>OX421241.1:8660171-9146643 GCA_949125135.1 Alcis repandata
GACATCACTGCATGAAATCATGTTTTTACCCTCCATAAATAGAAATTGTGGTCGTCTGGCCTCACTCTGATATAGCTTCACGTTCGCGTGACTCGGCGACATTCGATACAATACGGCGGCGGCGCGGACGGCGCGATGCTATGTCGTGCAAATTAACTTTTCCGACGAACGAAACGACGCCATGAACAGGTCCATTAATAATTCTATTTTCATGAGAAATCGGTGGCGATTATGGCGCGTCATTTTTATTGCGTAGTCTTTTATTGGACTTACTCGTACTTAGTAGAATTTTTTGTTAGTTTGGAAGAGGTTCTTCACGAAGTACGACATGAAAATCAAGCACCTACTAAACTTAAGTAGGTACTTTTAAGTTAGACTTATTTATAAGTTGGTACTACTATGGTCCATTATAATTTTTAGGTCTTGATTGAGTTCTACTGATTATAGGACTCTTTTCTTAGTATGCTACTCATCCTGGTCCTGAGCCATTCTTATCCAGCGATACCTACAACAGCGCGGCGTCCGACCATATCCTTAGATACCTGGAAAAGATCGCTCCTAGCAGTAAGGCCGCCAGTTGTTGCACCAGTTTTAAGTGCTATGATCCTTTTTGTTTGTAATTTCTGGTGTGAACAATAAAGAGTTTATCTATCTATCTATACGTCTATACCTAAAAATATCATATACCTACCTACTTACGCATTCGACGTAAACAATTTCCGTAGGTAGATCCCTACCTGTTTTAATCAAATTAATCTAAGCGTGCAGATCATTCCTACCACTTTAGATAGTGCGAGTTACAATGGCGAGTGTTGACGTTGTATATTGCGTATAAAAATAGTAGTACTGGCAAATTTAATTAAAAAGTCGGTAAGGATTAGGCAAATACAAATAGATAACATGGCCCACAGAGAACTATAAAAAATAAGCAGAGACCTAGCGAAACCTATATTATTTTTTAAAATAAATCTATAACTAAATATTTTTTTGTGACGACCTGTTTGGCTCAGCGGTAGTAAATCCGCCTTATAAGCCAGAGGTCCCGGGTTCGATCCCCGGCCGGGCAGACGTTTCAATGATATATAAATTTAAATATTTGCTCCGAGTCTGGGTTTTTGTTGTCCTTGTCTTTGTGTGTGTTCCATGGCATCCCCGACACAGGTTATCCTCGTCCGAGCTATGAGTGTGAAACGTTATTTGACTTACATAGTGAATATTAAAAAATATGAATCTGAATATAGGTACGTTTTAAACATAACGTCACAATGGGCCCAAGTTTGAAGGCTTTAGTTGACAAATATTAATATATATCTCTCTATCTCTATATATCTAAAAATATATCTCTCTTCTTCATTGCAATGCAACCTATAAAATAAGGACATCAATACTTTTAGAAAAAATTGATCTGTCAAGTTATGCCTTCAAACTTGGGCCCAATAATGCCTTACCGCCGTAAACAGCAGCCCTCGCTTCGCTGATGATCTCCGCCGAGGTTTTGCGCCGCGGAGGCGCGTAGAAAGGAGCGCCTGCGCCGCGACGCGCGCCCTTCTCGCCCATCTTCTAACCTGCATGACAAAGAATCATAACATTTAATGAACCCATCGATTTAAACTTAATCACTAAAAGCAGACCAATCAGGAAGTGCTAGACATGGTGCACGAAAAGAGAAGTTTATTGACCATCATAGAAAATAGAAGGGGCAAAATGTTTGGCCACGTTGTACGACATGATAAACGAATGAAAACCATCATAGAGGGAAAGATTGAAAGAAGGAGAGGATCAGGAAGACCAAAGAGAACGTTCCTAGACCTGATTAAGGAGAAGGCAGATGTCATGACGTACAAGGTAAAAAAACTTGCAGAGGACCGCCAAGCCTGGAAGTTGCTCCACCGACAAGAGCAACGCTCTTAAATTTAAATGACCTAAAAGCAGGACCTGTTGTGTAGGACCTGTGTGTCTGCGAGCTACCCTTGAAGAGTCCGGTCTCTCTCAAGAGTGATAGCAAGGGAAATCTGAGTAAAGTCGTGATAATAATTTAACTACCTATATACCATAGCAACTGACATCTGACATTGACCATACTAAAATACCTCTATTTATTTTTAACCGACTTCAAAAAAGGAGGAGGTTATCAATTCGACTGTTTCGACTGTTATGAGGTAACCCTCATAACTTTTGACTGGGTGAATCGATTTTGATGATTCTTTTTTTATTAGAAAGCTGACGCTTCCTTTTCGTCCCATTTCAATTTAGTCCAGTTCTGATAATGGTATCCATGAAAAAACCATATAAGTCTAAAAATTTGCATTAAGTAAATGCGCGACAAATAGATGAATAACTCAATAGTCGGTCTTTTGAAGTCGGTTTTTGTTTTTTGTAAAAATAATTATATTATCTGCTGTTGTTCTAGGCAACAGATACCAGTGATGAGTCATGGTAGTATTGCTCGAGTCTCCGTACAGCGACACTATTTTATAACTGGGTCGAGCTTTTAGTAATGAATTCTTGATGATCATTTATTGTGGAACTGGCACATCGTGACAGTCGTTCCAATTAATTGATGGATACAAAGGGCCGTACTAGCCAATTGCCTAATACAAAAAACTGGCCAAGTGCGAGTCACGCTCGCGCACGAAGGGTTCCATACCATTATCTAAACAAAAAAATCATGTCTGTTGTATGGGAGCCCTCTTAAATAATTATTTTATTCTGTTTTTTTATATTTGTTGTTATAGCGGCAACAGAAAGACATAATCTGTGAAAATTTCACCTGTCTAACTATCACGGTTCATGAGATACAGCCTGGTAACAGACGGACAGCCGAGTCTTAGTAATAGGGTCCCGTTTTACCCTTTGGGTACGGAACCCTAAAAATGTGCACATAAGTAAGTACATCTTCCTCTTCATGGTCGTGTAGTGTAGCTATGTATTTAGTTCCTATGAGACAATTATTTGCCGATTTAGAATTGTGAAATGTCGTTAGGTACTTTTTTGCATCCTGAGTGCTTGTTTCGCAGAATTTCATTTGAGGATTTTCCTTGTGTTACTTAAGTGCCGTTGGCTAAGAAACCCTATTAGTGAACTCGCCTTTCCTGGAAAATTGTACTCAAGCAAAGTTGCCGAAACATGATTGGTTAGCCACTTAACGATAGTATTGGGCGCGATGAAGAAAATTCTATACCTCCAATTTACGATCTTCTCGTGATGTTTCCGTTTAGCAAAACTTCAAGCTTATTGTTAAGATTTGAGTCCAAATTTCAGTGTTTGTTCATCCTTCAATATGCGGCCCAACCGCGCTAGCCTATCGCCTTTTCCTTAGTTCGTCGTATGTCCATGGATAGACAAAAGTATCATTTCTGATCCGCATCGACCTAGTTTCGAAGACCTCCAATAACTTATTAATGGCTACTAACACGCTATGCCCTTTACTGCAATTGGTTGCTTTTTAATTCGTTATAAGCAGGTAACTGATAACAGTTATTTTCTGACGTGATTCTGATTGACGAAAAGCCGTGGATATAGAAGAAATATAATACATGACAGGTACTATGGGTAAATTCAAATAAGAATAAAAATTGACGGTAAAATGTAATTAATATTTTGAAATACCTACCCTAATTTAAAATTACTCTAATCTAGATATTGAATCTCTTAACTTACAAACCTTTGATGTTTCGTGCTGTTTACATTAAACAACACGAAACTTCCAGTTAGAGTAAACAAACAAATTAATATACAACTAAGTCAGTATTTATGTTTCGATTATTTCACAATAACAACTTACCGTTTAAGTGATGTAGGTTCTTATTTACTTCACAACGATGCACACTTCTACAGTTTCAAACATGTAATTATACGTAAATTATAATTATTTTCCAGGCATAAAGTTAAAAAACTTACTTATACACTAGAAATTGAAGAAGGATTTGAAAATAAAGTTCGCAGCGCGCGCTACGCAGAGCGGGCGGGTGTTTTGGCGCGCGCTCTACGCGGTACTGCTACGCTTCGTAGACGCTACAGCTACGAGCACAAGACTCGCAGACGTGTAGCGCGTAGCAAATGGCAAATACTTTCTGTGTTACCGGGATTGTCAGTGTGTTTGTAAGAAAATTTCGTTGGAAATTTGAAAGATAATGGTCTACCATCACAATGACGTTAAATGAGTGAGTGAGGTTTGTATGTGTCTGTATTCGGTGCTTCTTCACGCCGACTCTGCATGCTCAACGAATTTGAGTGTTTGGAATGGAGATAGCTGTATGAGAGATAGATGTACCTACCCTATGTTTTTATTGCGGCAAATTTTAGCTCCTGTAGGAAAAGCAGGTCTAACTGCGGGCGAAGCTAGCAAATCACACACCATTTATAAATGCGAAAATAGTTACCTACCTATCTCTCGGTTCATTTGTTATAATTCAACGAACTGCAAAAGCATCACGAGGTGGGTATAAGATACCTTTTATAAAAACAATTGCGATGAAATGTAGGTAATTTAGCGATAAATTCTCGCTGTAGATCGATCGCGCTGTTGCAAGGACAGCACGCTCTGGTTAGTCGTCTAGGAAACGAAGTACAAAACACTCGAGAAATCGCCAGAGTTCTGCGATATGAGAGTAGATAAACTACTATTATGAGGCGGTAGACAGCATACAATAACATTGTCAAAACCAAATAATTGAATTGAAATAATAGAAATATCTCGTAAACATCGTGCAAAAGTGGCTTCAATATTGAGCAGAATTATGAATGAAACTATCATTCTAAGCGTTATTAATCTAAGGCTACAATTACCTAGGTACCTGTGTGGATGAAGATACCATAAATTATTCTAAGCCATAAAGTTCGTACAAGCAGAGTGGAGAGAGCTAGACTATTAATCTAAGGGCTAGTCCTGATGTCGGAGCTTTTAGGCCGCTTGAAGCCCTCGGATATGGCTTGTTACCTTATTAAAATGTAACTGTTAACAGCACTTATCTCTTTTTTGTGTAAAGTTCAAATAATAAAAGAGTACCTAATATCGTATTTAAACTTCACATTTGGTAGACAAATCAATGCAAATCGTTAAATATTACGAAAATAGGTACCAGTATGCAAATTAAAATAATATTGCGAGTAAGATATTCCTTTTGAAATGATATTTGATACAATGACAAGTAAGACTATGAGTCTATTTCAAAGAGGTAAAAAGAAAAAGTTGTTTTACTTGTAGTGTAGCCTGTGTAGCTCTACCATACTCTTAAACACCGTTCGTTTTGGCTAGGATAACGTTGTTGGCATGCAAAATTATTGTCGTTGATATAAACTGCTCAGTGTGAGAACTTCGCTAATAATTTCGCTCACTACCCAAACCGAACGTAAAATATTGGGTCAGTTCAGTATGAATTCGCCTTAAAAGTGGCAGTTTACAATGGCATTTTTAACTATTTTTGAGCTAACTGAACGGTGAACGACAACAGTTTTGTTCAACAACGCCACTTTTGCTCACACATGTCCAAAACGAACGCTGAATGTGATCGATTTTGTCATTTTCAACTGTTTGTTTTGCCATCGTACCCAAAACGAACGCGCGGTTAGCTAAAACAAGGACAACTTTGGAGTCTGGACAAGGTGGCATGGTCATGACAAAAAAAAACTAATACCTACTGTCAGTGTCAATTTGACTGTTGGGAAATTTTATTTTAATTTGATGTTGCCGGTTGCAGTTATGGGAATTTTTACCTGATTTCGGGTAATATAAGAACAATTATATGAAACTAGCTGTCCCGACAGACGTAGTCCTGTCTTAATTAAATCTTAATTTTCTAATGTTCCACTCAACTTTCTTATTTTTTTCTTTCATAAGAACCTTCTCCTAATAATAACAAATACAACAAAAAAAGAATTAGTGAAATCGGTCCAGCCATTCACGCGTGATGCCGTGACCAAGGAAAACGGGTTTCATTTTTATATCTAAAGATGAATTCTCACACAGTTTTATTTGTTTATTTGATAAAAACGTAGTTTTCAGAACAAACAAACTGTACGTAGAAAAAACCAAAAGCGGGAGAAGACTCATTAAGGAAAAGTCTATTATATTCCTGTCCTACAGTACAGCGCCGTGTTCAGGTTTTTGAAAATTAGCAAAACCAGGTAAAAACAAGGCATGGTAATCATTTTCTTTTTTGAGTTGTTAATGCGGTGTCAATAAAATTGTATTGTTGGGTGTATTATTGTGTGTAAATAAAACTGTATATGGGGAAGTTTTAAAAATCACGTTCGGCATGGCAGCCCTCTACCTACCTACCTACTCCCACGGATTTACATACTTTCATTCATGCCTAGTCCTCTCAATTCTCATCCACTCCACGTGTTTGTTGACGTTTGTGTTGTGTCAATCACAGTCAAGTCAAGCACGGAGCGCAAGTTTATTTAAAAAAGTAATAATAATAATCATAATTATTTAAAGGTTATTTAGAATAATAATAAAAAGCTGCAGAGTTTGCGCTAAAGTAATCGTGTACAGTACGACCAACGTGTCGAAACGGTGAAGAAAGAGAGCTACCATCGTATTTTGTTAAGGCCTCTCCACACTCGCGCGCGGATCGCGCGCGAAGCCGCGAACTTCCCGCGAACCGTGAGTGTAGATTGGATTCGCATATTCTTCGCGGGTTCGCGCCTCGTTCCCCGAAAATTGTCGGTATTTTGTCCCGCGACAAAGGGCTCGCGGGCCGCGAACTTGCCGCGAACTTGTCTTGGGTACATATTCGCAGGCCGCTCAGTCGTGCATCGTCGAGTGTCGAGAGCGGTAGTGTTGGTGAAGTTGTGTTTCGAGGCTATAATATATTTTATATTATTTATATTAATATATTTTTAGGCTATATTATATTTTCCAGAATTATTTGACAGAAGCTTGACAGAAGCGTAGTTATAAATAGCTAATGCGCAAAAAAAAAAGAAGTAAAAAAAAAGAAAAGAAGAAAAGAAGTTAAAGAAAAAAAATTAAATTAAAGAAATTAAATTAAAATTAAAATTAAATTTAAATTAATTAAATTAAATTAAATTAAATTAAAGAAGTCCCGCAGCAGCAATTTCGGGGTCCATCGTGGTCGAGTGCGCGAACTATACTGTGAACCTAGCGTGAATGTGTAGCCGACGTCGTACGCGCGAGATTTCGCGCACGAATCACGGCGCGACTTCACGCCGTGAATCTCGCGGGAGTCTGGAGGCCGCTTTAGCAAAACTGACAGCTATCCATAGAAAATATTTAGTTCCAAGGTTTAGCCAACTCGATTGGTAAGTTGGTCTGTATAAGTGAGGGGAAAGCTCATTTTCCGCATAGTTTCACCAGATGTAGAGATTATTGCGATACAAACGTGGCTGTAAGACTACTTAATTGCTTTCAAAGCCAGTAGCCTTAGTTATTAGCTTGATGATATATAATAAATAGCGACCTACCCTGGCTTCACACGGGTATGAAATAGTCTATGTTACTCGCTAATGATGTAGGTAGCTTTATTTATAGGTATATTGGTGAAATAATTGTTAAAATCTGTTCAGTAGTTTTTGAGTTTATTTGTTACAAAAATACAAATCTTTTCTCGAAGTGTACCTCTAAGTATAACATATTATTAGATACGTACCAATTCTTTGCTCGTGATAATTTCTCAACGAAATGTCCGATTGGAATGACACAAAAAGTATTTTACTTCTACATAAATACCCTTGATAACATAATGCTTAACTTGGATATGGATTAATATTACGATACACATTTAACTCTTTCTTTAGACGATTTAATATTTTTTATGAACATAAAAGCGGTTATTGTGACTTCTATGTTAACTAAATATCTTTTTGCAGCGCACTATCTAACACTGAAAGATTATTTGAAATTGGACCAGTAGTTCCTGAGAAAATTATATTTTTGCAGTAAAAGATTTAAAAACATGGCAAATGCGATTTGTTTATTGCATGAAAATTGCAGGCTTTGTCTCGAAGAACCTGGAACTTACAACATCTTTACAAATGATAAACTGGCCCAAGATGTACTCCTGTGCACAGAAGTGCAATATGTAAGTAGCTTTTTTTTTATTTTATGTAATTGAGTGACGAGTCAAGCAAATCGCTCGCCTGATGTTAAACGTCACGTTTGCCCATAACAGGTCTGCGCCACCCAGAATTTTGAACTTGCAAAATTCAAAACCCTGCGTGGCACAGCACTGCGCTCGTCACCCTGAGATACATATAAGTTGTTTAATCTCCCATTTGCCCTGAATCTGAATTTGATCTAAATAAATTGTTTATTATTTCTATTATTTTAATTCTATTTCACTCATCTCTCAGGTAAATCTGAATACAGAGCCAGGACATAAGATCCTGGATATTGATATGATATAACATTTTGGGAACAATTCCCACAGACAGTGATCTCTTAGATTCGTTTTATTTAGCCACTTAGTAATTTTTTAATGTTATTTAATTTAATTTTATCATTTTTATGTATGACACTTGTGCCTAGTGTGGTTTAGTACATCCCAAGTAATATAACCCTGTAAAAATATAATAGCAAGTTTATGTATTATTTGTAAAGCGTCAAACATTTTATTAAAATTTTAACGCCTGTTTGAATTTTTTTTCAGTTATCCCCCGCTGACCATCTGCCACAAAAAATATGTTCCACTTGCAAATACAAAATAGATGTTGCCAAAGACTTGAGAAGATATTCTTCCGAGAATGATCTATATATGAAATCATTATTGAAAAACAATTCAACGATTCACAAAGTATGTATTGGTCATTCTATTATCTATTCATTGTTTTATCGGATATTTTAACTTAGTTTTGTTGCTTATTTTCAAAGGGTTTTAAGAACTGTAATATTCTAGAATACTTTTGAATTATAGACAATTAAACCTATAATCAACTCAATTAAAGTCAAAAGTACAAAAGTTTAGTTTATTTTTTTGTATGTAGCAGACATGATAACTGGCAAGCAAAGAGCAAGACTTAGTTGTATAATATTTATATCGACAAAATAATAGTCACTACCTTACATTCGCAGTATACTCTACTCAGACAAATAGTTTTGTAGGGTGAGACAATTACAACCATATTGTGTATCTCTGCAAGTAAAAAGTACAGCAGAAAGTAAATACTTTATACACATTGAGCATGAGAAGCTTGAAAACACTGAAATGGTTACTATATTTTAGATTGCCTGCCCAAAAGTACCTTTAGTGAGACCTTCGAAAGAAGATGTGGTAAGAGAAAACTTCTTAGACTATTTTTCTTCTCTGATTCTTTGTCATGGTATTTCACATTGCATGCTTGTCTCTTTTGAGATCCTAAAAAGTAATTTTGTAAATATAAAAGTACTAACAATGCATGAAATGTCTAAACTTCTAAAGCTATGCACAATATTCCCAAATCTATGCACTGTATAATACTGACCGTGCGACTCGCTTTCGGTTTTGTTTAATACTGTATTTGCATTATATACTTTTCTAATATACCTGCCCATACCTACTTGGCTTAGCTTGGTTAGTTCTGCTTAAAGATTTAAAAATATGTTTAGGCTTTCAAGCCGCGAAAGTATGCCCCACCCTCTCACCACATCGCATGTAAAGGAAGTATCAATATTCTAGTAGTGCAGTGGGTCTTGACCTTTTTGTCATGGCGGACCAATTTCCAAGACTGATCTAGCCACAAACCATCAAGTACACTTAAGCCGAGTTTATAGGGTCTCCTCGGGCTGCCTGTCGACGGAAGCGAAGAATAGAGGAACGGATAAATATTAACTAATAGAATTGCATAAAAGCTCCGCTCTACCTGTCTAGCAATTCATTAGGTTAATATTTCTCCGCTCAGTGAACAGGCAGGCTTAGGAATAGTTCAAAAACCACGCGACTAGCGCCAGTCGCACGTTTCTCTGTAGCGTTTTCAGCGGGCCGCACCTAGATCCACCACCAGTGCCCCATTAGCTCCACAGACCACATGTTAAGAACCATCTGATAAGGTTTTTGAATTTTTTTTAGTTTCCTAAATCTTGCAACAAAACAAGCAAACTAAGCAATTAGAAGGGTGGGTCAATTTCGTGTAATTACCCTATTCTTGGGCGCAGAGATTATTCGGTTTTTCTCATTGGCATCACATTTCTAATAAGAGTGTTTCTAAGATAATATCTCACCCGCAAGAATCCCTGAACAGACTACTTACTGTAATTTTGTTGTTTTCAGAATGTATTAGTAAAATCTGAAGGAATATCTGACATTATTGATAAAAGAAACGAAAAGGAGCAGATAGACGAAAATAAAAATTCGGAAAATGTAAGTATAACCACGTGATGTAAGTATGTTCGGGTATAACCACCAGAAATAAAACATTACCAATAAAATAATTAATTCAAGATAATTATCTTTTTTAGGACTCATCACCAAAGCGTCCAGTGACACGTGAAACACGGGTAAGATTAACAACACTTCTTAGATAATATTCGATGGTTTAATTATTTATTAATGTTATTTGTCTATTATTTCCAATATAATTACAATTTTATTTACATTAGACCTAATAAAACATAAAACCTAAACTAAAAATCTAAACGAAGTCCTTGTCCGTGGGGCAATGTGCCAAGAATGCTGGCTGCAATAGCCACGGAAATTCTTTGCGCGAGGAAAACATTTTTCTTTCTTTCATGTCTTGTTCTTACTAAAATATATATTTATTGAAAGTTTCTCATCTTCTTCGTCCCTCCTGGCGGAGGTTGAATACAGCAGGGTAATTCGAACATTTGAGGCTGCTTCTCTGATGAGCGTGGTTCAGCCAAACTACTCCCTCGGGTGGATGGTGTAAAAGTTACATCAATTTGTGAGGTAGTAAAATAAATCAGCCTTGAAGCGAAAACTCGTTTGTCCAGGATTTCGTACTTATTGTGTTTTAAAGGAATGCGGAACCTTAAAATTTGTTTTTAGGACAAGATAACTATACAAATAAAGTTCATGATATATTTTTATTTATCGTTTCAGGCAGAAAAGTCCTCAATATCAGTGAGATCTTTGGCAGAGATAAACTCGACTGTTTTGCAATCGGTAAGTAATTCTCAAACATGCTTGAATATTACTGTCGTGTTCTCTTTGAAAATGTCGTAAAAATAAAATAAAAGGCAATAGCCGTACCGTGAGTAGTATTCACGTTATGTGAAGTCTTGGCTTCTATGTAACGAAGTGGCGCCATCTATATATCAGTTTTTTTTTGGGTTTACAGACTTCATCTGAGGAGTCTTCACCAGAAAAGAAATCGGAAAGAAGCGTTTCAACAGAATTCAACAAATCAGAAGGAGACGATGTACATAAATGTAATGTTAGTATATTTGTTAGTTTTTTGTTGTTATTCTTTTACGCTGGAACGGAGCAGATTGACGAGAATTTGCACCAGTACCTGTGGCATAAAAGCCGAACAGTGACATAGTACTACTGACTACTGTTCATTCTGGAACTACGATTCCTGCAGGATTGTTCACGCGGGTAAAGCTGCGGGGCTCAGCTACCTTACACAGCAACTTGAACAATATGAGCTTAACTACCAAGGTAGGTGAGGCATGAAAGGCCCGGCCCGGTTGCAAACTAGGCCCAGTTTGTAGAAATAACAGTTTCGTAAAAATCTATTCGCTTAAAACTTTGATACATAGAAGTCGCACATACAGCGAGCTGGCAACATCGCGCTCTTCCGCGCGGCCCGCCATTTCGTCAGTACCGTCCACGCAGCCACAGAGAGAGGTCGCGGCTGCCGTACGTAATATTTTTCGAGCGTAAAGAGGTTCAGTTTTCATCGAGTTTTTTGTTTTAATCCGAGTTTTTCGCATTTCAATGTGAACTATTCTTGTATTGCCCCACGGAGAGACGTAAGTACACATTCTAATTGCTATTTTTTTTACTAAATATATGACACTGATTGTAAAGCTTGCTCTACGGCTAAAAAGGCCCGGCCCTTGCGCAGGTACTAAGGCCCGGGCCTATTTAGCCGTATGAGATGTAATATTTTATTTAAATGATTTATTTATTTATTTATTTGTATTAAGGCACAAACGGTTTACAATAAACTTAAAATAATAGACACAATTAATATACACACACCAATCAAGCTGCCACTAATATATGCAATATATAAAATAAAAAGAACAGGACGATAGGTACTCAGAAGCGAAACAATGTTATTAACAAAAAAAAATATAAAATCATAAGTATAGAAAACAAATTAAAACAATATAAAATAAACTACTTCTGAACAAATAGGAAACGAATAGGTAAATATTATAAGAGTGAAATTTGATGTTTAAATTGGGATTTAGACAACGAAAAAATGTCGCAACCAGAAAACTGGTCGTTGTGCGACTTACATGCCCTGGGAACAAACGAATTACATGCATAATTTGTATTATAGGGCTGAAGATTAAATAACTTATTTGTAAAACGGGCATTAAAACGAGGACACCTTAAATCTATCTGACTTAGAAGATATGGAGAGTCAATAACATTTCTTAAAATTTTGAACAGCAACATTTGATCTTTGATAGTGCGTCGGCTTTGAAGAGTGTCAATTTTAAAAGTTATGGGGTTATATGAAAAAGAATTTCTAAAATTAAGGTGTTTCAAAAACTTGTTTTGAATCCGTTCCAGGCTGTTAATATATATTTGATATTGTGGGTTCCAAACATTAGAGGCGTATTCCAGGATTGGTCTGACTAAAGAATTGTATAGAATTATTAATGT
This sequence comes from Alcis repandata, assembly GCA_949125135.1. Taxonomy (NCBI): domain Eukaryota; kingdom Metazoa; phylum Arthropoda; class Insecta; order Lepidoptera; family Geometridae; genus Alcis; species Alcis repandata. Next base: position 8,672,915 of record OX421241.1, read on the forward strand.
TTTAGCATTATTGAACTCTTTACCCACTCTCAGAATAAAACCTAACAAACGATAGGCACGGACAGTAATATCTTCAATGTGAGAGCTAAGTATGAGTTTATTATCTAACAGAACACCTAAATCTTTTACAACGGTTACCCTTTTAAGAAGCTCATCATTCAAACTATAATTAAAAGTAATAGTTGATTTCTTCCTTGAGAAAGATATGCAGCTGCATTTAGCAACATTCAAAAATAGGAAATTGCGCCTGCAGTACCCACTCAATCTGATTAGATCACTTTGCAGCTTCCGGCAATCATCAGGAGATCTAATAACTTTATAGATTTTTTTATCATCAGCATAGAGTAAGCAGTTCGAAAACTTAAAACAATTTATAACATCATTAATAAAAATATTAAAAAGAAGTGGCCCAAGGTGAGAACCTTGAGGCACACCTGACGTCACCGGAATAAAAGAGGAACAAAATCCCTTAATTGCAACTGCCTGGCTACGATCACGTAAGTAAGATTCCAGCCAACGAAGCAAATCCCCGTGCACACCAATCGACAACAATTTCTGAAGCAAGATATCATGGGATATTTTATCGAACGCTTTTGAGTAATCAGTATACACAGCATCCACCTGAAAACCTTCATCCATAGACCTAAACAAAACATCAACAAATTCACATAGATTGGACTCGGTAGCAGCCCCGGATCTTCAAATTTTTTTAGGCGGGGCAAAAACTGAAAAATGCCGCCCCCGCCCACTTATATTTATTTTTACCTTTATCATCTATATCAGGGGTCGGCAACCTTTTGGCAGACGCGGGCCGCATAGTGACAATTTGAAATAGTGGCGGGCCGCACTTGTTCAACATAATCAAACAAAACCGTGTTTTTTTTTCAATGAACCAAATAATTCTATTTTGGAGAGCTTTGTGAATCAAGCACAGTTGCTCTACCCACAACACAGTGCTTGATTAAGTAAGTTCAAATCTCGTAGTAGTTTTTATCAACCGGCATTTGGATGTTATACGCAGCAAGTTTAAAAGCATAAATAAATAACAAAAATGCGCGAGCGGAGCGAGCGCGAAAATTTTCGACATTGTTAATTAATTCAAAACATAGAATTTTTACGAATTAAACGTATAACGGAAATTAAGCATCATGAATAAGCGAGCGCGAAAATTTGAGATATTTTTGATCAATTTACGATAGATTTTTACGCGTCAGGCTATTTACAACGAAAATTACACAACGCTCGCGTCGCGTCGGGTACAAAACTTGTAATATTTTCAATCAATTCAAAAATAATTGTGGCCTTTATAAAATAAATAGTAATGCGCGAACGAAGCGAGCGCAGAGATTTGAAGATCTTTTGTTTTTACGACGGGCTATTACGTAACGGAGTGTATTTAATAGATATCAGAAATCAAGAGTACGCGAGCGCAGCGAGCGCGAAATTTTGAGTTATATTCTGTCATTTTAAAAATAAAATTCACGCGCTAGGTCACACAAAACACTAAATAATAACGATGTGGAAATTTTTGAGACGTATTTTTAGCAATTTAGGATATGCATATTTATTTTACGAGAGCCTGTTTCCAAACGAAATTGCACTCAGTAATGCGTAAACAGAGCGGATGTTCGTACTGGACGTCTTACTCCGCGCTCTGGGTATCGGTCGAGTTGATATATTATGGTCATGACTGTACTTGTACTATTGTTTATTCCGTGGTCAAAGTTTAGTAGGTAAATGATGAGTTGTCTATTCGTCTGTAAAGTGTAAATTTGGCGCCCCCCTAAGCTTGACGCCCGGGGCGTGGGCCCCGGCTCGCCCCCCCCTAGATCCGGGGCTGCTCGGTAGACTTCCCATCCACAAAACCATGTTGCTCCTGTACTATATTATAAGGCCTAATAACGGGATCAATATCATCATAAATTATTTTCTCGAATAATTTTGGGATCGTACTAAGCTTAGAAATGGGACGATAATTACCAATATCGTGCTTATCACCTGATTTATATATCGGGACTACAATGACGTCTTCCAAACTAGCGGCACACAGCACGACTGTAATGAAAAATTGAATAAAATTGATATAGGTTTTGATAAAGCCTCGCAGCATTGACGCAAAAATATGGGAGGTATCCCATCAGGACCTGCACTTTTGCTAACATCTAATGATTTTAAATATTTCGACACTTGGGCTACCGAGATTTGCAATGAATTAAAGTTAATACAATTATCACTAGAACAAGGATGATTCGATGGTCTGAGTCCAATAGATGTTTTTGCCGGTTCAAATACAGAATGAAAATGTTTATTAAAAAGGTCGCAGATTATACTTCCTTCGGATGATGCGGCGCTACCAAGAAACATAGTATCCGGTAGGTTCGAGTGACTCCTCTTGGACTTAACAAATCGCCAAAAATACTTACTGTTCTCCTGTATTTTGGATTCGGCCAAATTCAGATAAGATGCATAGCACTGAGCTTGAACCAATTTTTGCCTATCACGAGCTTTCGAAAAATTATCATAATCATCCAAATTGTTATATATTTTCCATTTCTTGTGGTATTTTAATTTTTCTTTAATTATTTTAATTAAGCTTTTACTGTACCAGAAAGGATATCGACTATCATCGTAGACAACTTTACTAGGAATGTGTTCAGCAATTATGTTATTAACCGTCCCATAAAAAGATGCAACAGATTTATCTATATTATCCTGATCAAGTATGGAGTCCCAGTCCAGATCATCAAGCTTGGGGCAAATGACTGAATAATCTGCTAAATGAAACAATATAACGGTCCTTTTAGGAGAACGCAAATAATTCATAGAAATATTATTAAAATTGATAGTCAAGGCTGGGTGATACTTATCTTCTGCTACCAATGGAGTAAGAGCACGAGACACTACGCAGTCAATATTAGAAATAAGTAAGTCCAATTGCTTTCCACAATGGTTAGGTATCATGTTATACTGCTGCAAACCATTAAAAGACAAAAATGCACTTAATGCTTCCACCAAGGGAATGTCAACATTACAGGATAGGTGGGCCGCATTAGAATCGACAGAAATTGACCATTGCGCTTGACCTATATTAAAATCTCCTATTAAAATATATTTAAAGTTTGGTTCCTTTATCATAATATTAGATATATATTCAAAAAATTCCAACACAGCACTGTACAACGAGTTACATGGAGGAAAATAGCAGCAAACTAAACGAAAGTTAAGGGGTTGCTTACCCTTATTTATAATAACAGTTAAATATATAATATCAGCTATAGAATTAGTAGAAGGTACACAAGTAATATCCTTCACTTCAATTCCGTGTCGAACGGCGATTAAAACACCCCCTCCCAAAGTATCTCCGCGCAAATCATAATTTCTATCACATCTATAAACATTATAACGAGAATCGAAAAGTTCCGAGTCGAGAATTCCTGGAAGAAGCCATGTTTCCGATAGGCAGATGAAGTCAGAATCACAACTCAACACATTATTGAAAAAAATTGAAGTTTTAGTTCGAAGCCCACGCACATTCTGATAATACATTTTCATCGTATTAGCCATTTTTATAGTGAAACAAATTTAATATAATGAAAAAAGATCTTTTGAAAAATAAACAAATATATATTTGACTCACCCAAACGAAAAAAACACACTCACACAAATATATTATATTATTATGAAGTAATACTGTACAATAACGTTTCGCTAACGTTACAATTATAATGATTACAAGAGTAGGTATCCTGGGAGGATGATGAAATTACACTATTTTTCGATTTTGTTTACTTTATAATAACCTCTGAATCAATTTTATAATCCTATTTTGGATGACAGTAGTCCTTTCTACTCCACTCACTCGGCGCCGGGTTGTGGGTTCGATTCCCACCCATATGGTGAACTCGTGTGACGAATCCATTTCTGTTTTATTCTTGATCAGCTGTTGCTCGCAACTTCGTAATGTTATATAGTCTATTGCATTCCTTGATAAAATGTGTTATCCAACACTGAAATAATTTTTCAAATCGGACCAGCGGTTCCCGAGATAATAGCGCGTTAAAACAAACAATCAAACAAACTCTTCAGCTTTTTAATATTAGTGTAGATTTATATCTAGCCCGTATTACAGTGCATTTATGCTTGGGAAACCGTTATTTACAAGTTATTATAATTCTTTTTACAAAATCTACGTACTTTGAGCTGAAAACAGTTTCTCCATTTTTTTAGGCAAAAATGCCGTCACCACCAGTGTCATCCGAGAAAAAGCGGGCCCTGTGGTCCGAGAAATCTTTGATCGCAGCAATGGCTGCTGTAACCACCGGTGAACTATCCCAAAGAAATGCTGCAATCAAATATAGCATACCACGCCGGACTCTGCGGAACCACCTAAAAACTAGAAAACCAGCAAAAGTAATTGGAAGGAATCCAACACTATCCAAAGCTCAAGAAAATGATTTAGTGGAGAGGATAATAAAAATTTCCAAAATAGGCATGCCACTAACTCCACAAGTAATCCGAACACAAGCCTACAAGTTTTGTGAAAAGCTGGGAATCCACCACAATTTCAATAAAAAAAATTGTAGAGCCGGGAGGGACTGGTTCAAAATGTTCATGAAACGGAACCCGAATATTTCAGTACCTACGTAGGGCTCAACTTATGAATCCTGCCCGAGCGCAAAAATTAAATAAATCTATTGTGCAACAACACTTAACAGAAATAAAAAAATTATATATGATGAATTAGACATCGCCAATCACCCTGAGAGGTATATAATATTGATGAAAAAGGTTGTAGACTAACAATTCATCATCAACAAAAAGTATTAGCAGAAAAGGGAAATCGAAGGGTGCATATGGTAGCCCAGGAACACGCAGAGAACGTAACTATCGCCATGTGTGTAAATGCCGCAAGAAATGTTATTCCTCCTATGATTATTTTTAAGGGGAAACTTCTAAAAGAAGAGTTTACAGATAATCTACCTCCGGGCACACTGGTTAAGATGGCCCCTAAGGGCAGTATGACTACCGCACTTTTTATTAATTTTATTGAACATTTGGGAAAGTATAAATCTCCCGGTAAATGTCTGCTGATATTTGACGGTGCTTCCTGCCATCTAGACTATGATATAGTGGATGCAGCTGAAAAAAATGATATTATCCTATACTGCTTGCCGTCAAATACGACACATGAATTACAACCTTTGGATGAATCAGTAAATAAATCTATTGAAAGTTATTGGGACCAGGAAGTTATGAAGTTCATGTATCACAACCCTACCAAGAAAATCAATAAAGCCCGTTTTAATCCGATATTTACCAAAGTATGGGGTAAAAGCATTACAGTCGAAAATATTATAAATGGATTTAGGGCAACCGGATTATTCCCCTTGGATTCTAATGCTATACCTGAAGATGCGTACGCACCTTCTATTCGAACCGACAATTCAAACTTTCAGCTAGCTAGCACGTCATCCCCAGCATCAACGCAGACAATATCATCTGCTGGATTTTCAGTACAACGTCCTTTAGAAAAATAATTCTGATTCAGATATTACAGATGCTGAGCAATTTATTGATTCCAGAAATGAGCCTGCATCGCCATCCCTATTTGGTAGTATCCAAAAATATACATACAATTGCGTCGCAACTTACATCGCCAACAAAGATGACTACAAAAAGCTCTATATGCCAAGCACCACTTGTACCTGAAAGTCATAATATACAAAAGAGGTTGGTCGACTATAGTTCATCGGCGGACGATTCAGATAAAGACATTTTGGAAAACATAATCTCTATGCCTATAGATTCTCATTCACCAGTTCCGGGACCATCTGGACTTAGCAAGCATAAACCAGAAATAGTAGGTATGTTCCAATTCATCGTCTAGTAGATCATCATTAGATATTGAACATTTTATTTACCAACAAAATAGACGAAATACAGCATATGACCCTTACAGCGATTCCAATGACGAAGAATTAGGTTCAATTACTAAAGGAGACCAAACTCCAAATAAAAGGGCAACGACTCAAGAGCACTCTGATGAAGAGCAAGCTAAATTGGATGCTGGTAACACTTCAACCCCTTGACTCGGAATGCGTACACATTTGTCCTCGCGATACTTGGTAACGGTAGACTCGGAATGCGTACACATGTGTACGGACACGCTACTATTTTGAAAAGTACCCCTTGACTCGGAGAACGTACACATGTGTACGCGCGACACTAAGACTTGGTAACGGTAGGCTCGGAATACGTACACATGTGTACGGACACGCTACCATTTTGAAAAGGTCTATAGAACGTTTTTTGAACGAACTGAATAGGCGTGGTTTATAAAGAAACAAAGAGATGAATAAACCCTCTTTATTTAGGTGTATAATAATAGCGGTATTTTGAATCATTTTTTGTGTAGAAATTAAGATTGTTTGAAATGTTAAATCTTGTTGAATTTAAAGTTAAAATGTAGCAGCGTTATCATATAATGGACTGCTTTTTACATAAATTAAAAATATTTGATAGTTTTTAAATAATCGTAATTTTTCTAAACGTCTGCTATGACGGCGGGAAAACCGCCATCCGAGCTTACGGGTGTAGAGTTTGACAGGTGTCAATCGACTCAAAGGGGGAACTGTTACCAACACCAAATGCTGTGGTGAAGTCTCATCCGCGTCGTAAGGCGTTAAATTATAAAGGGCAGAGAGTTGTTAAAGATTTGTTTACCAAAGAAAAATATAGTCTAGAGAAGGGAAAACCAAAAAATAAAGCACTAAAAAAAAACACCAAAAAGGCAACTAAAAAGCTTTTTGGACTTAAGTCCAAAAAACAAAGAAATAAGGAAAACGACGAGAAATGGTTTTGCCACGGATGCAACTTGGAAAACGAAGAAAGTATGAGAATGTGTAAAAAATGTGCTAAATGGTACCATGAAGAATGCGTAGGCTTAACCAAAGAGGACCTTGATGATTTTTATTGTCCAGACTGTTGAATAGTACTGAGAACTGTATAAAACAGCAGTAAAGTATTTAGATGAACCTCAATTTAATTTAAGTACGAGTATTACGACTGATTTGAAATCTAAAGAGTACCTTAATATTATTTTCATCCCACCATCTTGGAAAGAGTATTTTTAATCTTCAATATCTGAGTGGAAAAGCCGTTTTTATTCTCTAGAGGATAAAGTAAATTGAATTTAGAACATCGTGTGCACTAAGTTTGTGAATTAAAAAAAACATTAAACCTATTTACTGCTACCTCTATGATGCCGAATATATCATACAACTTTTTTTTAATTTGTTAAAAACTCAGACTCGGAACCTTCTTGGTGTTCTTTTTTCAATTTGCTTTGTACGCGGTTCTTTACGCGGCATTTTTTCACGTCATTGTCAAACCTTAAATTAAAAACAAGAAACTTGAAAACAAGTGAAAAAACTAAAATGATTCTAGCGACGAGGAAGTTTGTTTGACGCCAACAGAATTGACTGAAACTGTTAATAATGCGCAAATGAGCTTTTCCACTCAGATATTGAAGATTAAAAATACTCTTTCCTCGCTGAGGTGGAATGAAAAGTTACGTGTTGCACTCGAGTGCAAAGATTTTTCACCTCGTGCTCTTTTGATTCCCTCGCTAACGCTCAGGATTCTAATTTTGAATCACTCGCTGCGCTCGTGATTCAATTTTAGAATCCTTCGCTTGCTCGGTCATCAAAAAAAACACGCGGTTAAAAAGCAACTTTGCACTCTTGTCTACCAAATAACTATTATTGCTTTTTTATTAACTGTTCTTAATTTAAAGTTGTAAAATTTACCTTCTAAGAACTTTATATTCGTTGAATCTTCAGTATTTGAAAAGTCTTTAGTGTAATAAGGCCCACAGAAGTTTTGTTAGCTATCAAAGTGTTAGCGATTTTGTTGTTGTTTTTTGAATAACTTTAATTTAGTAAGATTATACTTACCTAATGTTCAAATTTGTGTTTAGCAACATATTCTAAAGGAACGTAGGACATTTTTAATACCTATAGATTAATAAAGCCCAACATGTTTTAAAAGGACCAAATGTTGTTTTATGTTTACTGTTATAGTTTAATATCGTTTAAACTTGTTATTTTTCTTAGAATGTTAATTTCTATTTAGGGCCTTTTTATACTCATAGTGTTCAATAAGGCCCGAAGTGATGGTTTTAAAAAACACTTCATATTTCAAAAATAACGTTAAATTTGATGTTTTTTTATTTCATGACGGAACTTAAATACATTTATAATTAATATGGAGAGACTTTTGTTTATTACCTCATCAATGGTTAAAAATACATATTTTAATTTTAATAAAGGTGGGCCTTATATGCCTTTCCTACCTCACATGTTTTTATTAAAAAGTTCACTAAAACGCACAGATAAAGTGACCAAGGATCTCTTATTCTTATTTGCATATATAAGTAGTATAATAAGTCCAGCCGCTGATTTCACCCATCAAAAAAAAATTGAAAAATTTAATTAAATTGTAAATCATTTTCAGATCTGCAAGAAAGTTTACCAAACAGCAAGAAAGTTATACATGCATCAGCGGACGCATTCAAAAACGCTTTGCTGCCCGCTAGACGCTTGCGGCAAATACTTCGCCACTAAAGGCGATCTGCAGAAACATACAAGATCACATACGGGAGAAAAACCTTATCAATGCGATTTGTGCGAAAAGAGCTTTACCCAAAAAGTCACGCTTAGATCACATAAGCAAACTGTTCATCTAGAATACTAGAGAAAATGTTCAGATTTTCTCTAGTATTCTAGATCACATAAGCAAACTGTTCATCTAGAATACTAGAGAAAATGTTCAGATTTTCTCTAGTATTCTAGATCACATAAGCAAACTGTTCATCTAGAATACTAGAGAAAATGTTCAGATTTTCTCTAGTATTCTAGATCACATAAGCAAACTGTTCATCTAGAATACTAGAGAAAATGTTCAGATTTTCTCTAGTATTCTAGATCACATAAGCAAACTGTTCATCTAGAATACTAGAGAAAATGTTAAGATTTTCGTTTTGAGACAATTCTAGTTGGGTTTTAGAGATCATGTCCGGAGAGGGTTAAAATTTTTGGTTGGAGAAAGCGAGAGTGCATAATAGCTTTTGACTTAAGACTGTTCAAAGGCTAGTACAAATTGGGTCTAATTTGATACAATTTGGGTTTTAATCTGTGATAGAGATTGATTTTGAGGAAGGATGCATCACAGTTCACAGTGTCATAAATAATTTATAAGATATGTACTTTTGGGGTACAATTAAAGACTGAAGGCAGGCATGGATTTTAAGTATTAAAAGAATGTTTTACACATAAAAATAGTTTATTATCCATAACAATAGTATTTATTTACAAGTTTTAAGAATACAAAAAACTTTACGATAGATGATAATTTTTTAACAGTTTCGAATGCCCTATTTGCTTGTAATGATTATATGTACATAATAGAGCCATTTTATGTATGAACAGAAGGATCTAAAAATATATGTAGAGATCTGTGCACAGGCTGCGCTCTTTCATAGCATTTACACTACCACTCATTTGCATATACAATGTGTCCGGTTTCCAGTGTCGGAGCCTTTAATGGTATGATATACCGTAAATTTAATCGACAAATCGCCCCCTATAAGTAGATTTTTTTAAACCTAATTATCTTAAAAAAAACGTAATAAGATTTTTTTTATTTTTGGCAATTTTTCTCGTACTATTTAAAAAGCTGAAACATGTTTGCCATAGATTCATTGCCTACACGTTACCTTTCAAACGATACCTTTTTGTAATTTTAGAACCTTTGTAAATTTTGTAATCTACATGGGTAGTTATCGCCAAATTAGTACAAGCGCCCGTGTATCGGTGCCGAAAAAACAAAATGGCTGCCATTTTATTATGGTGGGAGAAAAACTACATCAGGGGTGCGATTTGTCGATTAAATTTACTGTATATCATACCACTAAAGGCACTCGAAACCGGACACATTATAAAGTGGAAACATGTGGAGGAGCGCCCTAAGTTCAGAATATCTATCTATACTTACATATACATATTTAAAATTTAGTAATAGTTCGGCGCTGACCCTAATTTTATACAACTTTGTTTGGCAAAACTTTAAATTTATACTTCCCAAACTGCTAGGGCGAAATGGTAAAGAAATTATGCGTTAAGTTTTAAAACGTAAAAGTGAAATTGTCTACAATTGTCAGTCTACATAAATAAGTTATCAAAATAAGTCTAAATAAATATTTTTTTATTTTTAAATGGTGACTTATTTATAAGTAATTAATCACTAACGCCTAATTTACACTAGGAAGTAATGTATAATGCGAGGACATTACTATTCTCGACGTTAACCAGACTCAGATAGGGACAATGTTCGTGTCGGGAGCGAAAAAGAGCGCGTGCCGTGAGCACCTCTCTAGTAACTATTGAAGGAAGTGAAGTGCCTTCCACACGCAACTCTGATTCATGACCGACACACTTAACACTAGTAGCGAGCAGTAAACCTCGGCGAGTCCGGATGTTTGTATGGTACTCGCGTACAGGTCGCATTTCTCAACATCTCGACAAAACTTGGTATACAATTGAATAGTTTTTTTTCGTCGGGATTTTTTGATTGGGAAGGTATTTCCCTCAAAAAGGGGAACTTGCTGCAGAACACAGAACTGTGTATCCACAAACAAACAAACATCCGGACAGATGAGAGCAAATTTGGCCAGTCATTGCATAGACGCTTTACTTGCTCGGTCAAAAATCAATCCTTGATGGTTACTGTCATTATACAAAACTTCTTTTAACAGCTTTTCTTGAAAATGTGCACTGGTTTAGTGTAAATTAGGCTCTAAAGGTCCTCAAGTGAAATGCCATACTAACCAAAAAAGTTATCCTAAGTTTGAAAATACAATTCAGTGGAATGCATAAAGGAGGAGCAGGAATGTGCAGACGGCGACTACGAGGCCGAGGATCAGCGAGTCGCGCCTCTTGCGCGCGTTTATCCGGTACATCAGGCTGTTTAGCATCGGGAATCTGCAGGTGTTAGAAACGAGTATAATGTATTACCTCGGCCAGAGAATTAGTATTGCTATTCAACGAGGTCATTATTCAACGGTATATAACAACGTCGCCAGCCTTTTGGGTACTTTACCCGCAGACAGTGACTATTCGGATTTTCTATTCTGTTTATGCGTATTATGTTATTTTGTAATCACAGTCATATCGGAGCAAAGGGGCGTGCAGAAACGTGCGAGTCCGCGCTATTGATAGATAGATAGATAAACTCTTTGTTGTTGATTGTTTAGTTTATGTTCATATGAATTGTATCAACTTATCCCCCATAACGCAATTTTGCTCAAGATGTGAAAAGGAAAAAAAAGTACTGTCCCAAGTGCTATCCAATGATGTCACCGAGTGTACCTGTTGGCGATGTTATTGAACGTGGTCTGCATCCGCTTGAAAGCCTGTCGCTGCGACGCGAGGTGGTCGCGCGCCTCCATCGCTATGTTGATCTGTTCGTCGACTAATATGTGAGAGCTGGAACACAATAGAATAGTTTTGTGTTAAACACTAACACAATTACCGACAAAAATGCATAAAATATAGTAAATAAAATACTATCTTACTAATACCCCGGACTTACGCAATAGGTGGGATAGCAGCGATAACAGTGTACGTTAAATTCGCGTAAGTTGGGGTTCAACTTTGCATTTAAAATATACTAATTTTATGGTCGTTTGGATGACATAGTCAAAGATAATCGATAATGTGCACTGTGTATGTAAAATAATTCCACGCGGAACACATTCAAACCTTACTGACAGGGCGGAGTGGGAAAACTGGAGCGCGCGGCGATCAAAATGAAAATCGCGTAAAACGGGGTAGCGTGTCGGTGGTGTCGGGGTATTACTGTACTGTGGGGCTAGCACAACTTTGACGTAAAAATACGTAGCGAGTTTTCGATAGAAAAGTGTACGCCATTTACGACTGTCAAGTGTGCTCCTGACGGGTGTAAATCAACACTTTTCTATCGAAAACTCGCTACGTATTTTTACGTCAAAGTTGTGCTAGGCCCACTGGCATGTGTTTTACGCTGTAGAACACGTCATGTATGTACAGTGGTCCAAAGCATTTATTCATTCCAAAAAAAAATGTACTGGCATGCGAGTTACCTGTGCAAATGGTTGGCCTCCTTGGTGTACTGGTCGCGGCGGCTGAGCCCGGAGGCGGCGCCGGGCGGTGGGCTGCCGCCGCGCAGCAGCTCCTCGCGCTCGCGCCGCGCACTCACGCGCGCTGATGTCTTTGAGAACTCTTGCTGGTAGTCCTGGACACATTTTTTTTTACTATTTAGAGTTTAAGACAAATCAACACATACATACAGTAATTCTTTGCACTCTTCTTCCTTTTTTTTCTTTCTTTGTACTCGTTTGCTAATTCTGCTTTGCAGTGGCGGATTTGCCAGCAGGCTGAGAGCTCCTGGGCGGCAAATTCATTTTTTTTATTTTTTTTATTCAAACATAATTTCTGTTATGTTAGTAAGTTTAGGTATAAAGGTGACAACTGACAATGCTTGGATTTTGAATACATGATTAACCTTTGTTTTCAAATCAATGAATTTAATAGCCACATAGAGTAATAATAGTTCTTATAGATTAACCTCTGCTGATAAGGCTTAGGTCAAGAATGGGGTCTTTTAAGTAGTTCAATCACCAATGTTAGTATACAAACCATTAATATTTCTCTGTGCCTTTTTATAGTGTGCATTGTGGCTGCTCCACTGGGTGCTGAATCCCCCATTTTGTCATTGATTGATGATAACTGAAACCAAATAATTCAATCCACATGAAGTAATGGTATCATGAGGGACGACATCCTGGAATAAATACAGAACTGGAAAATTGATGGTAAAGTTTCATTGAAGTTACATTGGGTAGAGACAAGAATAATAATTGTCTGGACTATTTCAAGGATACTTGATTTACAATATGCATAAATTTGTGTTGGTTGAGTACTTGAGTATTTATTGATTCTTTTGTTTTGTTACACTACCTTGTTGAGAAGCTGCTGGAGCTCCATAGACATTGTGTCGAACATGTCATCACTATTTATGAGTGGAACTGCCTCTGGATTCAGGCCAGATGTGCTGGGGCTTATCCCGAGCTTGCTGAATGCCACCAGCTTTACATCTATATCATTCTCCAGATGGCGAGCTTGCTTTCGCAACTCTGAAACGACAATAATAATCATTTAAACCTCGTAAGACCACCTGAGCAACTGATGCAAGATATAAATTCTTTTATCACTAATCTAATATATTATTGAACATACTGAGTTCAAGACCATATAAGGCCATTGGGGCCGTTCAAGTATTACGTAAGCACTATTGGGGGGGGGGGGGGGGTGTTGCTTTGCTTATTTTTGATGACATGGTGACGCATTTTCGGGATTATAATAAATATTTTTGTACCTGACTCTCTGTTGAATTGTTGAATACCATGTCAGTAAAATTTGTTTAATTGAGTATTTTATACATATTATAAGTACGTTATTTATAACTTATAGTCCTCTATCCTAAATCTATTTTCTTATTTCTAGAATTATAACTTCTGCTCATGAATCAATAAAAAAACAATACATTAAGTAGGTAATTGAAAAATGTTTACGTAATTGGGTAAGAGCTTTGCTTACTTTTGCTGACTTGGGGGATGGGGGGGTAAATAAATGTAATAAATCTGCTTACGTAATACTTGAACAGCCCCATTGTGGGTTATGCCACTTTAAGGATATCTATGCAAAGAATAACAACATAGGTTTGCTGAGTTACAAGTTGTTCATAGATTTATCCATTAGCTTTAACAATGTAACACAGCACAACCATACAATTTTAGACTACATCATTGCTTAGCTTGAAGTGAGAATGGTAGCGATCAAATGTAAGCCTATTGAAACAAAAATTAAACGGCCAATCTTGTACACTGGACTTAATATTAATAGGTTTCAAATAAACATAGTCTTCAAATATATCTGAGACAAAGTAGTGGGATTATGACCATGTAGACAACATTCATGAGCATGTTAAGTGATTTTGTGGTTTAGATATGGGTAAAAATGATACTAAATTACAAATCGTAACTCATTCAGGCAGTTTCTAGTGCATTTTCTGCAGCAAATGGCCATCTAAGTCTTCAGAATCCTTGCTACGTCACGAAGTATCACAAAGCCGGTGACAATAGCGCAGTTTAACTTACCTTCCCACGAAGACCCAGTCATTGTAGACATTATATCTTTACGGGAAATATCTTAAAATAAAATATCAGCAATAGATAGGCATAGGGATTTACAACAAAGTTTTGAAAAAATAACTATTCGTTTCTTTTCGTCGTCGTCGTCGATCTGTCACTGTCAAAAACTCACTTTCGTCGAATGACATTGTCACATAACAAGACACTGAAGTTAGATCAAAATTGATATTTATGATTGATATGTTTTTTTCTGTTTTGGCTCTGGACCTCACGAAATAAATCGCCTTTTTAGCTCGAAGTGAAGTAGTTCTAAATAGACGTCTTTGCAATCCATAATTAACAAACTTCCTAAAAGGAGACGGTTCTCAATTCGACTGTTTGTTGCTTTTATAACATAATAACAAATAAAACTAATAACTTTTCTTTGTAATGCCGCTCTAAGGAAATCAGACTAAAATAAGTAACGAACCATAAAAAATGTAGATACTTAAAAACTTTTCAGGTAAGTAGGTACCTAATGATTTTGCATCTAAATAAAGCAATGAATATAATTTAAAACATACAGATACTTCTGCAACTGCACAAAAACTTTATTTGTCCAAGGTTCTGCATGTTGATTTAATTGATGTAGGTACGCCAGTAGATATAATACAATGTAAAATAGGTAGAGTACAATTGTTTTAGTAGGTACAAATTGCATGAACAAACAGAGGACAAGGACAAGACTACATTTCTGATTAAAGATCCAGCGATTAGTTGTGAACGTATAGAAAACATACTATCTCTCTCACTCTGTAGCAAATAGGACGAATAAAAAAGAGATAACGCATTCTCATTTTGTTATAGTCAATATACTTACATATTAGGAATACGTACTACATAATGTATATTTTATTTTAATAGCGCTACCTTAATTTAAAATAACTTTGTGAATTCAATTTTATGATAAAAAGATGTTTTAGATTATTGTTCCTTTCTAAATACGAAGCTCTATTTTATACAATCTGCGAACGAATGTTTGACCTACTCTCAAAAAGGAAGATATAAAGCCAAAATACACTGTAACGTAAAGCATGAAGAACCAATGTTGTTACACCAAAAAACAGCCTGACGTGTTCAATCGAACACTTTCGACCATCGGCTATCTCTTTTGCGCTAACAGCACTTTAGATTTGCCATTCCGCTCGCACTATTTACATCACCCCACCCATTGCAGTTGTCTTCCTTTCTTTGGAATTCGGTTTCGCAAGTGAAACGCAGTTCAATTCGTTTATTTCACGTATTTTAATTCAAAATTGGTGACTAAAGCAGTTTAAAATGGTGAAACTAGATTTAAAGATGGTGTTAACGTTAATCTAATTAGTTTTATTGTGTAAAAAAAAAATGTAGAGTCATTGACGAGTAAAATATTGAATAACAAGGACGAAAACAGCTCGGCAGTTGTAGCACAAAATGGCTGGACCAGCGATCAATATTAAATTAAAGAATTTGAACTTCGACAAAATATGTAGGGCCTGCTTGGAGATAAAGAGAGACATGCGACCATTGTTCGAGCAGCTCACAGCAACGATGCTGATGGACATTTCGAAAGTGCAGGTGAGATGACAAATTAATAAGATATTTTTGGAATGTATTTTTGTCTCTGTCGCACCTGCGGTAATACGCGATGCGCCGCTTGCGTTATCAGCAGTCGTCTCATCGCGTCATCTTTGTTTAGAAATCATCGAGTATGAGTAATATGAGTACAATTTCGAGTTTCCTCAGGTAGGCTCGGGTAGAAATCTCAAAATTCAGTTGAGAAATGTGTTTCTCTCTCTGTCAGATGCACGCATCGTCACGCATGGGGGTCGAGATATAGTATGCGTACGGATGACAGAGATAGTATTGGGTACCTCATGAAAAAAATATAAAAGAGATACCTAGTTTCAAACTTGATTTTTAGCGGCAAAAACTAATATTTTGAAATGAAAAAAAAAATTAAGATTCTTATGTAATAGCACAGGTAAAAGGTATAAATTATTTGTGCCCAAAATCATTGTGGCCCAAGTGCCTGTACCTTAGGTCTTTTTTAACTTTGAAAACTTTTAATAGGGTAAAGGAGAGATTAAAAACCCGCCAAGTGCGTGTCGTGCAAGGCAACAGGTAGCTAGAATATGTTAACATTATCAGTAAGGACCGGTTATACAACATGCAACATAAAAAGCTTGAAATATGCATGCAAAAATGTAAGCATGAAAAATATGAAAATTAGTAAAATATGCAACATAAGTGACAAGTTTTACAAAAATAAAAAATAAAAAAGTGCTACATACAGCCAATCATTTATTTTTAAAAATTCTAAATCAGCGCAATAGACGCGCGGCTGAGTGCGCTTTACAAACCGTAAGTATAGGTAGTTTATGAATCTATAAATTTGACCGGTCAATTTTACTACGGAGTATAATTTTGTAACAGCTTATTTTACACTTATCAATAAGGTAACCTACCGAAAAATGTATTAAATATAGCGAAAATATGCATGAATTTTTTTATGCCACGGGCACAAAGTATGCAAATGTGAAGCGTGCGTGTGAGACTTGAGCGCCGGGTAAAAGTGCGCCTACTACCGCACCGCAACGCATAACGGAAGTCCTTCTGCATCACTTTCGTACATTTTATATGATCTATCGCACACTAGAGGCGGGCCGCAGCGCATGAATTTGTATTGAAATGCCGCTGCGCCTCGCTGTGGCCCGTCCTAATGTGCGCCCTTTACGACGCTGCCCTACTCATCGCTATCACGCTCACAGTATGCCCGTGCCTGTGCTCAAAAAAGCACGCTATCGCTAGGAAGAATCTAAACAAATTATCACGTCGACCAGGTGGCGGTAGGCGACGGTCTGCCTTCGCAGCTGTGCCTTCAGTGTGTGCACCAGATCTCGCGCTGCCACGCTTTCAAGGATCTCGTCGAGCGAAATGATATAGCGCTGCGGGAACACGCCATGTATCTCGCGGAGGAGGCGATCAAGAAGGACCGGGAAGAGGTAAGGAAAATATATGGTAACGAAGGGTGAAAGCGCCTGAAGCTAGGTCAAACTCCTTTGACCATGGGGCGCAGGGCGCAACAATTTAATAATATTTGTGTCATCTTTATTCCCAGAAAGAGAAGATTATGCTAAACTGTGCGGACAGCTATATATACATGGACGTGCCAATGGCGACTTCTGCGCAAATCCTTGATGGGTTCTTCGCGCCCGCGCCGCCTGACCTCGAACCTCCCAAAGATCTAGATCTCAAGAACTCTTTTGAAGTCAAGGTCAGGAACTTCACCCTCTAATAATTACGTATTCATCTGTATTTATTATATTGGTGTAGGTACACTATAAACTTAAATAAATTAAGTTTAGAGCACCATGGAAGTTAGCCAAGGATTGCCAGTTGAGACTTGCGTTTTAATTGCTTGCTAATTGTTATGTTAATTCCAGCCAGCAGTGGTTGCACCCACTACATCTGTTACGAAAGAGGAGGAAGTTCTCAACTCCGATGAGGAAAGCTATCTCCAACTGGTGGTGTTCCAAGCGACGTCCTCCGTGTGTCCCGGCCGGCACGTCTGCAACCTGTGCCATAAGGAGTTCAAGCACGCGCGCTGGCTAAAACAACACATGAGGTCGCATAGCAACTGGATCAAGGCCAACTGTAAGAAGCCGCCGATGTGCCCCATTTGTGAAAGGACTTTTAAGGTACGTCCAAGTCGCACATACTTAGTCACTTATTTATTTTGTAAGTGTTCCTCTGAGGTTAAGAAAAGCTTTGGTGTTTTAACTTTTTACTGATGAGAAGTGTGGAGAATAGTGGAGATGGAACACATTTTATCTGGGCACACAGGTCAAGTACTTTTGATATCTGAATAATATCTTATTATGCGTTTTTAACCGACTTCAAAAAAGGAGGAGGTTATCAATTCGACTGTATGTTTTTTTTAAATATTTTTTTTTTTATGTTTGTTACCTCATAACTTTTGACTGGGTGAATCGATTTTGATGATTCTTTTTTTATTAGAAAGCTGACGCTTTCCATTTGGTCCCATTTCAATTTAGTCCAGTTCTGATAATGGTATCCAGAGAAAACCATATAAGTCTTAAATTTGCATTAAGTACGTGCGCGACAAATAGATGAATAACTCAATAGTCAGTCTTTTGAAGTCGGTTTTTGTTTTTTGTTTTGTAAAAATAATGTTTTTGTATAGAAGTCGAATCGCTGAGATTTTCACCGTAAAAGTAGAAATTATAATCGACTAAACGCATCTACACTTTTTTTTTCTACAATTACCGTGCAATAAAAACTAAACCATAAAAATAAATTAATGACTACGTAATATATAGCATTAGTCTCCATTTGATTTTTGTCTGCACAGGGTCCAGGAATGTTAAAGATGCATATGCGTACCCACGAGCAACGTCCCCCGAAACAGCCGACGTGCTCCGTATGCCAGCGGCAGTTTACCACGAAAACCCTGCTGTATCGGCATCGTCAGACGCACTTTGAGCAGAAAACGCACCAGTGTACTTTCTGCGAGAAAAGGTTCTTCAGCGGATACGCGCTCCGGTCGCACATGGCGCGCCATAGAGGCGAGAGGCCTTACATCTGTTCTAATTGCAACAAGAGCTTCTACAATCCCACGGATTTGAAAGTGAGTGACGTTTTTATCGAAACAAAATTACAAGCAATAATTTTAATGAACACAGTTTCAGGGAATGAAACCTATGAATTAGCTAATTAAAAATAGATGTCACAGATAGCGTGCCGCATTTCAACTTTTCAAACCTCTCATCCTCTTTTTCTGCCATTCGAAACGCTTCTCGGAACGACGTTTTGCTATTCTGCGACAAGTACTCAGGAAATGCAATTTGGAAACGCAAAATCAGATTTCCTTTAGCCTTCTTCGGACACTTCAGGACAGGCAAACCTTCGTCTTCGATAATCTTCTCGTATGTAGGAGTGATCACGTCATCAATTTTAATCCTTAAAATTCGGTTATCAAGAGTGTTTACTGTTACGGTGAGTCCGCACAACGCTTCTTCCAAACTAGTCGGAGTAACCATAACGAGATCGCTCAAACCGGACCGAACGAACGAGTCGTGAGGTCTGTCCTCGGTCACGAAGATCACATCCGCAGGGATCCTCGTAGGGCCTTGGTCGCCTTCTTCCTTGAACCTCACCTCTGTATTTGGATAAATTCCAGGTTTGATCGGAATCGATAGCACTTTTTCTCGTAACTTTAACTCTGAATGCGTTTCATCAGTAAATACCAGCCTCTGTATCTTCATTTTTTTGAGACCTCCCTTGTAAACTTCTTCGAGAGACAGCGCCAGAGGTCGGGTGATGGTAGCGTCCTTCTCTTTGTACCCCTTTCCTATAGGAGAATCGAACATCGGCGGTGGATTTTCATAGTAGTCCAAGAGGTCTGCATATGGATTGCTAGTTCCAAAGAACTCGTGGAAGGTCCGCAGAGGCTCCCCATGGTACGAATACGGGTGAATATAATCCGTCGGTCCCGGGATTCCTTTCTTTAATCCTTCTTCTCCATACTGGTCGTAAACAGCTCTGTTTCTGTGGTCTACCAACACTTCGTAGGCTTCTCCAATGAGAGCAAAGATTCGTTTCATATTTTCGTCGTTGTCGTGCTTTTCTGGGTTGTATTTTAGCGCTAGACGGCGATAAGCTTTTTTGATCTCGTGCTGGGTGCATGACCGCTTTACACCTAAGATTCCGTAGTAGTCAAACCCCATTATTGGTAAATTCTCGTGTAAAATTGTTTGAGTTATAATTTTTGAGTTAAAAAGTTACGCCGACTGTTTTTGATTGATTTTTGTCATTTTGGCAGCTAATCAAGTAAGTCAGGATTGATTGAGCTGATTTGGCAAAAGAGGATTTGTTACATTTTTATGCCATAGCTGGCAAATAAGCATGCAGGCCGCCTGATGGTAAGCGATCATCGTCGCTTAAGGTATGTGTATTCTGTGGTATGAATACACACGGTGCTGCTCGCCAGTTCTGTCACTTGAACTTGGCTTGACACGCTACCGCGTGTCTAGATAACTACTGGGACGACCCAGTCTGCTACAAAGAGAAGTATTTTATTCGTTTCATAATTCCTACGATAAAATTATCAAATTGTAACTTTTTATAACTTTTTGTTATCAAACCAGTTATCAAATTACAGCTTTATTTTCTCCCCTAAAGGTCCACTTCCGCTTGCACACCGGCGAGAAGCCGCTGAAATGCAGCGAGTGCAACAAAACCTTCCGGCGGCACTCCACGCTCTGCCAGCACATGAAGAAACACAAGGGCATCAGGAACCACATCTGTACTGTGTGCAGCAAGGGATTCTATGAGATCTCCAAGCTCAATGCGCACATGAGGGTGCATACTGGTGAGTACTTACTGTTGGAAGGGATTTTATCTCTCCTAAGTTATGGCTCAAGCCAAAGGCAAGCATACCACAGAATACATAACAAAGGTTGTTGGAATGTCTTAAGGTTAACCAATTACAACTAATACACACAGGCAGACTACAGAACTGCCGTCCTAAGCCCAAGAGCGGTATCTCATAAAAAAGTGATTTCTGTTTTTTCACGCATCAGATTTAAGCTATCAGATGCATGAAAAAAACAATTTATTTTTTGCGATACCGCTCTTGGCTTCGGACGGCAGATGTATAAGACTTAACATTTGACACGTTTATTTATTTGCTCCGTAGGCGAGCGTCCATTCGAGTGTCAGTTCTGCACGCGGCGGTTCGCGCAGCAATCCGCGCTGATCTACCACCGCCGCACGCACACCGGGGAGAAGCCCTACTCGTGCAAGCTGTGCTCGACCAGGTTCACCACCTCCTCCGCAAGGAACAATCACATGCTCACTCATACGGGGAACAAAAGGTGAGTGCCTTTATTTTTTAGAGCCTTTTCTTTGCAGCTTTGTTTGATGAAAAATGACCTAAAGGTCATTTTTAGTATAAGTCTCATTTTTCCTATCTCTCATGAGTCGCATTCTAGTATCCGTCTCTTACAATGTTTCGTTATGGACCAGGGCCCCCGGCTTTAAAATATGTCACATATGTCAGGTATCTAATTCTAATCAAGGGTTCGCGAATTCTTGTTTAGAATTAGATACCAAATGAAAGCTTTGGCCAGTCGTTGCGCACGCTTCGCTCGCGCGGTTGAAAATGGTCACGTCGTCGTGTGCGCAGGTTCGCGTGCCAGATCTGCATGAAGGGCTGCGCGTCGCGCACGGAGCTGCGCGTGCACTCGGCGCGCCACACCGGGGAGAAGCTGTTCGAGTGCGGCATCTGCTCGCAGCGGTTCAGCTCGGCCTCCTACCTCGCCGTGCACCGCCGGTACCACACCGGCGAGCGCAAGTACCAGTGCGCCGTCTGCGGGAAGGGTGCGTGCATACTCGTACTATACAGGCTGGAGTTCAGCTCGGCCTCCTACCTCGCCGTGCGCCGCCGGCGCCGGTACCACACCGCCTGCGCATCACATTTTGGTTCAGCACACAGCAAAAATAGTGCCTCTTTTTTTACTTTAGAACTACATATTAAACAATAATTTCTACTCCTCAGGATACATGGAATCCAGTTCATACAAAAAGCACTTGAAGACCCACGAGTCGAAAGACACGGACACCGCTAACTCTGAGAACAGTCAAGAGCAAGACGGCACCAAAGTCGACAACCAAAACGCAGACACTCCGTCCGGCAACGGAGCAGATGAGCAGGGCGAAATTCAAAATCAGGGTGAGTTGGCTTCTATATAATAGTTATTTTGGTTAGTGATAGATGGAGCAGCAAGTTGTGGATTTTTTTTCTATCCTATATTTTTTGATTCTAAAGATAATCTAAAAACTATCTTCATAGCAGAGCTATTTCAAAATATAGGATCGTACAAATTAGACATCCCGCCGACCGCCGACGCTGTAGCCATCGATGATGTCGTTAAATAATTATTATTTAACTGGTAGGTACCTACTATGTCTAAGATACCAAAATTAGAATCCAAGAGTTCTGTGTAAATATAAATATTCTGTTAAAATGGCAAACTAGAGTGCCTACATAAAATACAAAGCAGGTGCACGGAATTTTAAATCTTGAAGTTTTATACGAATGCCTGTTTCAGGTCAGCAAATCCACATCCAAGCTCAAAGTCAAATTCAGTCCCAAGGGCAAGTCCCAACTCAAATCCAAGTCTCTGAGCTACAAGACGGGCTCCACGAGGGCCTGCAGTCGCCGGCGGCCGAGTCGCCGCAGCCCCCGCAGCGCCGGTACAAGTGCGGAGTCTGCGTCAAGACTTACATGTATTTGCACAGTTTGAAGAAACATATGATGACTCATCATATGCAGGTACGAAATAAAATAAAATAAATAAACGTCTCACTCTCATAGCTCCCACAAGGATGGTCTGCGTCGAGGATGCCAAAAAAACGAACGACTAGCGACGAACAAATCAAACCGGACGACGCGGCGTAAAAATGTCGACGATTCTTGTTATAGGTTTTGGCTGGTGCATCCCGTATATTTACTCACTAAGTTTGTGAGGTAAGCACTGAAGCTAACGTCGATGCTGTTGGAGCGCTCAGTAGACATATTTTTATAGATTAAAATTATTTGCGACCCTTTTCAGTAAAATGTAAATTAAACAACATGGCAAAAAATTGAGAGCCATCAATATTTAGTGAAACAACTGGCCGTGCCGCCGTGGCATACAGACCGACAGACGGACGGACGGAAGAACAAACGGAGAGCCACCGGAGTCTCACAAAAAAGGTCCCTTTTACAAGTTTTGGTATTGAACTCAAAAAGTTGTAATTATAACAAAATCAACACCGTTAGATTACTAACTATTGCATTAAATACATGAAAGTAGGTACAACATATAGCATTTCAAAATAATGACTATATTTTTAACAGCCACAGCAGCAGCAGCAACAACAGCAGCAACAACAACAACAGCAGCAGCAACAACAACAACAACAACAGCAGCATCAACAGCAAATTGTCCAACAGCAAGTCGTGCAACAACAACAACAGGTTAAACCAGATTATAATTATACAATTAATTGCTTTATTACCCTAATCAATCGAATTCACACTGCCACTAAAGTGCATAAAAATAATCCACCGAAATCGGATTATACTTGATTGATAAAAAGATTGAGATTGATGGATAATAAAAACAACTATTTCAGCAGTTATCACAGCAACATCAGACACACCACATCCAGACGCAGCACCACCAGCTGCAGCAACACCAGCAACAGTTGCAGCAACAGCAACTCCAGCAGCAGGTGCTGCAAGTGAGCGGCGTGCAGCAACTCGCGGTGCCGATACACGCGCACGCGCAGCACGTGCCGCAGAGTATCACCGTCTCTGGCGTGCAGGTAAATCTCATAGGCATTACAGGATTATAAGGACCCTCTCATTAAGCTAAGATTACTAAGCCGGAAAAGGCTAATAGTATTCGTCATAATAAACAGCTTTTACTATGGGACCAAGCCCGAAATTGCGATAAAAAAATTAGCTGTTCCATACAAAAATATCAATGACACGTTAATGTAGTAAAAATTGTTCAAAATGATAAGTACTTTAAGCTTTTTTCAGCTTAGCATGCCCTTTCCTTTTGCCTCTCTAGAAACAACAGTTGCTGTAAGTGAGCGACGTCAAAAATATGATAACGAAATTAAAATAATAAAAAATAAATTGATGTTAAGGTTCTTTGTTTTTTTTTTCGTTGTAAATGTGACTTACCTGTAACATTTTATGTTATTTAAGGTCTATAAATATTTCTGATTTTTGAATATTACTAGCTGCGCCCCGCGGTTTCGAAGATAAAAAATAGCCTATGTGTTTTATCCAGACCATAAACAACCTTCATTCCAAAGGAGAATGGGCACTTTTGTATGGGCGCCGTCCCCGTGTTGTATCAAGTCGTGACATATGTCATTTGAAAGATGATAATATTAGCTTTATTTAAATGTATGACTCAACCTTGAATGACGTGCAGGGAAAAAGATATGATCGTTTTTAGATTAAAAAAAAAATGCTGATTTTTTGCTTTCTAAGGCTATTTTAAGGAATTTTATTAACATGTATGTCAAAAATTACTTTTATTATTGAATCCAGGGTTATTTATAAAGGGTACGCTAAGCCGAAAAGGGCTCATAGTAGGCATTATTTCCATTATGAACAACTTTTACTGTAGGACCAACCCGAAATTCGGGAAAAATTCAGTTGTTCCATAGAAAAATGTCAATGACACTCGACAAAATGTAAGGAACATGTACTCGTAGAAGTCATTTTGGCAATAGTTTGCAAGAAATAAAGAGTATTAAGAGTGCTGTCTGATAAAAGACATTTTATGTCAGTCGCTCTATGTATCCAGTAGCTGAATATGCTCTCTCTGAAAAACATACGAAGCTGTCACCAGGGTTTGGCATAAAAGCCTTATAAGCAAGCTCCCTTTGTTTGGCTTGTTCACTTGGTTGGTTGCATGGCTACCGAACTTCCAGCGGGATTATTTGATTCGAGCAGTGGTCATTGGTGGTTCTTTATCTGATTTAAAAGATATCAAGGCCGGTGTTCTCCAGGGGTCGGTGCTCTCCACAGCGCTTTTACTTGTGCACTATAATTATCTGCCTGGTGTTTTTGGGTACGCAGACGACAAACCGTTGCCGTTGCATATCCGACGCGCGGTTCAGCGGATGAAAAATCCAGCCTCCGAGAGAAGCATGGTCAAGCGCATAAGCTTGTCTCATGGCAGTTTTCGATTGAGGCGGTACGAACCTGGTTAAGTTTGATGCGCACTATGACATTTTATTGAATAATAAAGCAATACCTACAGTAAAACACGAGTTTTTGCAATCGGTATAGTATAAGATACACGTTCGAAAGTAGTGTTACTGATGGATAGTCTATTATGGATAGTTTTTTTTTGAGACTGGGGGAAACCTTAAGAAAATAACCGGCTGCGTTGGGGGGCAACCGGATCAAGGGGGTTTTTGTGGGGTTATACCTACTAAAACTAGCTCTGTTACCATACTCTGTCGGTGGTGATATGAACGCTTCCTCATGTTTTCGATAGTCTCTCAGATGTGAGTGGTAAGATCACCAGTAGACCAGTTTCAGCAAAATCCGTACTGCCAGTCACTTACGAAGTCATTAGCTTCTCGGTACGCCAGGAGCTTGTTCCATAGTATGTTGTCTTGCAGAGTATGAATATGATCGGGATAGGCATGTAGTCAGATTCAGCACGACTACCCTTCTCAATAAATACAATTCTTAATAAGATTTCTTAATTATTTTTTAGAACATCAATAATGTCGAAACAGCCGATTTTATCGATAGTACCTCACACCATTAGCAGTATTGTGATGTTTTGAGCCAAAATCATGGCTGGCTCTGCAAAGAAGGCCTAATTGAGCACTATTTTCAAAGTCAAACGCATTTAAAAAGTAAGAATCTCAGCATTTAGTCTATGATTGCTCTCTGTTCTATGCCTTTACTCTTATCTGCAACCATTATTTAAAGTTTATCTCGCTCGCTTTTATATTGTCTTGGCAAAGGGAGAGATAATTAAAAAAACAAACTAGTTTGACGAAAGGTTCGGGCTTTTAACCCTTCGACAAGACTACTTATAATCTTAATCAGACTTCACTTACAGGTGAGTTCGCTTAATTTTTCAAATATTGATAATATGAATAAATCGATATTATATTATGGCATTATTCAGACAAAAACTGTGGATAATCAGCAATGTAAGGATTTTGGCATGTGCCAGTATAAAATTAAAATAATTACAACTTAAAAACGTTTGTAAATAAACTATAATTATCTAATTATTATAAGGGAGTGGTAAAATAGTCACAGAAAATGCATACACGATAATAAAATTCGATAAAATAGTTTTATAAAACAAAAAAAACAGCACTTTTTGGAATCTAAAAACCGTCATATCTTTTTCCCTGCACGTCACTCGGGGTTGGTGTCATATAATTAAATAATGCTATTGTTATGCTCTTTCGAATGACATATGTCATGACTTGATACAACACTGGGGACGAAGTGCCCATCATCCTTTCATGTAAATCCGTTTTTGCGTGAAAGAGCAACAAACATTCTTACAAACTTTCGCGTTTGTAATATTAGTAGGTATTTCACCTGTTAAAAATCAGTCTGGAACAAAAGACTTATAATAATGTAACATTATAGATAACTATACTAATTTTAAGTTGAAAAAATATTATCTAATAAAAACCCAACATACAGTCCGGCAAGTATAACTTGGCGCGGCTGTGCGCCACTGTGTACTTTTATAACTGCTTCTCTTGTACCACTTTTTATCACTTTAGGCATGATGATAGCACAGTAGCAAATATAATAGTAGCAAAAATATTCGCAACGATGTTTACTATGAACTCGGAAGTGTCAAAGTAAATTTTCAAGATTGCCGATTTAGTTCCTCAAATCGCCACCGCCAACTTAAACTTGTGGCACTGTACTATTGTTGTTAAAAGACCAATAAAGGCGTCATTAGCCTGTCAAGTCAAATAAAGATCTTTTAAAAATATATATATATACTAGCTGACTCGACAGACGTTGTCCTGTCAAAAGCCATTGCGTAACTATAGCAACCGTAGTATGTTGATGCTAACTAAAAATTATCAGTATATATATAATTTGCAATAAATTAAAATTGCGACTATAATTTGAGATTTAAACTATCCTATCTCTCAAGTTGGATCGAACTGCACATGGTGTGCGAATTTTATTATAATCGGTTAAGTTTTTTAGGAGTCCATTGAGGACAAACATTGTGACACGAGATTTATATATATTAAGAATAGTAGGATAGGGATAGGGATAGTGTATAGTAGGATGTGTATTAATATTCCCGTTTTATTTGCCAGCAAGCGGGCCAGCATGCGTACCCGGTGATATCGTCGGTGCAGTCTCTACAGTTACAGCAGACGCAACAGGTTAACACGGTACACGCTTCTTGATGTTGTTATGCACCTTCCTAGCTTCAGCACTGTATAGGGGTCGTTCATTAATCACCTGATGTTTTTTTCGAACCCTCTCCCCTTCACGTGATGAACGATCCCAAAGTTAAAGCCTAAATACAGATGCATCAGACTGGCCTTAGTACTCTTTTTATACTTTTGCATTTGATAATTCTTGGTCAGTTTACGCTCATTTTTGAATCTTGCCTGTCATAGTTTTATTTTTTCTGCCTTAGATGTTTTAATAAGTTGTTGGCATTTTGTATAGCATTCACTTAATTTAAATGTTAATTAGTATATGTTACGTTACAAATGTTAACACATGGAGTTACTTACAAAATAGGTCCAATACTAAAATTGAAGACTTGTGAACTCATTGCCAATGCTTTTGAAAATACTTGAAGAACATTATGTACTCGGCAATCTCTATTCTCTCTCTAAATGAAATCCCAATTAGCTATGTTTTTCCCGAAAGCCCTAGAAGCTGTACTTAATTAATAAGAGTTTTTTGACCGCAGCAACCGCAACAACTGCACGTGCAAACGATACAGATCCATCCGCAGCAACAGCACCAGCCAATACAGATTCATGTAAGTATACTTATAACTGCCAAATTTGACGAAAAGGAGTTTAGGAGTACTTAGGTACGTAATATCACAAAAATACAAGTTTTCATTATGAAAGCGTGTATCATGTCATCTCGTTCATACAATCTTGCTATTGCAAGTGAAAAGACATAATTGACGCAGTTATTTTAACTCCTGTTACTATTTTCACAGCTTTGTATTTTCTTCAAAATTTGTCCAATTCAAAAATCATTTTGCAATTAACTTGTTTTAAGATCTAGGTTACATAGTTCTCGGCATGTAACATTTCTATGTCCTCGTTGCAGGCGGTGGGAGTGCAACAAGTTCAGCAACAGCAGCTGCACGTCGCCACCTCTACTTGTCAGACTATGCTGCCGAATATTCTGCAGGTGAGAACAGTAACCTTGATTTGTGCGCGTTGTACCTACTACGTTGATTTGTCTACTTACTTAGAAACGTTTACGCGTACTTAATTAAAAATATATGTATTTGTACATGTATAATTTTCTACATTAAAACTTTGATTAACTAAAAAAAAAAACATTTTCCTGATATCAAATAGTTTATCGCAGCTTTTAGATGGTGGTAGCAGAAATTGCGGCAGATAGGGACATAATGGAGCTCGCAATCACTAGCAACTGCGACAGCGTGAAAGCGGCGCGAATAGCACTAATGATAACTCTGGTCACAGTTGCAGCCGGCGACGGTGGTGTCGGGGCTGGGTCAGCAGGAGTTGGGCGGCGTGGCGCACCGCATCATTCTGCAGCCGCAGCACCAGTCGTCGCACCCCGCCGTCTACACCATCCACCACTGAAACCAGCCGAGCGGAGGCGGGGCTGGGCCTGCTGGAGCTAGCTGGCCCAAACGTCGCCTTTAGGCTTCGATACTAAGAGACTAAGATTCAAACGTAGGGTTAACACTTTGGCTGCGGAAAACACATACCCTGTGATTTTCTTAGTGCGACGCAAGTGCACGCAAGCTGCACACGCCAGGCGCGTAAAACAAAACGCATTTGACTATTAGCCGCACCTAAGGCAAGCGCTTGTGATTATTAGCCGCAGTCAAAGTGTTTAGAGTCCTCAGAGGTAGGCAACGCACTGAAAATGCCTTGGGTATTGGAAGTGTCCATAGGCGGCGGTGACCACTTACCCGGTGGCCCGTCGCTTCTTTGCCACTTTATTTTATAAGAGACGCCACCTCTTCCACCCCGTAGTCTCCTGCCGTGAAGCTTGAAGTTCCCACGGGTTCTCTTAATGGACCCTAGTTTGAAGGCCTTACTTGATCTTTTTTTTTTATAAAAGTATTGATGTCCTTGTCTAGTAGGTTGCTATGACAAAGAGATTTATTTTTAGTTAGTTTGGATCTGTCAAATAAAGCCTTCAAACTTGGGTCTAATCTCTAGCGGTTACTGTGATATGTGACCGTCGATCCAAGCCTTAATCAGCGAAGATATCGTCTCGACGTTATTGGCGACTAGTCTAATTACCATTGCGCCTTGTTAATACCGTGAAGTTTGTAGATATCTCTCACGGCTTCCATACTCGATTTAATCAAAGCTCTTCCATAAACTGATAACTGGTATGGGCACTAGTTTGTCTTCCTCGTTACTACAGCTTAGGTATCGAAAAAGTGTACCAATCTGGAGCGCTAACCAGTGTAAGCAAAATTTTGCCTAAGCATGATCCATAATTATACGAGTATATACAGGGTTATTCATAAAGGGTATGCTAAGCCGAAAAGGGTGCATAGTACTCATCATTATGAACAACTTTTACTATGGGACCAAACCGAAATTCGCGGAACAAAATCAGCTGATTCATAGAAAAATGTCAATGACACTCGAAAAAATGTATGGAACAGCTGATTTTTTTTTCCTTTTCGGCTTAGCATACCCTTTATGAATAAACCTGTAGTTGTTTTTTCTTTTAGAATATTTCTATGTATTTATATGAACATTGTTTATCATGAGTAGGTAGAAATAGAAACACAGAAAACTGAATTATACCTACATGGTACTATTTTAGCAAAAATGTTATTAGTCTTACTATCTTTGTCCAAGCTTACAACCCTCGCGTTCGTTTTGAGATCGAAAACAATTTAGTAATTTTTACTGTTATTTTTGCCACAGATTTCAAAACGGACGCTTAGTTATGTTTAATTAATGTTTCTTGTAAGATTTTACTCCCCATTAAAATATTTAGTTATATTGTAGATTTGTTACTCTAAAATAAAACAGTATGTAGAGAAATAATCAAATTGTGTTTTAATTAAATTTAAGATATTACTTAAATGATAACTAAGACTAAATCAAATTCATTATAATAATTATAAACTTGGAATAATATCGTATCCTAATCAAATCAAGTCGGTTCGAAGGTTTTTTACAAAACAGAACTACTTATTTACGTGATCGATATACGAACACGGATGACTTTTAAAGATATTTTTTTTATTGTTTGGCACGAATTTATATACATACAAATGCGCAATTATTACAGAATATAAGAGGGCTAAAACCACTGCGTCCGACGCCAGTCTTTACTTACAAAAGTATAAAAACAGCAAACGTCACAACCACACGGCTCTAAGATCGGTTACACACCGCCTTTTCTTTAGCCCCGACGATAGAATCGCAGCACACGCGCGTGTGATGTGGCCGCCGACGATGTATTAAGGCTACTACACACAGTGCCGGCGGGTATTCGAGCCGCCGGGCTTGCTGCACACACGACCCGCCGGCATCTCCGCCGGGGTGTAATGGTGCTATACGGCATGTGCCGGCGGCTTTTATATGCCGGCGGCATGGCCACTCGCCAAAAACCCGGCGGCACTGTGTGTAGTAGCCTTTATACATGGTTATTCATAAAGGGTATGCTAAGCCGAAAAGGGCTTATAGTACTCATCATTATGAACAACATTTACTATGGCATCAACCCGGAATTCGCGAAAGTATCGGCTGTTTCATAGAATATGTTGAGTTTTTCTATGAGACAGCTGATTTTTTTAGATTTCAGGGTTAGCCCCATAGTAAAAGTTGTTCATAATGAGTAAGTACTATGAGCCCTTTTCGGCTTAGCATTTCTTTCTTTATAACCCTGTATTTTAAATCGCGACTTTCAGTACAACGCGTCGCTAAAAAATACTGTATGTAGCCGCTCTAAAGTCACTGCATATCGGCGATCTGGCTGGCTGTACAACACACTCTAGCCAACACAGCTTAATGATGATAGATGTTACAATAAGGAATAATTGTCTTTTATTGTTCAGAAGAAGAACGATCAGAAAGAAGATAAAATAACATAATGGTGGCATATTCGAATGGTTCCTTATTCATCGCGTACTCTAATAAAAACATGTCTATGGTTGAGCATTTCTAAATTTCAAATCTTCGTCACAAATCGACGAAAGTGTAAATACACTTTTCATTTCTCATGCTCGACAAGTCCTTGTTTACGCTCGGTGTAGGCGGACTAAAGCTTCTTCGTGTCTTTATTAAAAATATAAAACCTATAAATCGTGATCGTAGTCTTTTAAAATATGTAATTATATTTAAAATTAATTTTCATATCCTCGCAATCGAAGTGAAAAGTCGATTGTTTAACTCGGGCATAAAAAAAAAAAAAAGATAAGGCTCTTTTTCCCCAACTAGGCCGGTAATCGGCCCTTTTTGCGTGACATATGCGGGTTTCCTCACGATGTTTTCCTTCACCGAAAAGCCAGTGGTATGTAAATTCGTACATAAGTCCTAAAGAACTCATTGGTACGAGTCGGGGTTTGAACCCGCCACCTCAAGAATGCGAAGCGTCGGTTCTCCCACTGAGCTACCACGGCTCTTAACTCGGGCATAAAACCCTTTTTATCCTCGACTTTTATATCCACCCTCGTCTTCGGCTCGGCCTAGCTAATCATCTCGCATAAAATGGCCTGTTTTATGCCCTCGTTGTACAATATATTTAATATCAAGTGCGTGAAAAAAATAATTTCATCATCAAGTAAAAGAATGGTTCTTTGTATGATAATAACTTCAGTCACTTACATTAAACTAATGAACTGAGCTTTGCTATTTAACTAATTAATACCAATTACCATGACTTGAGAATTTTACAGACAACTATAGGGTTATTCATAAAGGGTATGCTAAACCGAAAAGGGCTCATAGTACTTATCATTATGAACAACTTTTACTATGGGACCAACCCAGTATTCGCGAAAAAGAAATCAGCTGTTCCATACATTTTGTCAAGTGCATTGACATTTTTCTATGGAACAGCTGATTTTTTTTTTCGCGAATTCCGGGTTGGTTCCATAGTAAAAGTTGTTCATAATAATGAGTACTATGAGCCCTTGTCGGCTTAGCATACCCTTTATGAATAACCCTGTATGTATATAATTATAATTGTATACAATAAGGCAGTATTCATTACAATAGTAGGCCTTGTTACCTTTTGTACAAGTGTGTATCACCTATTAAGGTAATAAAAATGTAAGACTGGATTATTTTCTTTGGAAAGCTCAATTGAATAAATATTAAAAAAATACGTTTTACATGAAAAAATTGTCGCTAAGACGAATCGATGCACAGAAACCCGATGAGTTTCCTTTTCAAGAGTTCCGTTGTCATTGGAACTGCATATATTTGATGAGTTTCAAATAGATACGAATATTATATGTGGGTAAATGTATTAATCTTCTTGTACAAACATACATTCGGCAGCTTTATTACTCAACCGATCAAACACTATCGTGTCATCTCACTTGCGCCAATTTATAAGTTAACCGAACTGATCTGTCAATTTCATAGGCAGAGCAGATACAATAAATTTGTAACCAACAGATAGTTTATCAAGACTATTACATCTATGTTGTTTACGAATAAAAATTAATAACAGAGACTAATTTTACTATGGAAACTAACGTGGTTAGACTAATTTATGTAAATCGATATGATCAACATTCGATATAATCAATAACTATTGTTAAACCGTAAAATTTGGGGCAGGCACTTAATCGAGGTAAGTTTTAATAAGCACCATTGGCGTAGCTACAGTTTATTGACCTAATATATTTTTTTTACAATCTTTCGATTTTGAGATTATTTGTTTAGAATCAAAATGTTTTTAGTGAATTATGAGATACTCAGCAGCAGGACGTTAACCTTATTATAGAACTGCTGCCGCGTGCCAATAAATGTACCTTGGGGCTCTGTCGTAGGCCTACCTGACTACGCCACTGTGCTTTTTTAGTTTTGTAACAATGTAGGCACTATTAGAAATAAAGTCGGAGCTCACTATATATCATGTCCGTTGGTGTGTTCGTCGGGAGTCTGTTTGATGTAAGACGTGTGCACGGTGAGTCCGGGGGGAAGCTTCACATTCCGGAAGTAGCGGTGGCGCCGGGTTTCCTTCGCGCTGATTCTCTTCACCGGGTCGTATACTAAGAGCTTCTGGAGCAGGTCCATGCCGACCTCGTCTAGGTTTTGTACCTGAAATACAAACATTTTATTTAAAGACTAAATGCACTTGTTTGGCAAGTATCAAGATTAGAAGCTTTTTGCCTTATGTAATGCGCCTAACTTATTAATTTGATGATAGGCAAGAATCATAACCTGATGTTCCTATATCTCGCAGTGTCGAAATTGATTTATTTATCAGTCAGTATATTTTATTTAAACAATTATTTTATCTTTTTTATTTAAAAAGTTTGTTTATATTTAAAAGTGTTTAAAGTCTTGGCTGACATAACTATCATTTTCAGTCAATCTGTTCGAGTTACAGACCACTCTGTTGCTTAAGATGTACTGTGCAGAACTTCTTGTAACTAAAACTTGAGATTAACGGGTTGATTACATGCAACAAGTATAGAGGCGAGACAGTGCCCTTGGCTGAGTATGCCCATTGACTTTCTCGCTACTCAATATTTGTACTCAACTCATGACCTAGTGACCCCTGACTACTGACCAAGATTGAGAAAACTAATCCTTATAGTTCTCTGCCATAAATTGGCGTCTTACGTACGTGGTTGTGTAGATTGAATGTGTTCCAGTTGGGGAATGTGGGCTTGTAGTCCGGGAGAGCGGACACGCCGGGCCAAATCTGTTCAGTTGGCGTGCGTAGTATTCTGAAATTATCATAAAATTATGTTAATCTAGCAGCAAGCAAAAGGTAAAACTGAAAACAGACATACTAACAGGGCGAGTTAAATAAAAGCTTGCAATAAGAGAGCCCTCTACCCCAACAATAGCAGTATGAAGGCTGTAAATGATGATAATACCTGAAGATGCGGAAGAGCTGGTCGATCTCCGAGTCTCCCTGGAACAGTGGCTTTTTAGACGACATCTCAGAGAATATACAGCCCATCGCCCACAGGTCGATCGGGCACGAGTACCTAAAGAAAACAGAAAAACTAAATCAAACCAAATTTTTGAAACTTTGTAAAAATGAATAAAATAAGGATTACTCATACAAAGAGAAAAAAATTAAATCAAACAAAACTGTATCCGATTTTCAGCAAATGGAGCGCATCAGGTATCTCTGGAAGCATAATAATATCCATCGGCAGCCGACGCGCGACGGTCGGAAGATGATAAGATGATGCGCTGAATTCCATACGTAGGCAGTCTCTTACATCTTATGAGGGATTAGAAGTACTGCCGCGTGTCTTTAATTTGATGCCAAGTGCGCCAAATATCGACATTAATAATTACTAGTGTCGGTTTTAGTTACGCTCAGTCGAACAAAGCCGATAGAAATTAACGGTAGCTGGCGGCGTTCTGCTGGATAGGTAATTAACGACCTGATTGGCTCAGCGGTTGTATGTCCGCCTTATAAGCCAGAGGTCCCAGGTTCGATTCCCGGCCGGGCAGATGTTTGAATGGTGAATTTAAATATCTGTTCTGGGTGTGGGTGTTAGTTGTCCTTGTCTTTGTGTGTTCCTTGGCATCCCCAACACAGGCTATCCTAGTGGGTAGCTATAAGTATGAAATATTTATTTATTTAACACTTTAACTGCTGAAAACACATACCTTGTGTTTTCCTTTGTGCAACGCGAATGCGGCTACACACGCCAGGCGCGTAAAACACAAACGCATGTGATTATTAGCAGCAGTTAAAGTGTTAATTAATGTATTATAATTCACCTCTGACTGCCGAGCAGAACCTCGGGTGCTCTATACCAGAGTGTGACCACTTCATGAGTGTAGACTCGCACCGGCACGCCGAAAGCGCGCCCCAGACCAAAGTCAGCGACCTGGAATGCATAAGTTTCCTCCAATATAGAAATCTTTTATCAAAAAACATGGCAATTAAGCAAAGATGATAAAATCAGTAAAAGCGCATACAGAAAAGTAATTTATAACATTGAATGCAAAAAGAAGAGGTGAGCGCAAGACTATGCATGCATGCCAAACTTGGATAACATATAATAGATTAGTGTTGCATTCTGCTGTGTCATTTCTCAAACTCAAATTAAAAGCTGTAAAATCTGCAACTTCTTTATCACATATGAAAATTAAACAAGGAGCAGTAGATTTTACTGCTTTCAAGAGTATCATCTTACTTTGATGATGCCAGTCTTGTCAATAAGAAGGTTCTGTGGCTTGAGGTCTCGGTGCAGGATGCGGCGCTGGTGGCAGTACAGAATGGCACTGTTGATTTGGTACAGGTAGCTCTTGACGACGCTCGGGTCCATGAACTGCCGAACAACCAACAAGTAATGAGTTAATGGTTGCCAATTTCAGAGCATAGGATGGTTCTATTAAACAAGTGGATCTAGTCAATAGTTTAAAATCGTAACATTCAATCTTTTGTGAGTTACTGGCATACCTTTCCTGATCCAAGTGAATCCATGTATTTCTTGAGATCCATAGAGAGGAACTCAAAGATAAGGTAGAGACGTGACTCTTCCATCAGCACATCTTCAAGTTTCACAATATTTGGGTGGTTTAGCTCTTTCAAGAGCGAGATTTCTCTGAAAAATGGCAACCAAAATCGAATTACATTCATCACCTCAGTCCTTAGTGTTAACACTCGGACAGTGGATTAAATTCCTTTCTTTGGCTTTGTCTTTAAACAATTTCATAAAAATTCACAGGTTTTGCAAGCAATTTAGTGGTAAGCACTTAGGTATGATTACGGCTAATTGGTTGATAATTCTTAAAAGTTTTGTGATTGGATTTTGGAATTAGGCATTTGTAGAATTGACCATTTTGAGAAGAGCCTCTGTAGAATGTCATGTTGAGAATCGGGAATTCTGCACCTGCAGCTGTTGACGGCTCGTCAGGGTCAAGCTAAAGGTAGTTGATTAATCACGGTTTTGTCAAGAAAGCCACCTGAAAAGCTGCATACTGTACATAACTGTTACTGACTTGTATAGCTACTTTATTTAGTCAAAATAAAAGAAACAAGAGATATTTCAATGAGGTTATGTTGTGACAATAAAACGCATGGATATCTATCGATATGTTCCAACTTTCATAAAAAGGTTTGATGATTATTGCATGTTCTCATGATAGCATTAAGCTTTTACCTGATAGCAGTTGACGGGATGCCCTCATCCTCAGATTCCAGGCGAATTTTTTTCATAGCCACAAATTGGCCTGTGATTTTATTTTTCCCTTTGTACACTACACCATAAGTACCTTCACCAATTTTCTCAATTTTGAGAAAATCATCCATTTTGTGGGGTGGAATTTTGAACGGT
Organism: Alcis repandata; assembly: GCA_949125135.1. Classification (NCBI taxonomy): domain Eukaryota; kingdom Metazoa; phylum Arthropoda; class Insecta; order Lepidoptera; family Geometridae; genus Alcis; species Alcis repandata. Next base: position 8,709,479 of record OX421241.1, read on the forward strand.
TTATCAGAAAACCCAGGCAATGCCTTCTCCTATGTTTGCCCTAAACCGTTACACCAATTTCACAATGTTCACATGAAACTGTAGAATATTGATGGTAAATGTGATAACAATCGAAATTAATATGATAGCAAGACGATCTAGCATGAACTTAAAATAATTTTTCAATGAAGAAATATTTTTGTTTGTCAGTAACATTAACGAAAATCGAAACGAAATTTTCAAATTTTTCAAACATCGACGAAGACAGATGTTTATAAAGTACACCACAATATTTGAATGTACCATAATATACGGCAAGGAAAGCACGACCGGGAATTCATGTCCACAAAATTTACCAAGATCTTAATTCTATTAAGTACCTACTATTTAGTTCCAGCTAGCTTTTATTTGTGAAAGAAGTTAGCTCGAGTACAGTATTTGGACTCTCATTTTGTTAATTTGGTGACAATAGTTGGTCCCCATCGCCACTACTCATGTTAATTTTACAACGAGCCAATCTAACGAAGCTCCAGATAAGTCATTAAACTTCAGACCTCATCAAGATGTTCGATCATAATTATATGAAGACCTCATCCTTCCATGATTTACTATGTATGACTGTGTATGACGCGTGCCGTCACACGCGCCATACACGAATATCAAAGCCAAAAAGCTTTTTTACTCTATGGGGAGAGTATGTCACCCAGCTATGGCAGCCACTTGACTCTTTCAATCATTCGTTCTTTCGTGCGCGCCAAAGCACGTAGTATTTTTTTATATAATTTTTTTATTCTTAAGTCTTAAGCCACTGATCGACGGGCGAGTAAGACCGTGGTTTTAAATACCGACGAACCTGGCTCGCGGCTCGTTGGTGCTGATCGATTAGCAAGCAAAACAGTCGCAAACATGTCTTGTTCCGAGTCTGAAGCCTTGTGTTATCTCGCCATAGGATATTACGCAGTTATGAAAAAAAAAAGAAAACGCCCTAAAGTTTGGGTTAAAAGTTGGATTGAAAAAAGGCAAGCTTTGTCACATACCCATTTAATTCAAGAATTGGCAGCAGAGCCACTTGATTACCAAAATTATCTGAGAATGTCTGAAAAATCGTACAACGAGTTGTTATCTTTAGTGACACCTTTAATACAAAAACAAAAAGTAGGTAGGTACACAGCTCTTCTGGCGCACATCCGTCCTCTAGCGCTGTCGCCGAAAAGTGACGGCTCGGCTCGCCGGCCGTGATCGACACGCGGTTTTGCATGGCGAGCCGAGTAAAAAATATAGCACGACGACGAGCCGCGAGCCAGGCTCGGCGGTATTTAAAACCGTGGTTTTGCAATGATACACCGGCGAGCTTTACCGACGAGCCATAAAACCGCGGTCTTACTCGTCCGTCGATCAGGCCCTTAAACACCACGAAAGGAAAATGGAAGATAAGAAGAGGAAGGAGCGCGACAATGATTTGTTCGAGGAATTCTTAAGATTTTGGAACAAGAGAAGAAGAGTGGACGACGATGTGGAACGATTTCAGCGCGACTCTCAAACGCCGACTCCAACGCCGTCCCATTACGAAGATGAAGAATACCTGGAGGATGAATTTTTTGAAGAAATTGATGGTTAATATTGGCCTTTAGCAAATATCAATCTTGTCTAATCCGAGAGTTGTCCTGTGGGGGCTCCCAGTAATTTATTTCCTTGACTAGAGCTGTCACGAGGGGTCACCCTCGTGAAAGCTCGTGAGTGCCTAAGGTCATGCCCAAGATCATAGCCATGTCTAAGGTACTTCCGAGACAAGCATTTTCAAGATCAACCTGAATCTGGTTCAATCCGAAAGTTGTTCTGTGGAGGCTCTCAGTGATTTATTTCCTTGACTAGAGCTTTCACGAGGGGTCAGCCATGTCTAAGGTACTTCCGAGACAAGCATTTTCAAGATCAACCGGAATCTGGTTCAATCCGAGAGTTGTCCTGTGGGGGCTTCCAGTATTTTAATTTTTCCTTGACTAGAGCTTTCACGAAAGGTCAGCCAAGGTACATACAGTACAATACATACCTACAATACATACCTAGAATATATGTGATATTAATATTAGATGGATATAATATAAATATAAGAGCTAAACTTACAAAGTAGTTAAGTGTTACTTAGCTAGGTAGCTATACTTAAAAAATTAAACTTATAAAATGTAACCAATGTTGATACATTCAGTTAAGAATTAATTAAATATGAACTTGCTGACTCGACAGACGTTGTCCTGTCTTCGATGACTATTTAATTCGAATTGGTAAAAAAAAACCATTGCGTCAATTCTATGTCAAATGTCAAAAGTTACATTTTAAAGAAGTTTACATTGTCCAAAGCGCTAAAGGTATTTTTAAATTTTCTAATTTTTATATTTTTTTACTATAAATTGAGATGTGAGCTATCCTATCTCTTAAGTTAGATCGAACTGCACACGGTGTGCAAATTTGATTGAAATCGGTTAAGTAGTTTAGGAGTCTATAGCGGACAAACAACGTGACACGTAATTTATATATATTAAGATATATGTATTAAATTTCTATAAGTCCTCTAATTCCTTATACTTTAAACATGACCGATCATGGAAGGATGAGGTCTGAAGTATAATTGGTGATCAAACGAACTTACCTTTATGTGATGTTCGATCATAATTATATGAAGATCCTTCCATGATCGGTCCCACCCAGATTTTTTCGTTTTTCTGCCCATGTAACTCATAGAGTCACATTACCCCAAATTACAATAAATTTGGAAACTTTGAACTAAATGCTCAGACTAACAGACAGAACCATAACAGCTACTTTGTAAAAAAGAGCAAGATGGCAAGTGCCAAAACACGGTTGAAAAAGAGAGACAGACCTTTCATTTTTTGTCCCCGTCGCTGTAACCGTGCCAAGGTGGGCAAACCACAGATTAGGAATAATAGTTACTACGTGAGCCGTCTACGATTTGTAGCTGCCAGGTTGTGAATTATGTTTCCCCAGGATTGTACCCAATAAATTAATAAATAATTAATTTCTTGGACCATTTCATATTTCCCGCTGACCCAAAACTAAGATAAGGTACATTATTTTCGCAATCGCAAGATTGCCTATTTAATAAAAGATGTTCATAATTATGAGTAGATTAATATACTAGTAGTTATTTTCCTAATATTAGACTTTTTCCTACTATGAGCAATTTGCGGCTTGTATATCCTTTCCTTATAACCCTGTGTAACAATGTTTTATTTTGTGAAGTATAAAGATTAGAAATATTTTATGAAATTGTTTCCTCTAAGATGGGGGAAGCATTCCTATCCTGGCATTATTTCAAGAATATAGCTGTCGCATGTGCGGTTACAGGGAGTTTTGGCGGGAACGTGGAAGAGACATGTTACTTCATTTTGTTATTTTACTAAACTTGTGTAATTTTGAGTGTTATTGTTTATTTTAAGTGGGGAAAATAACCATTAAGTGCTTGAGGACGTGCACGAGTGTGGGCAAATCATAAAATGCAGTGAATCGTGTCATTTCATGTTGCTTCCAAAACTCCTTAGAAAAGCCTCTAGTAAAGTCTCCACTACTTTACTAGGGCAACTTTAGGAATAAATATACACTTGAACAAATAAGTCTTGACTTAAAGGTCTTAGTTACCAGGTCATAAAATCCCAAAAAAAAAAAAAAAAAAAATGTGCGGTTACACTTTGGCTCTATCTCTAAGTAGGTAATAAATCTATGACTAAATGATTGAAAGAGTCAAGGAGCTGCCATAGCTGGGTGACATACTCTCCCCATAAAGTAAAAAAGCTTACAACATTAAGTTTTGGCTTTGAAATTCGTGTATGGCGCGTGTGACGGCACGATACTACCTAATAAATCATGGAAGGATGAGGTCTTCATATAATTATGATCGAACATCACTCACAGGTAATTTCGTTTGATCACCAAGTATACACAACTAAAGCTTCGACATCATCATCATTTAAATGCTGTGTATTATTGTAACACAAAATACCTTGACTACGATGTCACAAAAATTGCATGAAAATCATTAATTATGCTATTTGTCTGATTATTAGAAGGTGATTGATTGATTGATTGATGATTAGAAGGTGATCATTCGTTTGGTAGATAAAGAAAGAGAAAAAAATGTGCACCAAGGCATTTTTCGCCCATAATGATTTTTGTGGTTTTTTTCTTGTAAAAATATCTGAAATGGGGAAAACTAGAAAATCAGACATGGCAGCCCTGTACTGACATTTATTTTGTTTGTTTGGGTTTGGATTTGGATAATTCTCATTTTTCAAGTTTAATTTCCCATTTGTAACACTAATAATCTTGATTATCAAAAGAAAAGATGGCTAAGCATCATCCAGATCTAATTTTTTGCAGAAAACAGCCTGGAGTCGGTAAGAATATTGTTTCCAGTTAATAGACTTTTATAACCTCTACCACAAAAGACCGACGATACCTACTCTCGATGTTTTCATGGGTTTTGTTTACCACCATTTATTGCCTCGTGTCGCTTACCTATGATTTCAATGTTTTTCAGCTATCGGTCGTTTATGCGAGAAATGCGATGGTAAATGTGTGATCTGCGACTCGTACGTGCGTCCCTGCACGCTGGTCCGGATCTGCGACGAATGTAATTACGGCTCGTACCAAGGAAGATGCGTCATCTGTGGAGGCCCTGGCGTTTCAGATGCCTACTATTGCAAAGAATGCACAATACAGGAGAAAGATGTAAGTACTAACAAATTCTGCGGCCTTACATTGGCAAGTTGCTATTGGTCCAATTGGGCTACATACACAGCAAGCTAGCACAGCTAGTACCTAACTCACACTCTTGTTTACTTTCTGTTCCCTAATATATTAATTCTTTTTGTTACTTCCAGAGAGATGGCTGTCCGAAAATTGTGAACTTGGGCAGTTCTAAAACAGATTTGTTCTACGAAAGAAAGAAGTATGGGTTCAGAAGACACTAGCATTCGATTTCACCTGTTCAATGCATCTACTATGTGTTGTAAGACTGTTAGTGATATTTTGTTGATTTTATTATTTAGGTAACTTACTGCATAAAAATGAAATGGAAAATTTGAACTGTAAATGTAAACAAAAGTTATTGAATGTCTGGATACAGTTGTGAGAACTCACAAACAAGTGTATATAAACCTAAATAAATAAAAATAAAATAAATAAATGTTTCACACTCATAGCTCCACTAGGAATAAATCCTGTATCGGGGATGCCATGGAACACACACAAAGACAAGGACAACTAACAGCCAGACCCAGGACAGATATTTAAATTCATCATTCAAACATCTGCACGGCCGGGAATCGAACCTGGGACCTCTGGCTTATAAGGCGGATACACTACTGCTGAGTCAAACAGGCCGACAACCGACCTACATCCAAGCTGAGCCGAGAAGCATTCTGACTGTTGCAATATGAAAATACAGTATAAATAAAAAACTAAACGGAATTGTAAATTCTGTAATTTTTTTAGTTTTTGGAATGTGAAATTTTGGTAAATATTTATAGAACAAATAATCTTAACAAACTCCAATGGTCTCTTATCCGTGCTAATATCTGCATTGAACACAGTATTTATAATAAGGTAGGCTAAGTCTTGTTTGTTTAATGTGTAAGAAAACATTCCAATATTAATTATATCCAATGATCCAAAGTCCAATGGAAATTCATTTCTGTAACTGCCAGTAGATTATAAAATAAAAGTAAGGAAATGACAAAATTTACAGACTTATTACCTTCTTGGTATGCTTCATATAATACATATACACTAAATAAATAAATACCTACTACCAATTTCTTCTCTTATTTTTATTAAAAGAAAAACTAAATTAGTGTAATCTCAATATTTTTATTAATTTGTAGGAATCTTAAACTGGTAATCAATAAAAGTAGGATGTTTTGAAAGAAATGAATCAATGTAATTTGCAACTCCTATTGAGTTTACCACAATGCTCAACGAAATGGAGTGCAGTTTTAAAAATAGATTAATTTTACAATAATGTAATATAATATTATAAAGAAGATAGATTTGTATTTTTGTATGTTTGTAATTAATAAACTCAAACTACAGGACCGATTTAAAAAATTCTTTCAACTACATAAAGCTACATTATTAGCAAGTGACCAAGATATTTCATACCCGTGCGAAGTCGGGGCAGGTTGCTAGTAGTTTATTTTTATTTAAACCATAATGAAGGCCTTCATATAAAACCACATATCCATGGAGAATTATAATTTACATACAAAGTTAGGGCATCCTTCTTTCTAGGGTAGTCGGGTGAAATTGGATATTACCCTACCAAGTAAAGATGTTGATAAATAATAAAATTTCCACGATGCGCCATCTATCGTTGAATAGTTAAACCATTTTGTGCTTCTTCTACCAATCCATTTATTTGATACTGCTACTGAGCTATAGATGTCGCTATGTAGAAAAAGTTAATTTATTTCCTTTGTATGAGTATGGTACTCGACGATAGATGGCGTTACACGTTTTTTTTTACTTATTTTTTTGCCAATAAAATATTTTTGTTATAAAAATACCGACTTTACAAATAACTTGAATAATAATGCCATAGGCGTGAAAGTCGATTTTAGCTCATTTTATCCGAGCGAAGGTTGTGTGGGGTGTTACGTGTATGTTCATCATACAATGTAAATGCGCAGACATTTTTTCCATTTCGCTCAATATAATTTATTTAACTTTGATATTTACATTGGATGAAAAAAATAGGATCCCAATTTTTTTTATTCAATTACTAGCTGACCCGGCAGACTTCGTACTGCCATACAGTACTTCTCTATGGTACTGCCTAATTAAATATAAACACAAGCTGCAATAAAGCTCGTTTTAGTTAGAAAACGTTTGTATGGGAAAAAGAAAAGGGCTGTTTTTAGGGTTTTTCAATATTTCTGAAAGATTTTCTTAATATTTTTTCCGTAAGAACCTTCTCCTAATAATAACAAATACAACAAAAAAAGAATTAGTGAAATCGGTCCAGCCATTCACGCGTTATGCCGTGACCAAGGAAAACGGGTTTCATTTTTATATATATAGATAGGCTTGCGTTTGACCACCATCTCGCCTAAGCAACGATGCGGTCTACGATGGAGCACGCTTGCCTAGAAGGAACCGATTCACTCGCGACTTGAAGACACCCAAATTATATCTATCGGGAAACACCCACTCGGGCAAAGTATTCCACACTCTGGCAGTGCGCGCAATTTTCTGATATTAACCAAACACTGCACTTAAGAAACAGTAGGTATACATTTACAGAGTTATAAGGAAACTAAAAAGCCGAAAATTTTGGCTGAGCATATCCATTCCATAAAACCCTGTTTATGCAATAGTTAAGACGAAACTGTAACGGTTCTGTGGTTTACCTCGGATGAAAACCTCTTACTGTAGTCGTTAAGGTTTCGTCCCTTAAAATTCAACTATGAGCATTTCATTCAGCTGTTTTACCGGACAAACTAAACGTTATACCTACTGACATTGGCACGCTTTATTAAACGCAACGCTAGACAAAGACGACCTACTAACGTACATACAAATCAATACTTTTATATAGGTATTTATTTACTCTAGAATAGTAGGTAGGTAGGTACATAAATTAATTATACCTATTTTTAGGTAGGTATATCATTGAGTAGGTAAGTACAACACGTTCACTTGGTCACGTTCGCTTCCGATCTTCCGGCACGTGCCTATCTCTAAAAAACAGTTATCATTACCTTTTTGATTATGATTTTGCGCTATCTTCAGAGATAGATGTAGGTGATAGGACAGCCTCCAAAATGGGAAAAGTGATATTAATGGATGAATTCTGGGAGAGTCAGTCATTCGGAACCGACCCCATGTGAAGACAACAGAAAATGGATAGAATAGTGGTGTTGCTGCTGTGTTATCAGGTAAAACATTGAACTTATCAAATGCCAATAAAATTAATGTTTGAATATAAAAATATTTGACTAAAACTCAAAAAATTTTAGAAAATGACAAGCATGCATATTGCATACATCCAAAAAATATACATAATGTTCGTTTTGGTCAGTCGGGTAAAATAACAATGTAGGTAAGTACTTATTACTACGTTTGCCCCTACTAACTGCTGTACCAAACAGTAAGTTTCATCAAAAAATTAGAAATCAGTATCAGTACCATAACTACTATCGACAGAAAACTTCTTTCCATTTGTTTTTTTTCTTTTTTTTTGTCTTTTTCTTTCTTTGTATGCAAAGTTAACGGATTTAAATTAGGGTCATTAGGTATCTGTATATCTCATATATCTGTGCGACTAACACACCTTTTTGTTACCTAGACATAGAGTGTATGTATGACAGTGTCAGTCTAGGCCTTTGACCAGCCTAATATTTTTTCAAAACGGCAACTTTTCTGCTTGCACGACAACCATTCAATCGACGTACTAACTAATATGACTTTTTTCTGCAGGTGTTAGCACAGCCAGTGGAAAACGTGCCGTCCGCCAGGAACGCTCGTGAGCTGATCGAGTGCTGTCCTTGCCCCGGCACTTCAGCCAGAGATGGCCAGGACTGGCTGGTTGACAGCAGCCAGCTAGCTCGCGCGGGTGGCGTGGACGACTGTCCGTGCAGGGTTCGAGGCGCAGACTCCGAGGGGGCTTCATCGCTTTTCTTTCCCGCAGCTCTTCGTCCTGATGGATCTCAGTTAAGGTTAGCATCTCAATCAAAAATCAACGTTTCACACTCATAGCCATTAGGATAAATTCTGTGTCGGGCATGCCATGAAACACATAAAGACAAGGACAAGTAACACCCAGACTCAGAACAATTTAAATTCAAACATCTGCCCGACCGGCATTCTGCAGTCTACGGTCTCATAAAGTCAATGGACCATTTTTAAACGACTTCAAAAAGCATGTTTAAAGTCGCTTTATTCAGGGTTATAAGGAAGGGGTATGCTTTGTCGAAAAGGGCTCATAGTAGGTACTCACCATTATGAACAACTTTTACCATGGGACCAACCCGGGATATGCGAAAAAAAAATCAGCTGTTCCACTCATTTGTCAAGTGTCATTGACATTTTTCTACGGGACAGTAGATTTTTTGCATAATGATGAGTACTACGCGCCCTTTTCGGCTTAGCATACCCTTTTCTTATAACCCTGTTGATCGACAATTGAAAATGCTTGTATTTTTTGCAAGCTTTCATTTAGCTGGCCTTGTTATTATGGGTCAAATCTTACAATTGAATTCTTATCCACTTCAAGATGTCCGATTTTTTTAAACCAGTGTAACTCCGTTGACAAAGCAAAAATCTTAATAATCTCCTCAATAAATAAATCAGGAAACATCCATCATTTGATCATTGTCAGTTGAAATGTTTTTTTTAATCCTAATAATATTATAAACGCGAAAGTTAGTGAGTATGTTTGTTCCTCTTTCACGCAAAAAACGGCTGAACGGATTTACATGAAATTTGGAACGAAGGTTGTTCATGGTCTGGATTAACACATAGACTTTTTACTTTTTATCCCGGAAAACGCGGGTGAAATCGCGGGGCGCAGCTAGTATTGAATAAATCTAAGGTCATGTGTAACTCCGTTGACATTGCAATAAAAAAATAGAGATCGATGCCTCAGATAAATAAATCAGAATATCTCCGTCATTTGATCATTGTCAATAGAAATATTTTTTTATACCAAGTAAATCTAAGGTCATCGCGTATATATTTTTGCAAAATAGGACAATGTATTACGAAATTGAGATTATAAGTTCTCGTACATTTGAAAACTAAATCGTAGAAATAGATTTTTGTGAAAAATATTTTTTGGCTTTAGTTAGGGTAACCTACCAATTTTGTCTTATTTATATCTTGTTTAAGTATTTTGTTCAAATTTTATATTTTGATATATATTTTGATTTTTTGCACATTTGTATTGGAATCTGCGTGGGTAGTTTTAGTATATAATTTGTGCAGGAAATGAATGACAATGTCCTTATTATTTTCAGACCAAGTGATCCCAAAGAAGATCCCAAAAACCTATTAGAACCTGAGGTAGCCCTGGCGACGTCAGTGCTAGATACGCTGCGAGAAGTTACTGATGAACAATATCGAGATGCACTCGAAAGAGAAGCTGCTAGAAGTGCTGCAGAACTAGATGCAGTTCCAGAAGAAAGTGCAAGAAATGTGGTAATTGTTCTAAATCCTAAGGACTCTGATGAGGATGACGATTTCGTTTCAGAAGCATCTCATGTGAAAGAATCTCGATGTATTCACCCCTTAGAAAGCTTACCATTAGGCAGCGTGAAATCGTCAGCAAATCCCATTAACATTTTACCCGAGTCATTCAAATTACCTAAATTAAAACACCCTGGGGTTCCACGTAGAAATTTTCTGCCATTCGATAGTAATATAGACGCTAGTAATGTAAAAGAAAGTATTGTTGACCCGCATGGAATGTTTCCAACATTTTCGCCTAAAAGAAATAAAATACCTTTTAAAGGTATTTTAGAAAATCATAATGATCGTTTTAGATTTGGTAAGCCGGATTTAAAGTTAGGGAAATTCGATGAAAAGGAATCGGATCATGGTTTCAAGTTATCGTTGGTGCCAAAATTAAAATCACATACAAATATAGGCGACGATAATGTCAGATCTGCCTCAAGTAATATACAACATCAATCGGAACCTGTAATAGACGAAACCAGTCAGTTATTTCAAAACAACAAGCATCCTTTAAGTTTAAGAAATTTGCTTAAATTAAGAGACGTAGAGTTAATTCCAAAATCTGTTCAGAATAAATCTTGGGCTAAATCTAAACTTGATATATCAAAGTTTGCAATACCAAGCCTGTTTAAGTCCGATCAAAGTAAAAACTTAGCACTGGGCTCTCTAAACAAAGATTCAAAACAAAGAGTATCAGATGAAGTTAATGATAATATATTTGATTCTGATGCTTTACAAAGTAATGGAGTAAATTTAATGCATGAGTTGAGCGGACCATTTGATGATTTAAAAGCAGATTCCATGTTAAATAAAAATATTAGTGACGATGATGAAAGTCAAACCATGGAGGATCTAATAAAACTAGATGCATTGCCAAGTCCATCACAGATCAAATCATCAATCATTAGAGCTGACCAGGAAAAGGATTCAGAAGCTATCGTATTACCACAAAGCATATCTGACTGTGATTCTTTAGATTCAACAGGATCAGCTATTAATACTCAGCTTAAAGAAGCCCTAGGCGAATCACATGATTTTGATTCAGATTTATCTACCTTCGAAAACACTGACGTTGCAACAGAAAATATGAGCAACTTAAGTGACAACACTGAAGCCAGCGATTTCATACAAGCTCAAGATCAAGATTCAGATACCGATAGCAGTAACATATTTTTTTCTACTTTAGTGCCTTTAGAAAGCCAAGAAAAAACTATAGAGGAACCTACAGAAAGTCAAAGAAATATTGAATCAAATTCGGAATTCATTGAAGCAGACGGCCAAAGAGTACCAGAATTTTTTGCCAAAACACTTGAGAGTGAAAATATAGTACCGCATATTAAAGCAATACCATCTTTAGGTGACACTTTGTCAAACTTAAGAGAAAATGTCGTAAAACCATTCAGAAATTTAAAAAATCCATCAATAAAATCCGAATTGTTTAGAACGCTTGATGATAACGATAACTTTAATGTTAATGAAGGAGAAAAAACTATTCGTGGTGATATTAATCTAATAACAACGAAGTTAGATCCAGCAAATACGGCGAATAGAGAGACTATAGAAAATGTGTCTGGTATTTCTATGAATGATTTACAAAACATGTCAGACCAGTTATTAGATTTAAATATAAATAGTCAAAATAACGACCATTTTGTAGATTTTACAGCAAGCAACACCCCAGATCAAACGAATTTCAAATCAAGCGACATAAGTGACAAAAGTGATAGTGAATTATCAGAAACTAAATTAAATCCTATTGAAATTGAGAGAGAAGTAAATGTCGAAGAAAATGCATGCCTGACAACTTCGGAGTCCAAAAGCGCTGACATGGGTGAAAATAGCACCACCAAATCTGCAACTCCAGATATAAAACAAAAAGAAATGGACACTGGAGCTAGTGATACTGTTATTAACACTTTACCTGGTATATTAGATTCACTGAATTCTAACTTAAAATTACGGTCGCCACTTCTAAGCGAAATAAGTAATCCACTGAACTTGTTAGGGAAACCTCTAGGTGATGTATTGAATTTAAATCCTAATCTGCCAACACTTGATGACCTTCAAGAGCGATTGGCTAATATTTTCAGTCCAGATGATAGAAGCATAGAAAATGATTCATCATCTCATGAAACAGATTTTACAAATATTTCTTCTGTTGAACCTATGGCTCCAGAAGCAAGTACAAGAAACTCTCAAAAAGAATTGCCATTGCTCAAGCAGTTAAAAGAATTTAATAATGATATAGTTCAAAAGAGACCCAAAATACCCAACCCATTTGATGCTCTATCAAAGTCACGAACTCTGGATTTATATTCTTATCGAGCTCACTTACCTTCGCCAAATTCTTTGGACCTTAAACCACTCAAACTTGAACCAAGAGTTCAAAATAGAGCTGGCAAAAACAAACCTTTAATTAATTTTGGTTCCGACAAAACGGTCCTACGTAAATCTAAGCCAAGTAGTACATTAGCTAATCCTTTAGATGGCCTTCCTACATTAAATGAACTGAGGAACACTCTCCGGTCAAACTCAAAGAACTTACTCAATAGTCCGTTACATTCAGATTTGCTCTCTGAAAATGTACGTTCACATGATATAGAAGACGTTGCTGAAAATATTCGATTAAATACTGAAAAAACATTCAAAGGAATACAACGAAAAATAAAATCGTCTTTAAAAAAACCGAATTTACACAACCCTCTCAGAGAATCATTGGCAAAACCGCAAGAGTTACTGGACGACGTGAACGATAAGTTAAAAGGGATACATTACGATTTAAATGATCGGCTTTCTTCTTTACGCGAAACTTTTTTGGATTCATCCAGAATAAACGCTTTTGCTGATCAGCCTCGTAAAGCTAGTAATAGAAATGTGATGACAAACCCTCGAAACATTAAGATTAAATCGTCTTCACCACGTCTTCAGACAGCAGCTAGTACAGCAACCAAACATGAGATTGATCCCACCCAGCTTGGCTTAAAATCCCGAAATTATGTCCATCCAGACTGGAATGTGTTACGAAAAACACAAACTGCTGCTGAAAGTTCTTCTGTGCCTGCTAGAGTTGAGATGCCAAAGTCAGTAAGTCCACCATGGTCTCACTTACAAAGGATATCACCCCCTTTTAGACAGAATCCAATTGTGTCAGAACCATTAAGAGAAAGAACGCCAATACCTTCTCTAAATAGAGACGAGACACCCTCTAAAGACATAAAGGGTCCTCTTTTTAGAACAGCAGTGAGTCCTTTTATTAGACAACGTCAGCAGAATAAAGTAACAATAACTTTTGGGCCAACGACCGCACGGCCTATTTTACCACCACGACCCCTCACAAGAGTTCCAAACATGTCAACATCACAATTCGAAGAATTCAATCCAAGTAGTACTTCTGACATTTTCAACGCATTTAATACAGACAACACAGCTGCTATGTCTGCTGTCCCTTCTAGTAAATTTAAACCTTTGCGAACCTCGGCTCCGGTTCCCTCTCCTGCTGATGAAGATTATGAAGATACACTCAACAATTTTTCATTTGAAGAACTTCCTTCTACAGGTAGCAAATTAAAATCATCTGTTCTCCGAGAAATGTCTGTGCCAAACCTCCCAAAACTACACAATAATTCAAATAGACTTAAATCTGCTAATATTTTTGACGATGAAATGAAAAATCGTGCAAGTAAAACTGTGTTAATGACATCACATTGGCCGAAGGTTACGGAAAACGCATTCTTGTCCAAGGTAAGAGATGCTGCAAAAAATGTTAATGTTCCTAAGCCTGTAAAAGATGTCAGATCAGAACAATTAGATATGTTAAGATCACCAACTGAAAATACTGATGTAGTCATAGGTGAGCCGTTAAAAGAAAATGTGTCATACAGGTGCAGAATGGTTTGTACTAAAGAAATAAAATAAGTAATTTTAATGACCTTGTAAAATAGGCTGATCACAAAAATGTAAATATAATATAAAAATATAATTTTATTGTATGATATCTAAATATTATTTTTAAGCGCATAGGTGCAATTTAATTTATTTAAGACTATTTATTTAACTTTTTATTGGTAATAAATGGAATTAAGGTGATAACCAGTTGTTTTCATTGTGATTCTCTTTTTCCCTAGTAACGAAGATATAAAAGTACGATAGGTAGGTACCAACTACCCCAGTTTGTACTCGTAAGAGAAAGAATTTGCAAACATTTTATTCCACTCATATAGTACGGAATTTTCCTACATTATTGTCGTAGACACATGTTACGATGCTACATACTCGAAGCAAAAGTTACAATTCGTGGAAAAAATACTTATTTTTAAGGTTACGTACCCACCCACGTCATACATCAGGTATTTACATATCTGACGTATAACGTAACGTAACATATGTATTTAGTTTTACGTAACCCTTATGGTGACGCTCCGGTGTCTTTCTATCCGTAGGTATGTCACAGCCTCACAGCTAATCATCGAATACGAGTATGCCGCGGTTTTTGACCTAAAATGATCACATAGCACGATAAGATTGAATAGGTACCATACCACCACCTGGTCATTCCCAGTTGTCACCCTGTTTTCGTCCCCAAGTGTGACAACCGGGAATCATTTTTACTATAAGTATCTTTATGATATATGCAATCTTATGCAAGAATCGTGGGCCAAAAAAAAATATTGACCAGAAGTCCCGTTAGCGGTTTATTCGGTAGATAATAAACAAAACATCTACTTGCGCAGTTTAATTATAATTTACTTACAGCGTTTACCTCGGGTTAAACGCTGGTCGCCGGTGTTAGCTCGTTAACGTATTTATACGAACTACTGGTTCTGAATTATTCAGGGTCTTGAGGTTACGGGTTATAACATAGCTACTTAGGTACAACATTTGTGAATGTGTCGTCGAATACAACTTAAATACATACAAATTCATACAATACATTTGTAAATGGACCTATTGCAAAGTTAAAACACGTTTCTTATTCAAATTCAAATCACTGATTCAAATATGGATACATCAATGTACACTTGTGGATGTCAAGTACAATATTATTTTTAAGAAAAAAAATTAACACATTAAATGCAATATCAAAGAAAAAATAAAATTAGAAAGTAAAAACTTTCTAACTATCTAAATTTTCAGGCTTAAATTATGCTCATATTCTTTTGTGCAAAAAACGGCTGAACTGATATACTCGTACTTATTGCCCAGAAATGTCCATATGCGATGGCCGAAGGTTGTGTAGTACCGCACCAACTACAAAGTTTCGAACATCAGAAAGTATATAAAAAAACGATTAAATAATAAAAATAGTGAGAAAGTTCGATATAGCATAATTACACACCTACATTGACCGGAACAAAACTCTAGCGACCACAATATGATTACAACCTTTTAGCTGATTTATGTTCATATTCAAAATGGAAAATTGAGTTAAAATGAATTTGCCAGCAAAATTTCATAATGCTCATCATAATCAAGTACGAAAGTTAAAAGCAAAATACATACAAACGCCGGTTTACCCCATTTATGGCGAATCTGGGTCTTCTAAAACTAAATTTAGTATGTGACTTACGTTGTAATAAGTGAACTATAATAATGCCTACTTATTTTAATTTAATCGCGCTAATTACGTTCCTACATTTCAATATTCATTAATTTAAAATTACACAAATGCTACTGAAATACCTACACGTGGTTATATAAAGCCATCAGGTTCGCAATCCGTGTTTATTCAACGGAAATACGTTCTTCGAAAGAACTTCTGTTTCTAAAGTAAGTGAATAACTCAAGTATTTTTTTCTTTTTTCGGGTCGAGATATTTACTTAATTTTACTAATGACTTCTAATAAAAGACCAGTTGACTTTGAGTTGTCTGAAAGGCGTTGCGGTCATCGCGCTAATATTTTTTTGGCTTGCCTTGATTCTTAGAAAAATAAAACACCAAATAAAAAACGGAAATATCTTCAATTATTTATTGCGAAGTTCTCATAAAAATTGTTTTAATTTAGAAAATGGCTCCAACACCGCAAGAGTACTGGCCAAGCCTGGACCCCAAGGCACAGGATGCGGCGCCGCCGCTCAGCGGGGAAAGTATTGTCATCTCCGGCATGTCAGGGCTCTTTCCAGCGTCGAGCAGCGTCAAGGATTTGTCAGAGATATTGTATCTTAAGGCAAGTACTTACTCACTCAAACTTTTTAGCTTCATCATTGTGATGCTATAGCTTTCCTTCTGCTCGAGTAGCAAATATGCGTAGGAGTAAAAACTATGCAGAGAGAGAGAGAGAGAGATAAAGATTGATACTCGTAAGTCTCTTACAGATAACTTCTCACAAGCAGCTTTTCTGTAACTTTTGTTTTTCCAAGATTTTGTACAAAAATAACCAGTTCCAAAAAAAATACAGTGCGATTGTTTTTGCTTTGTCTTTTCAGACCTAGATTCAAAAGTTGTTATTAATATAAGCTATTTAGACGTTAGAAAAGGTCTGCCTCCCTATCCACAACAGATCGAGAGAGTATTTCGAGTACGCTTTAGTATATTCGAAATGCCTCTTGGCATTTACCCACTCAGGCAACATAGTAACAGTTTTTGGCTATTACAAACAGGGTAATCCAGTGAACTGTGAGATGCGCTGGACATTGAAACACCCCCAAGCTTCAGAGTACATAGGCAAGATGCCGGAACTCGATCGTTTTGATGCTCAATTCTTCATGGTACATAAACGCCTTGGAGAAGC
Source organism: Alcis repandata (assembly GCA_949125135.1). Classification (NCBI taxonomy): domain Eukaryota; kingdom Metazoa; phylum Arthropoda; class Insecta; order Lepidoptera; family Geometridae; genus Alcis; species Alcis repandata. The sequence goes on from OX421241.1 coordinate 8,726,428, forward strand.
TATGGATCCGATGGCGAGGAAAGTTCTCGAGCAGTCGTACCAAGCCATTTACGACGCTGGGCTGAGTCCAAAACATCTTAACGGGAAGAAAGTCGGGGTTTATATAGCGGCTGCTTTCTCTGACTCGGAGAATATGGGATTTTTCAGCACGGTATCTAAGACGGGTTATGGTATTACCGGGTAAGATTTTTGGTTACACTCTTTATATAATGTTGTTATCATGGAAACTAACATGGTTTTCACACATTTTTGTTATAAATAACACGGGAATACTCACGTAAATAATTAAGTCCGACCGAAACTAGTCGTAGCAGACGACTTAATTTTTACGTGAGTATTCCCCCCGTGTTAATTATAACAAAAATGTTATTTATCTTTAAAAAAAAATTAAAAAGAATCTACACAATTCCAAACTACAAAAAAACTAGTATTTTCAATGGTGCCCTTTCATGAGCCGCTGTTTTTAAAACATGAAGTTTAAAACCTTTGCTATTGAATACTTACTTATTTAACTGTTGTATTGCAGGACCAGTAAAACTATGTTCGCAAACCGCATATCTTACTGGTTGAATGCTAAGGGGCCCTCAATGACGATAGACAACGCCTGCTGCGGGTCCGTGGTTGCTCTGGGAGAGGCTTGCAAGGCCATCAACAGCGGCATAATCGAGGCGGCTATAGTGGGCGGCACCAACACGTGCCTTGCTCCGCATTCCCTGGTGCATTATAACAGGTAGAGTCAGCCAATAAATCACGTGACTCCAATGGAGTCCATTAGAGTCACATAAATGACACAATCACAAACTATGATAACAAATGAGAGGTGGGAAGTCTGAGTTATGAATTTCTTAAAGCTAAGTGATTATTAATTGGTACTGAATCGATTTTTACAAAGAAAAAGACATTACCCGCCTTCTTCTTAGTAAAATTCGATTCAAGTCAATCTTCAGTCATAAATATATCACATTGTTGCGCGGCAGATAATCTAATTACAATGATCCTACTCTTCGAATTTCATTTTCAAAGAAGTGCACACAAATATTCGTAGAATAATAGGGCAGAAATGTGATTTTAGCTTTGTCGTTTTTTTAGATGCATAAAAATATCACCGGATGGTAAAACGAAGTCCTTTGATCAGAACGCGGATGGCTGTTCCAAGTCGGAAGCTATAAGTGTTCTGTTTGTCCAAAAAGCGAAGCATGCTGTGAGGTACGTATTGAATGAAATATGGATATAATCATTGACTTGGCTCGCTGTGGAATTCAATCCTATTCCTTATATTTTTTTTACCATAAATATTAGTTTTAAATTTTTTATAACAGACATTTTCTCTTATCGTGTCGTTTAGGCATCAATAGATAGATAAAAGTGTTTTTGTTTTATTGAGGTGGATTAAAAACTTAAATATATACAAACTAGAATGTAGCTTTTTTCATTTTTTCATTTTTCATTTTATAAAAAAGTCATCCCGTACGGTAGTACCTACATAAAAGTTTTATTTTTCCAGGGCTTATGCTGAAGTGATTCATGTAAAGAGTGAGTTTTTATCCAACCTGAGTGGAGAAACTGGTCAGATTTTTGGATTTGTCCGTAATCCTGCTACCACTGCAGAGTTTTTGAAGAAATTTTATTCAGAAGCGCGTGTTCCGCCAAAGGATGTGGAGTATATTGAAGCTTGTGGTTCAGGTAGGTACTCTATTTAAATTTTATTCCAAACGAATGACAAAATAATGAATGTACTCGAATGTATAGAATTTGCTTCCGCGTCAATATCGTGTTAGTCGACACGCGTTTCACTGGTGTCAGACTAACATGAGGTTTCATCAGAAGGACGTGTTGACTCCTATAGCTCACAGCTGAGATTAACTAAACCGAGATATGGAAGAATGATGCATTCATAGCATTGATTATTGAAAGATGAAATTCCTCAAAGTAACGCTTTTTATAAACGTTGACCATTTTATGGTTGTCTTTTGCTGTTAGTTTTGGGATTTCACACGAAATTAATTTTACAGCTACACCAGAAGCTGACAAGGCTGAACTACAATCCATTGAGAAAGTGTTCTGTGATAACAGATCTGATCCACTCCTAGTCGGTAGTGTCATATCCAATGTAGGATTCACTGATGCCGCGTCCGGCGCCACGGCCATCACTAAGGTAGGGCTGCTTTGTAATGTTTACTACTGTAATGTGAATACATATAATGTTTTCTGTTACAAAAGAACACGCTCTAATAAAAAAATTTGGGTTCAGGTTCTGCTGGGATATCACAACGGTTTGATAGCAAGTAACCTTCACTGTCAAACGCCGCGGCTGGACATACCGGCGCTCCAGGACGGCCGCATGTCTATAGTGACCGAGCATCAGCCGTTCCATGGAACATACGCGGCTGTCAATTGCCTGTCGTTTACTGGAGCCAACTCGCATGTGCTGTTGCGCGGGTGCTCCAAGCCTAAGGTAGACGCTGCTAGCTTCTTACTACTTCTTTACATGAATGAATTAAACTGATAAAATTATCATTTGTATTTTAGAAGGTACTTTCTAGTAAAGTTAAAAATTTGAAACAAATTACCTGATCAAAAATATAAACACATGTATGTAGAATTCTACTAAAAGTATAGGTATCATATTTAATCTACTATATCATATTATGTATTTTATTTGTAAATGGTATATTCTTTTTCCAAGGACTTAACCAAGTACAAAACAGCTATGCCTAGATTGTTGACGATATCAGCAAGGCAAGAGCAATATTTAAAGGATATATTTAACGACTTGAAATCACGACCTATTGATGCCGAAGAACTAGCCCTATTACAAAACATACACACTACTACCGTATCTGGCCATTTAGGGAGAGGATATATAGTTTTGGGTAAGTTTACCTTCATAATTATCATAAATAATCACATAAGAAGAAGAGCAAATAAAAAATACACATGAATGCGTACGCATTATTTATGTGGATATTCTAACTATCAATCGCATTTGGGGATCGTTTTCAAGGAGTGATTACAAGCGTAACGCGCGCACGCGCACGTCTTTCCTGAGTATTCCCACGTAATAAATATGGAAAACGGTGTCATAATATTTTATTTTTTTAAATATTTTTTCTGGTGTTTGGGTTAATAGATACAGATGAAGCTCAGAATACCGTGAGCTTGTCTGAAAGCATCGAGCACTCCGATGACATGAACCGGCCGCTGTGGTTCGTGTACAGCGGGATGGGCTCGCAGTGGGCCGGCATGGGCGAGCAACTCTTGCGCATACCCATCTTTGCCGCCGCCATCGAACGGTAAAATATAACCACTACAACTCAAAAACTAATTAATATAGATTTAAAACACTAATAAACTTTTTCACTTATATTTGTAGCTGTCACAAAGTTCTGGAACCAAGGGGTATTGATATAGTGCACATTATTACGTCGATAGACCCTACCACATTTGATAATGTGCTTAACGCTTTCGTTGGAATTGCTGCTATCCAAATAGGAATTACCGATATATTAACAGCACTGGGATTGCGGCCTGACAAGTTAATCGGTAAGAAATAAATACATAATCTAAAAAAAAACAATAACATTTTTAAATTTTTCCTTAAACATACGCACTTACAATGCCTCTTTTTCCCTTTTTGAATTTTAATTGATTTATTTCTGACAGGCCACAGTGTTGGGGAACTGGGATGCGCTTACGCTGACGGTTGTCTGACAGCCGAGGAAATGATCCTCTCAGCATACAGCCGTGGGAAAGCTTCTAATGATGCAAAATTAATACGAGGCTCCATGGCAGCAGTTGGTTTAGGATACGAACAGGTAAGTTGAACAACGGTAGCATTATCTATCAGCGATATGAGTGATAACTATTGAGAAATTGAATAATCATACAAGGCGTATGTTGTTTTCTTTACAGCTTTCAAAATTATGCCCTCCAACAATTGATATCGCGTGTCATAATAGTTCCACCTCTTGCACAATTTCTGGTCCTGAGGAGCCCCTTCGGGCTTTCGTGGCTGCGCTAACAGCTAATAAAGTATTCGCAAAGGAAGTGCCCTGCGCTAATATTGCATATCATTCGCGTTACATAGGCAATGCTGGTAAGTCATGTATTAAAGTTGTACTCGTATCGTCTCTTTGAAATCTTATAAGCCATAAAATATTTTAATTTTTTTTAATTTCAGGTCCTTTCTTGTTAAAACTTCTGGACAATGTGATAACAGAACCGAAAGCTCGCAGTGAACGCTGGATTTCCACCTCAGTGCCGCAGGATAAATGGAATGAGCCTATAGCCAAATACTGCTCGGCGGAATACCTAACCAATAACCTTTTGGTATTAAAACTTTATTTTGGATAAAACATTTTTTTATAATTTTATTTAACGGATTTTATAATTTTGTATCGGATGTGAAACCTTACATGCTTACTTTATTTGACATTGTAATGTACCCTCAGAGTCCAGTGCTTTTCGAAGAGACCTGCAGCCTGATTCCACCTAACGCCGTTCTCATCGAGATTGCTCCTCATGGGCTGCTGCAAGCCATTCTCAAGCGCGCGCTGCCGGAGTCCTGCACGAACATACCGCTCACTCAACGAGGGCACAAAAACAACGCACATTTCCTTCTCGACGCTATTGGAAAGTAAGTTAGAAAACTTTGTATCAGTAACAAATTATTCCAGTAACACAGCGTTTCAACTTTTCAAGCCGCTCAGTTTTGATACATAGTTCATTTGCAAATATTTTTTGTATTTTTTTTGTAGATTATACGTCGAAGGCTACAATCCTCAAGTGCAAGCCATTTATCCAAAAGTTGAATTCCCCGTGTCTACAGGAACTCCTCATCTCGCACATTTAGTCAAATGGAATCATTCTGAATCCTGGTAAATATATCTAAATCTGGTTGATTAGTAGAGCTGTATAAGCTTCGTACACGCTGTTACCTGTTAGAATCTCATTAGCTTTTGTAAAATTCATTACCTGACTAACATATCAACGCACAGCCTCAACAGCTGGTTCTAGAAATGCGGAAATGTTTTCAGGAGAGAACATACCTCCCTATTCAAACAGGCCTATATGAAATCAATAAGTTTTGTATTCAAAAACTAGCTGTTAAATTGTTTACTGTAAGGTCTGTAGACTACGCGGTTCGCCCGCGAGCAGAAGCTATTTTATTTACTTAAAACGAATGTAAAACAAAATATTTTTATAGTTTTAGGTTTAAATTAACTAACTTTGTTTTCAGTGCGCAAAATAGTTACATTGATTTACATTTATTTTTAGGCCTGTAGCATCACAAGGTGACATAAATACCAAATTAGCTGCATCGTGTAAAATTCTGATCAGCATTCATGACCAGGAACACTCTTACCTAACCGGCAACGTCGTGCAAGGTATGTCAAAACTCTATAATGACGTAAATAAATAAATTCATTGGCGAAACTTACTTTTATTATCAAAAAACCCACCAAGCGATGTCAGGCCCTCAGGCGGCCTTAAAATTCTGTCCTATTTGACACGTGATAACTGTTTCTGCAGGTAAAATTTTGTTCCCGTTTGCTGGTGCATTAGTTGCAGTATGGGATACTCTAGCTATGACCCTAGGATTTTCCAAAAAGAAAGTGTCGGTGCGTTTCCATGACGTGCATCTGTATTCTCAACCGATACTACACGACCAAAAGCAACTCAACTTGAACGTGTCTCTTCACAGAGGCAGTGGTCAGTTCGAGGTGAGAAAACAATGTGATAGAAAATTAGTGATCCAGCATTGCCAGCCGTTGGTGTTGATACGTTATTAACTTTAGTACCAAAGGAATATTGTGTTTTCTACTAATTATACAAATTGTATTACTATAAAATCATACTGGCCCTGTTCTACACATACCATATTTTTTTTATGCACCAGTATAAAAATTCATTGCTTTTTTTTCAATTAGGTTTTGGATGGAGACTCGAAAGTTGCAACCGGATACATCGAGATGATCTTGGAGCCAAGCCCAGATAATACTAAAGAATCAAAGGAAAAGTTAAATATTGATTCGAGTGAAGTATACGAACATCTCAGTAGCCGAGGATATTCTTTTAGGTAAATGCGGTAAAAACGACTCTAGATTTTGTTTCACATGTTGGCTGCATTTCCAAATTAATTGCTATGTTTTTTTTATGATTTAATGGTTAATAAATATGTATAACTGACTTGTTTTTTAGAAAAGACTTCCAAAGTATCGACTGCATAGATGAATCAATGACCGCGGCTCAGATTGTTTGGAACAATAACTGGGTCACGTTTATCGATGGATTGCTTCAAATGAATGCTCTGAGATGTACATACGAAGGAGTTTCACAACCTACAGAGATCAGGGATCTTACCATTGATGTGGACAAACATGCGGCAAGTATTCTGCAAAGTCCGAGTGGTAAAGCTGTTGTTAAAGCCGAAGTAGACGAAATATTTCAAAGCACAAGGTACGAGTAGGTTTAAACAAAAGTTTGTTATAAATGTCTTTTGGTGGCATTGTCAGTTTCTCAGTGGTTGAAATTCTCGATCTGATTAATTGTTTTCAGATGCGGAGGAATCTTATTGCAAAATCTAAAGTTTCGCAATTTGCCATTTGTAAATCAAGATTATTTTAAGCTTAGGACTTCATCTTCAGGAGACACTTACGTAAGTATAAGCTTGATTTAGCCTCTAATTATCATGCGCTCCCTCCACTTGGATCCACAGCTCGGCTCCACATGTGGATCCATTCATGTGCCTTGCTGGAAAAAGTAGTCTTAGTCTGCCCTAGTAATAAACTCTCCGATTGAAAAATATAGCATATGAATAACTAAAATAGTAAGAATAATTATTTACAGGCGGACTTCGCACCAAAGGAAAAATTAACAGCAAATAAAAACTTTGCTCTACAAATCGGCAACGTTGGCGAACTGGATACATTGCACTGGGAAGACGCCCCAATCATTTCTGATAACGGTGTTAAAGTTTTGGTAAAATCTTTTAATAGTATCTACTAATAAATTAATTAAACTACCTATATAATTCATATATTATTTTTCTATAAAGTAGAGAAGTTAAAAAAATTCTCTTGTCCTTTTTTCAGGTTGAATATGCTGGAATCAATATTTCAGACGTTAAAAGAGCTACTGGAGCTATTCCATTTGAAGAATCTGAAACATATTACGGGATGGATTTCAGTGGTCTAAATAGTCGGTAAGTAACAAGAAAATTAATAATACACATGTGGTAAATCAAACACGTAAATGTTACGTGAAGTATATTTTTTCACTAAAAGTATTTTGTAAAATGTTGCAGTGTTGCTAACATATACCTATTATTTGTTTAGTGGACTCTGACACAAGAGTTTACAAGTGTAGCTGTAAGAACTTATTTGCTTTTAGTGGAGAGCGTGTGATGGGTCTGGTGAGGAACGGCGCGGCGTGTACGGTGGTGTCAGCGCTGCCGGAGCTGCTGTGGCCGGTCCCGGCGCACTGGACTCTGGAAGAAGCTGCCACCGTACCCCTCGCGTATACGCAAGCTTTCTATTACCTTGTGAGCAAATAAATAACAATAGTTCATATTATGACGAATCTGTGCTAGCTTTGGAATAATATTCGCGAGAAAACGTGGTGACGGTTAAATGCAGAGGCGGATTGGTTAATATTATATTACCTATGTATGTTACATAATATATATTACGGTTTCTGATTTGTACAATAATTTACCGTTTTATTGAATGAAATCCAAATACGTAAGCTATTCAGTAGTATAGCTACGCACTGCAACAAAGCGCCACTTTTTTCTTCTGAGATAAATCCTCGTCGTACCAGTTTTATCATTTAACGTCGTCTCAGTGCTTGTTTGGTCTATCTGCCATTGGTTGTTTTTTACAGTAGACGAGTTTCTTTCTCTATTTAAAAGAGAAGCTATAGTTATAGGATTTGAAAATCTTTCATAATACATTGGTAAAGGTAACCAATGTATTATGAAAGATTTTCAAGTCTTATAATTATAGCTTCTTTTTTAAAATAGAGAAAGAAACTCGTCTGCTGTAGAAAGTAGCCAATGGTAGATAGACCAAACAAGCACTGAGACGACGCTTAGCCTAGAATGGCCTAGATCATTGACGGTAAAACTGGCTTAGTATCTAAGTTTTTATAATAATTTTCACAGTGCATCAAAAACGAGCTTCAACGCGGTTGGAAAGTGCTGATCCACGGCGCCGCGGGCGCGCTGGGGCAGGCCGCGATATCGATCGCGCTGGCGCACGGCTGCAAGGTGTTCGCCACCGTCTCAGACGCCGCCAAGAAGAAGTTCCTAGTCAAACTCTTCCCTGACCTGAATGGTAATTCACTATTAATGTTGTTCGTTTTCTATTCATTTTAGCTTCGACAATTTTCTACTTATTTACCTACCTATCTCAAACATGTCACTATTTGTATATTTGTTTGTTTTTATAAATGTGTTCTCTTGTCCCCGAAACGGCTTGACAAACTTAAATTAAAGTGTCAGTTTTGTAGGTTCTTGTTTTTGTTTTACGTGGTTTTAGTAACACTTGTTACATTGTTGCAGAGGAAGCGATAGGCAATTCTCGAGATGATACTTTTGGAGATATGGTTTTAAATGCGACAAACGGAGAGGGATGTAAGATCATAATAAGCTGCGTTCGCGACGATCTCAAAAATGTAAGAACTTTATTTAAAAATAACCTTACTTTTAAAAAACATGCAGTTTTTCGTATTATTCATTATGATTATGCCTTTGTTTTCAGATTTCTCTGAAATGCGCTTCATTTTCTGGCGTTACCATTGACATGGTTCAGATACAAAATAGGGATCAATTTGAGTACGGTATGTTCAATATGACCAAGCAAAGATCGTACATTGCAGCTGACTTTTATTCTGTTCTTGACTCCGGGAAGACCGATATATTCAAGGTATACATACTAAAATATTGCTTGATTCTTTACAATTACCTACGTACAAAAATTACGGTTTTAAACGTGGTGTTTTTATAGAAGTTACAGATTCTGATCAGTGATGGAATCGCACGAGGTTATGTGCGTCCTCTATCGCGCGTGACGTTTGCGCCGACGGAAGCGGCGCGCGCCTTCCGGCTGCTGGCGGCGAGTCGCCACCGCGGCCGCGTGCTGCTGCGGCTCAGGGACCCGGTGACGCCTGTCACACCCAGGTGAATTAAGCGCAATTAGCGCATGATTATATAGCACTTTTAGGGTTTCGTACCCAAAAGGAAAAACGGGACCCTATTACTACGACTTCGCTGTCCGTCTGTCACCAGGCTGTATCTCAAGAACCGTGATAGTTAGGGTCGGTACATATCTGACGGAAAATGCGTCGCGTATTATCGGTCGCGTAACGCCAGAACAGAGAAATATATAATAATACATCCAACCGTTCACACTCAACTGATGATGCGCTAGTGCGTCGAGTGTGAAAGGTTGGATGTATTTTTATTATTATATGTTTCTCTGTTCTGGCGTTACGCGACGCATTTTCCGTCAGATATGTACCGACCCTTAGACAGTTGAAATTTTCACATATGACGTAGGTATTTATGTTGCTGCTATAACAACAAATACTAAAAACAGAATAAAATAAATATTTAAGGGGCCTTCCTTTCAACAAACGTGATTTTTTGCCGTTTATAGATAATGATACGGAACCCTTCGTGCGCGAGTCTGACTCGCACTTTTTTTTTTTTTAATTATACGACCTGCTTTTGAAATAACGCAAAACCTCTTGACAGCTTCACTCTCTGATGTTTTAATAAATTTTGTGTAGATAAAATAATATTGATTTTCAAATTTTATATTTTCCAGAATCGTTTGTTCTTCTGATAGCGTTCAGTTGATTATCTGGGATGGCAGCTCGTTTGGGCTTCAATTAGCTGACAGGCTGATATCTCGTGGTGCTAAAAAATTGCGCATTTATTGTTTAAATCCAACCCCACTACATCTATTCAAATTACGGTAAGATATAGTTTTAAAAGGTAATAAGCATTAAAATTTTAAAATTAAAATTGTATTTTTTTTTGATTAAGTTTAATTTTAAAATTATGTAATTGTGCCCGAATTTTATCCGTTTTAGCTATCACATTAATTATAAATAAGTGTATTTATTTGCAGGTCGTGGAGAAAAAATGGCGTAGACGTGGAAATATTATCTAACAAACTAAGTGATAGCAATGCTGTATCTAACATACTTGGTGAGATAGTCTCAAAAGGCTTTATAGAAGGAATTTACGTGTCAGCCACAGAAATAGGAAATGATAAACGAGACGCTGTGGAGAAGATCATTGGCGATTTAGATATTGCTTCAAGGAAATTGGTGCCACTTCTGAAGTAAGTATGCTATTAATAACATAATATGCCGGCTTCCTTGTCTCCTGAGATACAATCTTGGGCTTTTCAAGGTCAGAGTGAATAGGTATCTTCCAAATCTGCGTGCTTCATCTTCGACCACATCGTCGCTTACCATCAGGCGAGTTGGTGGTCAAACGCGGACTTATTCACGATTAAAAAAATAAAAATTATATATGATACCTTGGCCAGAGGATAATAATATTGTCTGCTTTTCTGGCACATTATTAGACATACACAGGATGCGTTTTGTTATTAGTGGGAAACAATTTTATTTTAGATCAGGTTTAATACAAAATTAATTAATTTACATTGAAAAGAAAATAGACGATGAATGTCAAAATAATTGTCGATAATAATTATGAACTGTATTAAAAACAGTATCTTATAGGGATAATTATTTTTCAGATACTTCGCTGTAATATCCGCCGATAGCAACGTTGGGCAACGAACGTGTATTTCTCGATCCAAAGATGGCCTTCCGGCTCTAACATTGAGCTTACCGGCATATAAAAAAGTACGACAATAAGCACTTACTAATTTAAAACTTAGTTATTTAATAGCCTTTTGCACACCCAATGCTGAGTTTACGCTTAGCACTCATATTTTAGGCAATATCATTTTTAGGGATCCGTACCCAAAGGGTAAAACGGGACCCTATTGCTAAGACTCCGCTGTCCGTCTGTCTGTCTGTCCGTCTGTCACCAGGCTGTATCTCATGAACCGTGATAGTTAGACAGTTGAAATTTTCACAGATGATGTATTTCTGTTGCCGCTATAACAACAAACTATAAAACAGAATAAAATAAATATTGAAGGAGGCTCCCATACAACAAACGTGATTTTTTGCCGTTTTTATAGATAATAGTACGGAGCCCCTCGCGGGCGAGTCCGACTCGCACTTAGCCGGTTTTTTATGGACAGTTTATGTATCTATTTGTGTTCTTGTCGATATTGAGAACTATATTTTATCGTATCTTAATTGTTTAGGAAAATAACAGTCTTGGAGGTGCGATTGAAGAGTCTGCGTTTAATCGATCTGCAATTGACATAATTGAACTGGGTCTGCGAAACAAACACCCTGTCCTGTTTGCTCAGCTGCAACCTATGGAGACACCGTCCCTTATCAAGATATTCTCGGCTTTTGCTGGTAAATAATTCAAAATTATATTATATTTATTAAGCTTGTAGACCTGGATATCAAAGATGGTTAAATAAATGTAAAATCTTTATCAGTTTATGAAATGTAAATTCAATACTCAATACTTATTGTCAAAAATGAAAATGATACTCAATAAAATCTATGGAACAACTGATTTTTTTTCGCGAATTCCGGGTTGGTCCCATAGCTTAAGTTGTTCATAATGATGAACAACTACGAGCCCTTTTCGGCTTAGCATACCTTTTCTGTGTAACCCGGTATTTGTTAAAGTTAATCAACATACCAAACAACCAACTAACTATAAGATAGGTTTATTGGGTTGGATTTAATCAACAAAAGAGAATAAAAATAGAAAAGGTTTTAGTAAACGGTCCGTCTCAAAATAAATAACAGTTGATATTTAAAACATCTGCTAAACACTAATCAAACACGATGTTTCAGATAACTTTAATGACAACGCTACCTTAAAAGATCTGGGTCTGAGTGAATTTTTGCCGTCCATCCAGTTTTTCTTGAGGGATGTCCACCATGTCTCATTGGATGACAATCAAGTTATGATGTTGACCAAAAAGAAGTAAGTAACGTTTATGTTTAAGCGTTGTTTATTTAAAAAAAATAGTCACCTAGGTTTTTTAACTCGCTAATCACTAAAACACTGATTTCAGGATAATGGAAATTGAGATGAAAACAATAGAACGCAAGTTTGAAGAAGTAAAAGGGCTCGGTACATTCTTTTCAACAGCAGATCATGATGAGCTCCGAGCAACGTCTGAGTTGATACCTATGAATACATTAGTATTTGATGATCTGACGGTAAGAAAACGTTAATTTACTAAACACGCACAAAATTCTCTTTAGATAAATCTAAAGAGAATGATGGAGCACTGCGTTAGATTTAGTTGAAGCCAAGAACTTCTCCACTTTCGCGCGTACCTACGCTCCAGCTTACTCTCTGGTTTATCCATCGATCAAGTATGTGAAGTTTATCTGAGACGGTGACTAAGTAATTTTGCGACATAATCCTTATTTTAAATCTTTAATCATCAGATGGACGGAGCGATTGACGCAAGCCGAGCGCAGCTGTTCATAGTCCCGGGGCTGGAGGGGCTGTACGCGCGATTCCACACGCTGTGCGAGCGGCTCAAGCTGCCCGTGCTCGTGCTGCAGCCGGGGCTCGACCGCCCGTACGAGACAGCAACCGAACTCGCTCGCAGATACTCTAAGGTTAACTTTTGTACATAGAAGATATTAGCAGAAACATGAGAGTGAATAGGAGAATAAGTTATGGGGTGTTGATAAAAATCAATTGGAGTGAAATACTAAAGAAAATAGTCTTACAGAAGAGCTTTCGATTGTCTATTGCAGGCGCAACATTTACTTCATTGATAGATCGATTTATTATAGTTGCTATCCTTACCCAAAATACCCAATCCCTACAAATAAATAAATTTATTACCAACAGATTCTACTAGAAGAGTTCAAACTCAAGACAAACTTTTATCTACTGGGCTACGAGTTTGGAACTATCGTCGCTCTTGAGCTGGCAGCCATATTAGAAGATCATGGTGAGACATTTGTTGTTCCTTTGTAATATTCAATCGGCCCATAGTATTAGTACTTATTCCGAATATGTGTTGACTTTGTAGGTCTAACGGGGACGGTGTACTGTATCGGCGATGGTCCGGAGGAGATGAAAGTGCTACTTGAATCGGAATTGCGCTCGTACAACTCGGAAACGGAACTCCAAGAAGGCATCTGTCAACACATATTTACGCTGATGACGCGTGATTCGGTGACGACTCTACAAAGTGAGCTGCAAGATTGCTCATTTTGGCATGAACGTGTCGACGCATGCGTGCGCTTGCTGCGAGGCCGCGTGCCGCAAACCGCGCAGTATATCCGCTCGCTGCTGGATGCGATGTACGTGCGAATCGGCGCGGCGCGCCGCACGGAGCTGGCGCCGCGCGCGCTGCGCTCGCGGCTCGTGCTGCTGCGCGCGCGCCGCGACCCCGACCGCCTCAGAGACACGTGCTCGCTGCAGCGCTACTCGCGGCAGCCGCTCCACGTGAGGGACCTCGGCACTCCCATGGCGTACGCCGCCGATGACCTACGAGCGCCCGCCATAGTCAACCAGTACCTCGATAGCAAGCTCCTAGAAGAGTACGACAACAGCAACGTGTGCGATACTTATCTCGTTTAAAAATAAATGGAAAGCGATATGTATTATCCTCGCTGTATATCCTATATTAATGATAGTAGTTTTTTATTGAAAATCCCTAAACAAATAATTATATTTTATGCTTTGATTATTGACTCGCCCAATAATGGGAATAGGACTAAGACTATTACAGAAATAGTATGTAGCCCAAATATGGATCATGATGTCAACAAAGGTCCACCTGCGCAAAGCTAAATGATGGAACAATGCATACCGTTACGTCCAACCAATTTTTTAGACCACAATCAAGTGATCATACTATCTCCATAGCTCACCAAAACATTCAAGGAGGCATGAAAGACAAGGAACTGGAAATTGGCCTATTTCTGGAAAAGTACGATATTGATGTATTGTGTATTACAGAGACATTTCTAAAAGAACATCAGGTGTTAATGAACTTCGAGAATTTCCAGATAGTTAGTAGTTTCTGCAGAAAGCTTGCAACTCATGGCGGCTCTTTGATAGTAGTAAAAAAATCTCTAAAAGTCAAACAAAGAAAGGACATTGAACGTCTGTCGTCCGAACGTCATGCTGAAATATCCTGCGTAGAATTAGATAAATACATAATAGTAAGCTTATATAGACCACCTTCTAGTAATTATAATATTTTTGAGTCTGTAACCGATGAAGTATTAAGTAAAGTTTGCAACAAAACAAAACAAGTTATAGTACTTGGTGACTTTAACATAAATCTGCTGAAGGATTCAAATAGTAGAGATAATTTACTTGCCCTGTTTCAAAGTTACAATTTATTTCCTCAATTTAACGAGCCCACGCGTATTACTAATACAACTGCAACTTGTATTGACAATGTTTTCTGTGAACACAAGGTATTATACAAATCTATCTTTAAATGCCTCACTTCGGATCATACTGGTCAATTTATTACTGTCCCGCTAAATAGACGTAACCCTAAAATACAAATTCGTAAAAGGCATATTACCACAGAAAAAATTAATCAGTTTCAAAATAATATAGAACATGACTTTTTATCTGAATTACAAATTAGCAATAATCCAAATGAATCTTACAATAATTTATTCCAAATTCTAATACGAAACTTTAATTCCACATTCCCCATTATTTGCAAAAAACTTGACGTAAAATTAGTCTTCAATCAATGGGCAACTCCAGGTATAAGAATTAGTCGAGATAAAATGTATGAACTTTACAATCAAAAGTCAGGGAGTAATGATAACCGTTTGATAAATTATGTTCGCAAATACAGTAAAACTTTTAAAAAGATATGCAAATATGCAAAAACCTTGTATATACTTAACAAAATAAAGCAGTCAAAAAATACCTCTAAAACTGTTTGGTCTATCATAAAAACGGAAACTGCTAAAACCAAAAGTCGAGAATCGGAATACAAGCTTAAGAAAAATAATGAAATAATTAGTGATAAAAAAGATATTGCAAATCAATTTTTAGGCTTTTTTGGGGATATACCTTATAAAACCACTGAATCACTGGCAACCAATTGTACGGAAGCTGCTCATTTATTAGTTGAAAATGTTGCTGCCAGCCCAAACCAATTTAAATTCCACGAAGTCTCAAGTGACACGATTATCAAAACATTTAAATCGATCAAAGCAAAGAAATCGGAAGATCTCTGGGGATTATCAGTCTGTTTCGTTGCTGAAATAATATATAACTTAGCTCCTTATTTAGCCCATATATTTAACTGCAGTGTCGACAGTAATGAGTTCCCCGATCTTATGAAGTGTAGCAAGATTATACCTTTGTTCAAAAGTGGTAGTAAGAAAGACCCTAGTAATTTCAGACCAATATCTATCTTACCATGTCTTAGCAAAATATTTGAAAAAATAATGTTAAATCAGTTAGCTTCATTCTTCTGTATTAATAATTTATTATTTAATAAGCAATTTGGTTTTTCTAAGGGCTGTTCAACTGTGGACGCAGCCTCGAATCTCGTAGAGAGCATCTACGAGGCTTGGGAGTCTCAGCATGATTCTTTAGGTATCTTTTGCGATTTGTCGAAAGCGTTTGATTGTGTGAACCATGAAATTCTATTATGTAAACTTTCACACTATGGTGTGACAGGTGATGCGTTAATGTTGATGAAATCATATCTGTGTGGTAGAACCCAAAATGTTGACATAAATGGGGTTCGATCGGAGTCGGCTAACGTTTCAATCGGGGTCCCTCAGGGTTCAATTCTTGGCCCATTCCTCTTTCTAGTCTATATCAATGACCTGCCTTTCTTAGCGCGTAAGCATTGTGAAATTATTTTGTTTGCCGACGATACATCTCTGTTATTTAGAATCAATAGGAAAAACTATGATATATCCAAAATCAATTTGTCGCTTAGTTTAATTAATAGGTGGTTTAGCGTCAATAACTTAATGCTAAATGCCAAGAAAACGAAAGCTATTAAATTCACATTGACTAATAATCCTTCCTTGCCTAGTATAGTTATTGACGACGATCAACTTACTTTGTCGAAGGATGCTAAGTTTCTTGGCCTTATCGTTGACAGCAAACTTCAATGGGGAGCACATATCAAGGAACTGTCTAACAAATTGAGTTCCGCAGCATTTGCAGTGCGGAAAATAAGAGAACTATCAGACATTAAAACTGCAAGAATTGTTTATTTCAGTTACTTCCACTCTGTTATGTCGTATGGATTATTGCTTTGGGGTAATGCAGCAGACGTAAATAGCATCTTTATTTTACAAAAACGCGCTGTTAGGGCTATTTATATAGGCTAGGTTATAGAGAATCTCTTAGACAAGTTTTTGCGCAGGTGAAAATTTTAACGTTATGTTTGTATATTTTCTTGAACATTATGTATGTGCGTAAAAATATTCATAAATATCACAAACGAAGTCAATATACTAGCATAACAAGGAACAAGTTTAAACTTGTTCTACCTAAAATTAGATTAGCCAAAACTGGCAACTCTTTTGTAATGAACGGCGTACTATTTTATAACTTGTTGCCTGTTACTCTAGTAAATAAGAAAGACACAGATTTTCAAAGAATTTTAAAAGACTTTTTAATTGAAAAGGCTTACTACAAAATTGAAGACTTCATCTGTGATAAAGTCTCCTTACGTAAATTGTATTTAGACTGTAATAATAATACTTGACTAATTATACCTACTATTGTAGTTATTTATACATTAATATTTTGACATTGCAATTATTTTATATAATTTTTGACATTCTAATAATATTATTTTCTTTGACATTTAATTTATTGTGTATTAATTTATTCGTAAAAATTGTATTTGACATTCATAAGTGTACATTGATGTACCCATATTTGAATAAATTATTTTGAATTTGACCTGATTTTATGAGGAATGAAAAATAAAGAATCAGTCAGTTTCAGTAGCATTTTTAGATATAACTTCAAACAGATAAAAGGGTCTTTTTGCCACGCAAAAAGTTTCGTAGCACCGCTACGTGTTACGTAGAGCTATACCTATAGGCTTCCTTACGCCACACATAAGACATCAACGAGATCGGATTCTTTGCTACGAGTAGGTATGTACTCGAAATTATTTTAACACAAAAAGAAGAGCGTTTTACAATTTAACGCTCTTAAATGGCTGAACCGATTTTGATATGGCCTTTATGTATGAAAGGTAACTCGATCGATTAGAGTCGGTTCAGCCGTTTGAAGATTACATAATAAAGCTCCTTATTTAGTCACATTAAAAAAAATTACATTATTTGTATTGAACGAATAAGTCAAAGTTAAACCACCAACTTGACGACAGCTTTCCGCAATTTAAAATCATGTGCGACAATGTATCGACGTTCGTCACCTTGTGAAAATGACTAAGTTGTCAAAGTAAGTTCGCATAGGCTGAGTAACTAGTCTTGAACCAGTCCCATGCGTGAGCCTAAAATGGATCGCCCTGGCTTTCATCTCGCTCTGTACGCTAGAGAAAAAGCGAGATAAAAAAAACAATACAGGTTCGTCCTAAGAACTCAAAGTACAGGCTCTGGAGTCAAGTTCTTTAGGTCACTTATTTAACTGAAAGATATTTTGTTAGAGTGTTAAACCATAATTTTATCCAGCTCGAAAAATAAAAGAGCAGCCAGAGCAGATACAGAGTGCCTAGTGCGCACGCGGTTTTTATTCCATGCAAATTGTAGTTTAGGTACGTTAACGCGATCGAATAGTGAAAAAATCTCTCATTAGGCACTGTGAAAACTAAATTACATACCTACCTAAGTTTGAATAAGGAGATAATTATTTACATTTGTGATGTATTGGTTGGGGAAAAAGTCTTTTCGCATTTTAGTATGTATGAATTTGAAAAAAAATATCTTTGGCTATACTATTTGTATCTGGCTGATTTTGGTATCATTGAAAGTTTAAATTTTAAAGAACATAATTCCAAATTCAAATTAGGAAAATGTGTGATTTTCACTTGTTTTTCGTACTGTCAAGATGAGTGAATCTAGTGAAGAAATTCGATACATTTTAAAATTTTACTACAAAAAAGGTAAAAATGCAACGCAAGCCGCGAAAAAAAATTGCGATGTTTATGGACCTAGTGCAGTGTCTGTGAGAGTAGCAAATTTGGATTAAGCGTTTTCAATCCGGAAATTTTGATCTCAAAGATGCACGTCGCTCTGGTCGCCCTATTACAGATAAAATGGATGCCATTTTTGAAAAAGTGGTCTAAGATCGGCATATCAGTAGTTACGACGTAGCTGAAGAACTGGGAATTAACCACAAAACAGTTTTGGCGCATTTGAAAGAAACTGGGTAGGTACACAAAAAAGCTCGATATTTGGGTACCTACCTCACGAGCTCACTGAAAGAAACCTAATGAACCGTGTACTCATTTGTGATTCTTTATTACGACGTAATGAAACCGAACCATTTTTTAAGAAGCTGATAACTGGTGATGGAAAGTGGATCACGTACGACAAGAACGTGCGAAAAAGGTCGTGGTCAAAGGCCGGTCAGGCGTCACAGACTGTGGCGAAACCCGGGTTTACTCGCAACAAGGTGATGTTGTGTGTGTGGTGGGATTGGAAGGGCATTATTCATTATGAGCTGTTACCACCAGGCAGGACCATCGATTCTGAACTCTGCTGCGAACAACTGATGAGATTAAAGCTAGAAGTTGAGAGAAAGCGGCGGAAATTAATCAACAGAAGGGGTGTGGTTTTTCATCATGATAACGCTAGACCTCACACATCTTTAGCCACTCAGCAAAAATTAAGAGAGTTTAGCTGGGAGGTGTTAATGCATCCGCCGTATAGTCCTGACCTTGTTTGTACCTTCAGATTTCCACCTGTTCCGGTCTCCTCAGAATTCTTTAGGCAGTGTCAGGTGTAGGGTTTTCTATTTCTTAACACTTTCACTCTTTTCTTTTCATATCCTTGTAACTTTTATTACTTTCCTTAATCAGTTTTATTCCTGTCCTTGCGTGCCACTATTTATTTCGTGTTCTTTTATAATATCCTTTCTAAATTATTCATATTTCTGTATCTTTTCTAATATTTGTTTGTAAACATTGATCTGAAAGCTGTCTAGATGTTTTTAATGTCATGTAACTTTTTAAATTCTATCTGTCAATTCATTCTCATACAGTTCCTATTTTCTTTGTATAGAACCTATTTTCAATTTTATGATTTGTATCTGGCTGTATATCTTTCTTAATATTCAAATTTAAATTTCAGAATTCTTTAGATCAATTTGGAAGGGATGCCTGAGAACCGCTCTGACAGCGGGGAGTTCGGATTTGGTCTCGGATCGAGGTGGACGTGAATTGGCTTGGAGGGCCATAGTCTGAACACGCTTGAACCTTGAAATCTGAAACAAGAAAAAGTCCTCAAGCCTTAAATCTTTTCTACTTAAGTTACAGTGGTGAACAGGTTTGCAGTGCAATAACCAGAGTCCCCTTTTACCCAAATTGATGAGCTCGTGATCCTCGGCGAGCTTCACGACTGTCTCCAGGCCTCAGTAGCAGGCCTAGCGCTACACGTGGGCTTGGCGGACCTTCATCCTGCGGGCTGTATCTTAAGCCTTTCTCCAGACCTCCTTCTCTACCGTATAACTTTCCTTGATCAGTGCATCCCCGAGTGTGACTCCTTCAACATTTTTTATAACCTAGAGACTTTAAACTAATATATGTACTTTTAAGCTGTCTCCTATCTTTCCTTTTACATCATCTCGTAGGAATAGGGAGGTAGCCTTAATAACTTGTGCTTTACACCCTTTTGCCTTAATAAGTAAAGGGGTGTAACGTTACAGTTTGGCGCCCGACTTAAAGAACCCCCCCTTTAATTTCTAAATTCCTTTTAAATTCCCCTTTTTCTAAATTCTAAAACCTACTTGCTCAAGTATATTAATTTTCTTTCGTTTCCTTTCAGACTTTAACTACTATCTACATCCTGGTTTGTGAAAATTATTTTATTTGGTGACTTTCATATACTTTTCAGCATTACTCTTTACGTAGAACACTTTACAGTACACCTACAACATTATACCGCACCCTACACACAAACATCACTTACGGTTTTGCTAACGCAAACCACATCCATTCTTCGCTTGGGATGTTTTAAACCCTAGTGGTTACTCTCAAGTGGGGTTTGGCATACTATACGGCGTGCTACAGGAGAGTATCCTGTAGTAGACGTTCATGCAGGTTCTCGAGTAAACCTTCCGAACTGAAGACCTGACATTTATTACACTCATTTACTTTTTACACTCTTAGCTTGGCTCCTATTGACGTCTTGTATATTTTAATTTTATATCTTATATCTTTTTTTTTATTTTTTTTTTATTTCTTATAATTATTTTCCCCGTCTTTTCTAGTTTTTGGCCGTGAGACTATTCCATGCGGTTCAATTTACTCTGATTGTTCTAAAACTTTTTAAACCATAAATCTTTAACTTAAAACCTTCTTAAATATTCTATTTTTATATTTTATACACTGCACACTCTAAAAACGCTGCACATTATGACATTAGACGCAATTTTAAAGAATTTAATGTCGGTGATACAGTCTGGCATAAAAACTACGTTCAGAGTAATGCTGGCGCTTATTTCAGTTCTAAGTTGGCTCCCAGATATGTAAAATCCACAGTTATTGAGAAGTTATCTCCTCTTGTTCTTATTCTGAGAGATTCAAATGGCTTAATTGGGAAGTGGCATGTCAAGGACTTGAAATCTTAATTATAACTTTATTTTTATAATTCTACATCTGTAATAATTTTCTGTAAATACTTCCCAAGGAAATCTAAACGCAATTTGACTTTAATTCTTTTGATCTTTAATCTTAATATACTTTTAAACTGTAATTTTACAGTTTGTAGACAGGGCAGGTACTATTGCCTTTCTTAGGTTCAACTTGAACCCTATGCCCTGCCTATAATTCTTTTCTTGGAGCGGTACTCAAACTCCTTAAATAAAGCCATATGAGCTATATATATATATTTTTTTTATTTTTGGGTTTTCGAACAGGTGCGGGTAATGACACCTAATTCAAATAAATAAGCCTTCATTATTTAACTGAATATTTCCTTGAGGAGTATGCGTCATCGAATGTGAACCATATCCCCTACGTATGATAGTATGTGAGTGTCTGTAGAAGTGAAAGAAGTGTGTGAAAGTGCAAGGTTTTATTCCTAACAGCAAAATTTTCTCCAGTCGAAAATTTTCCGGGGTTTTTGGGGAAATGTAGGGTTTTCTATTTCTTAACACTTTCACTCTTTTCTTTTCATATCCTTGTAACTTTTATTACTTTCCTTAATCAGTTTTATTCCTGTCCTTGCGTGCCACTATTTATTTCGTGTTCTTTTATAATATCCTTTCTAAATTATTCATATTTCTGTATCTTTTCTAATATTTGTTTGTAAACATTGATCTGAAAGCTGTCTAGATGTTTTTAATGTCATGTAACTTTTTAAATTCTATCTGTCAATTCATTCTCATACAGTTCCTATTTTCTTTGTATAGAACCTATTTTCAATTTTATGATTTGTATCTGGCTGTATATCTTTCTTAATATTCAAATTTAAATTTCAGAATTCTTTAGATCAATTTGGAAGGGATGCCTGAGAACCGCTCTGACAGCGGGGAGTTCGGATTTGGTCTCGGATCGAGGTGGACGTGAATTGGCTTGGAGGGCCATAGTCTGAACACGCTTGAACCTTGAAATCTGAAACAAGAAAAAGTCCTCAAGCCTTAAATCTTTTCTACTTAAGTTACAGTGGTGAACAGGTTTGCAGTGCAATAACCAGAGTCCCCTTTTACCCAAATTGATGAGCTCGTGATCCTCGGCGAGCTTCACGACTGTCTCCAGGCCTCAGTAGCAGGCCTAGCGCTACACGTGGGCTTGGCGGACCTTCATCCTGCGGGCTGTATCTTAAGCCTTTCTCCAGACCTCCTTCTCTACCGTATAACTTTCCTTGATCAGTGCATCCCCGAGTGTGACTCCTTCAACATTTTTTATAACCTAGAGACTTTAAACTAATATATGTACTTTTAAGCTGTCTCCTATCTTTCCTTTTACATCATCTCGTAGGAATAGGGAGGTAGCCTTAATAACTTGTGCTTTACACCCTTTTGCCTTAATAAGTAAAGGGGTGTAACGTTACACAGGTTAACATCACGAGAGGACTGCCAAAACCACTTGTCGCGGTATTTTGATCAGAAGTCCCAAAATTTCTATAGCAATGGGATCATGTCCCTACCTACAAGATGGCAAAAAGTTATCGAACAAAATGGTACCTACATACTTTAGTTAAATGTAAATAAACTATATAGGGTTTTTCATAAAGGGTATGCTAAGCCGAAACGGGGTCATAGTACTCATCATTATGAACAACTTTCACTATGGGGCCAACAAGAAATTCGCGAAAAATAAATCAGCTGTTCCATAGAAAAATGTCAATGACACTTGACAAAATGTATGGAACAGCTGATTTTTTTTCACGATTTTCGGGTTGGTCAATCGTTACGATCAGACTGTACAGTTCGAACGGTACCGATAAATCGCTACATGAATGTTATAAAACTGTACAGTTTCGTCCGATTTTTTAAGACTGTGCAGTCGAACGGAACAGTATGAAAATTTCAATTGATTAATCGGAATCGGACGAACTGTGCCGACTGATCGAAACGTTTATGCGCTCGTCAGTTTTTGTGTTCAGTTTTGTTGTCACTCAAAGTAGCTACAAGCCTGTCATGAGGTGGAATAGCATTTCTCATAGTAATAGTGTCTTGCTTCTCGATAATTGGTGCTACCATATTCAGTAGATGTAAGTACGTATGTATCATGATCCATTCTTAAAAAATTGTGCCAGTCTTTTAGAAACATCTTTAATTCCGCCAACAAATTGACATGAGAATGACCACTTCTTTTCATTAGCCATTCTTTGCACCAGATGCTTTTTCCGCTTCACTATTTTTTCTTTCAGGGCGAATATTAATCCAACAACTGCTAGAACGTCGTCCGTCGAAGCCATCGCTGACAATGCTGACATGTATGCGTCGGCAGTGGGGCCAGTGGGTTGCCATAAAATAAAAAATTGACTGCCGTGTTTTGGATGTAGAATTGCCGTGTTTTGTAGTAAAGTTTGAGAAATTGCCGTGTTTCATCATTTTTTTTCAAAATGTAGATACTTTCATTTACATAAGCTTTGTACCTACTGAAAGTTGTAGAACCACAAAAATAAAACAAAAAATAATAAAATATCTAGCTGATTTATTCATCGGAAAATAAATTTCTAATATTACAAGCTATTTCTTCTTCTTCCTCTTGTCTTAAATTGTATTTTGCACTATCTTTCATGATATTTATCATTTCTTTTGTTGGTTTAAAGTTTGTGCAATTTCCGTGAGCCTGAATGTATTGTTTCGCAAATAATGTGCTGTCTAAGGTAGATGTTATTATTTTATTGCGAGATTTCGTTTTATCAGCATTCACAGTATTAAAAATTCTTTCGCAGTCAGCATTGGCATGGGCCAGTGACAAAATATTAAGGACAAATTTATCTAGATTGTCCTAACTATTGCTGAGCCGGGTCAATACCTACTGCTAACCAAAAGATATTTAGGTACTAGTACTTTTATTACTTGTTCCTTGTGTCAATTATTTCTAGATGTCAACATCACTTGGGCATGTTGGCATTTGAAATCTGAAGTCATTGTCAAATTGTCAATTCAAATTCAATTGTCAAATTAGTGAAAATAAAGTGATCGGCGTGTAACACAATGCATCTTTAATTAATTTATTAATCATTAAAACTACATTCAAGTGCCTGTTAAATACTGATCTTTTATAAAAAATATACATTGACTCTATAAATTCAACATGGAAAACCTATCAATCTGTAAGTAATACTACAGTATAATCCTAACCTCATATTTAACACGTATGCAGGCGAATAAACATATTGAATATATTTTAGCGGAGATTTACACTTCTGATAAACGTGGAAACGATGAAACCGGCGAGGGATCAGAAGGAAAACCTTTTAAGACTATTTTGCGTGCCATGCGACATGCCGGAAAAGAGCCTTTTCCAACCATTTATGTCGACGCTAAGGATGAAGGAAAAATATATGAGCCAGCAGCTAAATCTCAGCTCAAGAAAATCCAGAAGTTGTGGGCGAGAGAGCAGCACAAAGCAGCAGACAAGGCTAAGGCAGAAGAAGAATCTAACGACAAGCGTCAACAGAACTTGGAAGAGGCCCAGAAGATTGTAATCAAGGAAGACCCCAGTCTACCAAAGGCTAAAATAGTGAAAATATGTGAAAGTAAGTACTTACTAAAACTAAGTCCTTAGTAAGTCTGTTTTATTGGACAGCAATAAAAAGGCTGCAATATATTTAGCAGTAGTTCTGTCATAATCCATTTAAAATGTTAACTCTCATAATTATGACTACATACAATGTTAAACAAGATGATGCAACCTGCAGGTCATTGATTGCATGGTTGATGCAATATTGTCAGTGGCTTTATATCTATGTAAAACCTATGGGTATTTATTGTTGAGAAGTATTTGAAACATAGTATCATACATGATAATAATGATGATCATATCTTATATTATAAGATATTATGCTGATATACCTGCATCCCACAGTTTTACTTGCTTAGAAAATCCCACATGAACCATAACATAACACTACATACCTATATCTCATAGATCTGTTGTTTTTTAGAAGTAGAAACAAACCAGTTATCACAATTTTACATATATAATATTAGTACTGGTGTCAAAATATGTTCTGTCTGTTACCTTTTCATAACTAAATAGCTTGACCAATATTGATGAGATTATTGAAGAGCTTGGTAATTTGAGTCATGAGGAAAAATTTAAATTGCTAGAAAATGGAAAAATTACTTAACATAGGTGCTGAACATTTTACGTCTTTAATCAGTAGTAGTATTCTAATACTTTGTTTTATTATGTCAAGAGTATATTCCTATCGGGTAAACATATACTCAAAAATATATTTGAAAATACATGTATAAAAAAATTATTACCGTATAAATAAAAGGTTTTGATATATTTGATATTAGAAGAAAATTGCTACAGTTAATGTTATAATAGTCTTTTATATTTGACAGCGGAAGAACATCGCGGCACGCGGATATGTGTGCGAGGTTGGGTGCATCGGTTGCGGAGACAGGGCCGTGCACTAGCATTCCTCACATTGAGAGACGGCACTGGATTCCTGCAGTGTGTCCTGCACGGAGCCCTTTGTCAGACGTACAATGCGCTTGTGTTATCTACGGAGTCTTCTGTCATGCTGTATGGAAAATTAGAAGTTGTACCTGAAGGAAAAACGGTAAAATTACGCCAAATTTTTATTTTATTTTTTTGCCTTATGTGGCAGACAAGCAAACGGCCCGCCTGATGGTAAGCAATCACCGTCGCCTATGGACTAACAATACAATATCTATATATATAAAAATGAAACCTGTTTTCCTTGGTCACGGCATCACGCGTGAATGGCTGGACCGATTTCACTAATTCTTTTTTTGTTGTATTTGTTATTATTAGGAGAAGGTTCTTACGGAAAAAAATATTAAGAAAATCTCTCAGAAATATTGAAAAACCCTAAAAACAGCCCTTTTCTTTTTCCCATACAAACGTTTTCTAACTAAAACGAGCTTTATTGCTATTGTATAAAGTTCATATTGAATTGCAAGCACTCACTGTTGTTTAAGCAATGTAGGTTGTAAGTTTATAAAGTTATTGCAATTTAATTAGGCAGTACCATAGAGAAGTACTGTAGAAGTACTGTGTATGGCAGTACGAAGTCTGCTGGGTCAGCTAGTCTTAGAATAGATTATAATTATTAATTAACTTTAAGTAAAAAAAACAAGTTATAAAATGTAAATAAACAATGACATCACCTTTATCTGGTGGCTTATCTTATTTGTGTATGGCAATTGAAATACCTAAAGGCCTGGTGTTTTTTTAAGTTGTTTTTATTTAACAGGTATAATTAAATTTTATCAATGGTCTAGACCGGCTATGTGCCACCTAAGTATAATAAAAATCAATTGTTAAACATAACATGGAAAAATTAAAATCTATTTAAATTTGCATTATGTCCATTTGTCATCATGTCAAGTTCTTAGTTGCACAGTTTTTATTTTGTTGTTTCTGTTTTGTTATTCCTTAACTAATACTATTTAAAAAGAACTTGGTGTTCTAAGAGTTAACAGTGTTAAATTCTCGTGTGGTCTAATAATATGATGGTTTGTATGTGTGCAGGCTCCCGGTGGGCACGAGTTGACTGCAGACTACTGGGAGCTGGTGGGGCTGGCGCCGCCCGGCGGAGCCGACGCGATCCTCAACGAAGAGGCGCTGCCGGACGTGCAGCTCGACCAAAGGTCAGTTTCAATTACTACTCTCATAGAGGACAATTTTTATGTGACTAATCGGGTGACCACTACATCAGTCTATGAAGTCTATCTGTATGAAAAATCAAAATCCAATCAAAATTAAAAATCCCTGGACTGATTTTTCACAAATTCAAACTTATATTATTTGAACTTACGGCATGAACTACATGCCTATAAAGTTTTATGAAGAATGAATCAATAGTACACAAATTATTATTGTCGAACAAACAAAAATGTTAACATATTGGCATCAATTTGTTCCAGACTTTCAGAGTTTTTAGACTTGTCAATTAGTTTGCAAGTGTTACTGCTTGTTGTTGCTTTGTATTACCGACACAGGAAAAGTTTTCAGACCGCTGATGAGATCAATAAAGAGTTTATCTATCTGATGTTACGTTACAGGCACATAATGATCCGCGGCGAGAACACGTCGAAAGTGCTTCGCGCGCGCGCCGCCGTGACGCGCGCCTTCCGCGAGCACTTCGCGGCGCGCCGCTACACCGAGGTGACGCCGCCCACGCTGGTGCAGACGCAGTGCGAGGGAGGCTCCACGCTCTTCAAGTTCGACTACTTCGGGTAAGTACGGAGCTGTTATATCAACTCGACTAGCATAGCTCCGTGCCGAACAAATAACATGCTTTGTGCTATAAATACACTGAACTATGCATGTATATTGACTTGGATACTCTGAAAAAAAAATTACGTCAGTTTCCATAATAAAAATAAAAATATAATTCTGTATAAAACTATATTCATATACTATTCACATTCATAGCTAGCCTAGCTAGGTCATATTAAACTATTCATAAGCAAGGCAAAAACTATGTTTTATTTTAAAAAAAGGATTGAGAATGTATTGGTGGATTAACTTACTATTTAATTTAAATTATTATTATTTTGAACTGTGAAGATCTTTAATTTGATTAATTTGTTTTTTTTATTGATTTTTTATTATTTGATTTTGTTGATTGATTGTTTTAATTTTTTTATTGATTGCAGGCAGGAGGCATATCTGACGCAGAGTTCGCAGCTGTACCTGGAGACGTGCCTGGCGGCGCTCGGGGACGTGTACTGCATCTCGCAGTCCTACCGCGCCGAGCAGTCGCGCACGCGCAGGCATCTCGCAGAGTAACAACTACCACACTCTTATAATATAAAAAAAAAGAAAATCCAAATCAAGATTATTTTTTTTTTACTAAATATTAAAGAAAGAACCCACTCTTTAGTAAGCAGTGAGACTAGGGAAGGGAGTAGAGTCTAGTAAGGGACTAGAGTCTAGTCCCTTACGCGACTGCTTCTCATCCGTATTGTGATTACACTCGACAAGTGCCCCCTTCGAGACACATCTAAAGGGCATAATATTTCTAAGTACCATGTTGCTATCTTTTGTGGAAAGTTAAAAACATCTGCGCTCAATTTTACTAAGTTGATACTAACTTTTTTTTCTGTAGACTGAATTGACAGTCATTTTGTGACTTAATGTTCCCAAGTAACGTAATGTAAAAACAACATTTCACACTCATAGCTCCCCACTAGGATACCCTGTGTCGAGGATGCCATGGAACACACACAAAGACAAGTACAACTAACACCCAGACCCAGAACATATTTCAATTCATCATTCAAACATCTGCCCGGCCGGGAATCGAACCCGGAACCTCTAGCTTATAAGGCGGATATATTGCCGCTGAGCCAAACAGGTCGTCAATAATGTGTAATGTGTTTATAATTCCAGATACAGCCACGTAGAGGCGGAGTGTCCGTTCATCACGTTCGAGGATCTTCTCTCCCGGCTCGAGGACCTGGTGGTGGACGTGGTGGAGCGGGTGCTCGCCTCGCCCGACGCGGCGCTCGTCCACGAACTCAACCCTAACTTCAAGGTAACAGGGTTCACTCTCGCCTGCTCGTTCGTTGAGTGCCTGTTGGTGTTTGTGTAGTATTTTACAGTCATTTTGACTTTTATTACAAAATAAACAGACTCAGTGATAGAGCCTGCTATCAACAATTTTTCGGGATAAAAATGATTATTATCAAATCTTGTACCCGCCCTTTTTATTTATTTTTTTATCGCTATGTAGCTCTGGTATAGTTTGCAATCATTATTAGGTTACGCTAAATAATTATTTTTCATTTCAGAAACCTGAGAAACCTTTCAAACGGATGAAGTACTCTGAAGCTATTGAATACTTGAAGGAGCACAACATCACCAAGGAAGATGGATCTTTCTACGAATTTGGAGAGGTGAGTTAGCTTATTTTAAAAGTAAAGTAATACTTACTGCATTTTATAAACGGCAGCATCGCTAAGAAATAAAACAAAATTGGCATTGAATTTGTTAAATGTGTACAGCCGGAGCCTGTGAATGTCATAGACAGTTTTTGCAGTTAGGTGTTTTGCTTTTATACTTGTTATCCTAGTTCACAAACTATTAAATTTATCCTCAGGACATCCCCGAGATGCCGGAGCGCAAGATGACAGACGCGATCGGCGTCCCGATCCTGCTGACCAACTTCCCGGCGGAGATCAAGTCGTTCTACATGCAGCGCTCCAGCGGGGACCGCCGACTTACAGACTCCGTAGACCTGCTCATGCCGGGCGTCGGGGAGATCGTGGGCGGGTCCATGAGGACCTGGGACTATGACGAGCTCTTGGAAGGTATGACTGGACTAAAAGTAGAAAATAGTTGTTGGACGTGACTTTGAGTTGCAACTGATTTTGTCTAACCAGTAACATTACGCAAAAAATGTAAAGTGTAAGTAATAAGTAGCACCATGGGCTCGGATGCTCGGACGTTCTATGAGTATATGGCCCGCCTAATCTTTCCAAAAGTAATAGACTCATGATCCGAGGCATTAGTGGATACTGTTAAATCTCGACTGGTAGTCAGTGGCTGTGATCGAAGCGGGAGGGACACCTAGCGCCGAATAGTAAATGATACAGCAGTGAGGCTGCCGTTGCATGCTGTTAGTTTCGAAATAAAATTAGCTAAATTGGCCAGTCTCCATTCACGGCCGGGTATACGAGTATGTTCAAGTCATTACTTCCAATCCGTGCGACCCTTATCGCCTTGTGACATACTTGTTTATGTGTGAGCATAGCGCCGCGCCGGTGAATGGTTGAAGTATAACGAAGCACGTGTCCGGTGTCCCGCAGGCTACGCTCGCGAGGGCATCGACCCGGCGCCGTACTACTGGTACACCGACCAGCGCAAGTTCGGCGCGGCGCCGCACGGCGGCTACGGGCTGGGGCTCGAGCGCTTCCTGTGCTGGCTGCTCGACCGCCACCACATCCGCGAGGCCTGCCTCTACCCGCGCTTCTTGGACCGCTGTACACCTTAAACCGGCACACTTAACGTCGTGCTGAGGGATCGTCCGTTTGCTTCGCCTAAGTCGAGTCATTTCTTACAATATACCAGTGGTTGACTGAAACAAGCTTCTCATTGGAATTTATTCCAAGAACTGTATAGCAATAATTCGTAAGCGATTCGCTGATGTTTTTTGTTTGCTTAACTGGTCTATCCCATTTTTAAGTTTGTGTTGATATTGAGTCATGAGGGCTTTTCTCATGTTTGGCAATTGACGATCCTTCTACATAATTGTACAATATATCATCAGCTACGCTTCAGTGTTCAAAGCCTAGGACTATGTATTGTAAGTTCAAATGTCTTTAAATGTTACCAACCATTTGGTACATAGTACTGTTGATTTTATAGGAAGGTTAACTGATTTGTTGTTATGCATTTTTATGTATATCCGCATGTTATACACTGTGTGTAAGTTTTTAGGTACTGTGATTGTATCTACGGTTTCAGTCATAATCTGACACTTTCTAAAGTTTTTGCCGAAATTCAAAATTCTTTTAACCATCATCGGTACGATACCAAAAAAACATTTTTTTTACTTTTTTTATTGACTCACGTGTTCGCAGATGATTTCGAATAACTTATTTGTAACGGAAATTCAGTTAAATATGTATAGATATTTATTATCAATTTGAATTGGAAATAGGTTTATTGTACAGTTACTTGTTTTGTTAATTCTCGCATTTAAATACAATAGGCGGAATGTTGACATTCCAATTACTTGCAGTTCAGTGAATAAATAATTCTGATTAATAGCTAAGTCAATCTCATTTTAAAATATAATGCCCTATTTTAATTACAAAGCTTTAAAACGTAATGACGTAGGCGTAGTGCTGGCGTATTGTATGAATATTAGGTAATCTAACAGGGATTTTACTATGGAAACTAACGTGGTTTTGACACATATTGTTATAGTTAACACGAGAATACTCACGTAAAAATTTATTGTGATCGAAACTAGTCGTAGTAAACGACTTATTTTTTACGTGAGTATTCCCGTGTTAATTCTAACAAAATCTATTACGGAATTTTAGAGAATTCTAGATTTTTTTAGAGCTTCAACAAACCAAATTATAGTCGTAAATACAAGGAATTGTATGAACTACTACGCATAAAAAGTGCGCACCCGCATACAAGCTGCCCTTTAAACAGATCAAAACAGCTAGTTCCTGAGCATTTAAGTTTTTTTTTTTTATTGAAGGCTAGGCTTGCGTTTGTCTCCGGTAGACTTTTTTCAAAGAGCCTTACTTCAACGCCGTGTATGCCGCTGCTGAAATGTGTGTCTGCTCTGTATTAACCTTGATTGCTGGTATATCTATGCAAGGTTATCCATAAAGAGTATGGCTAAGCCTTTTGCTATGGAACTAACCCAGAATTCGCGAAAAAAACAGCTGGTCCATACATTTTGTCAAGTGTCATTGACATTATTCTATGGAACAGCTGATTTTTATTTCGCGAATTTCGAAGTTGTTCATAATGATAAGTACTATGAGCCCTTTTCAGCTTAGCGTACCCTTTACGAATAACCCTGTATACATCTAAATAAAGTTAGTCGAATATTAAAATAAAACAATAATTTAAAAAGTACACGTTTCTTTTAAAGTTTGACGTTACTAATACATACTGCAGTAGTAACCCTTTTTATTTTTATATCTTGAGTATTTTAAGTTATTACATGCTAAATTATAAAAATAATAAATGACAGGGCTTTGGCTAACATTTCGTGGTTAAAGTTTAACACGTATTTTAGTTATAGATAGATTTTTACTAAAGATATGCATCTAGTCGATTTTATTACATTATTTGTTTTTACTAACTTCGGCCACCTTTTAGCGCGACTCGGAGTATATGCTTCTTAACTAAATGCCTTTTTTTCATCAAAACTACGTCTAAACGTAAACGTCTACGTTTCTTTAAGAATTTACATTGAATTGCACTAAGGGTTCTCAGATATTTTGTAAAAGGTAGTATACGTCGACAGTTGGTTCCAAAATACTGTTAAACTTGAACTCGGAACATTTTCACTTGGTTTGTAATTGACTAGAGGTTCAAGGCAGCCACTCTGCGTCGGAGTCGAGCGAGCGCGCCGAGTTGGCCGGCGCCTCCGTAAGGTCCTCCTTGCTACTCGCCACTTTGTGGTAAACGTTCTTGCCAGCCTCTACTACGTACTCTACGCCGTCCGCTGCAAAAATAAATGCTTATTACTAAAAGTCCCATAAAACATACTTGAAATTACACGTCTAGTTTCTATAGTGATTGAATTACAAACAGTTTGAACAAGAAGTAATGCTGTTTGCGATTACCAACTCATTGCAAGGTTATCAACCTAGAAACGCTCGAGCATTTTGCATTATAGTCACAGTTGTAGACTAAGCCTCTTATTCATAAATTATTTATTGATTGATTAGAGCTGTCTAATGCAATAAAACCTAGCTTGGAATTGAAACTGGCTTTCAAGTGAGGCTGCCGGGGCTTGAAGAAAAGTCAACTTATGGGTGGAATCTAGCCAGCTGAACACTATAATGTGTACTTTACCAGAATGCTTTAGTTTCATCACGACTAGCTTACCGGCAATTTGAGCTCGTTGTTGGGATTCGAACCCACACCTAAGGCATAAATCCGAAAGCGCCAACTGAGCTTCATCGCTTTAAAACTCACCCATCAGCGACTCATTAAAATATGTAGATTGTGATATTCTCCTCACCGATAGCGCCGCCGGTCTTCCGCACGGCCTGCCCGATGTTGTGCGAGGAGAAGGTCTCGGGGTCGATGTTGATGTTGACTCCGTCCGCGGTCTCGTGCGCGGGGCACTCGCGCTGGGATATGATGGACAAGTCGTACGGGTCCACGCCGAACGACGACAGCTTGGTGCGCATCTACAGGTAGAATGCATTGTGTTAGGTACCTCTCTATCTTTAAAATTAAAACTTATCTCAATAACTTCAGTCTATAGATAGATAAACTATTTAATGTTCACACCATAAATTACAAATAAAAGAATTATACTCGTAGGTATCACTTAAAACTAGTGCGACTACTGGCACCTTATCGCCAAGATCGATCTCTTCCAGGCAACCTTAGGATGGAGAGGATAGATAAAATAAATAGAGAAACGTGTGAATGTTCTAGACTAGAACAATAAATAATAACTAGCAATAATAACTTTACTGTTCTTCTGTAATTTATGCCAACGGTTGCATGTTAGCGAATTCGTGACCCTGATTTAGTTAGATTGATTTAACGAAGTTCTTTATTCGAAGGACCCTATGTTTCAAATGCTCTTACCTTATCTAAATACATCTTGTCCAATTCCTTAGACCGGGATAGGATGGTAGCAGAGCGCCGGTGTGCAAATGCCAGCTTCTGGCATGTGAAGATGGCTGCGTACGAGGTGTAGTCGGTCGCCAATACTGTGTAGCTTGCCGAGCCCGCTACGCCTGCGAGGACCAACACATTTTAGTCTAATGTAACACATGCTGAACAATCACTCTGAAATTACATCTAAATAAATAGACTGGCTAGGCCGCTTTAAAGAAAATACATGAATGTTTGAATACAAGAATATTTTGACGTTGACGCATCGAAAACAAGATTACGTTCACATAGGTACCTACAGCCGAATTTCCAATGGCAAACAAAGTAGCCCAAGTACGTCGTATGGCCCGCATGTATTTTTAATTTTGTCACAATAGTGGTAATATAGGTACTCACTTAGAGGAAATTTAATATTCATCTTGCCCTGAACGCCCGGATCCGGGATAGTGAGTATTCCAGTGTATCTGAAAAAATAAAATATATGATGAATAAGATGAAATTATATAGAACATAGAAGAAAATAGTAGGTACTTGGAAACAAACTTATGTCTCAGTGGAAAACGGGTTTTTTTATTACAAGAAATTAAATATTGTACCTACAATAATTAATGTTAGCAAGTGCGCAGGGCTGCGTCTGCAAGCTCGAAGCAAATATCCAATGTACCTACAATCTACATAGTATATTATAATGAGGCCTCGAGCTCTAAAAGGTCGCTTTTACATCTAACCTAATAAGTGTGAAAGTGAGTAACGTGACAGGCTTTCGTCATCTCGGGCATTCTGCGCCGGCATTTATGAATCTCGCTATGCGTACGAGTGCTTATTGAAATTAATTTTATTGCAATAGAGTTATAGTTAGTTATAGCGAGTGTCTATTTTTTTTAATATTACGAATAATTCTTCTAAACTATTATTATTATACTACTATTTTTTATTACTAGCCGCTCAAGTTACTTATTTTTTTCTTTCATAAGAACCTTCTCCTGACTATATAATTAACACAACAAGAAAAGAATTTGCGAAATTGTTCCATCCGTTTTCGCGTGATGCGATGACCAAGGGAAATACAGATTCATTTATAAATATACATAAAGATGTGCTTTTAGTAGGTACTTAATTTGTTTTACAATGTAGATGTAAGGGCTTACTTGTATTCATGTTTGAGCGGCGTGAGGCCCAGTATGAAATGCTGCGAGATCTGCTCGAGCTGGTACTTGCCCGGCTCCTGGGTCTTTGTGAAGTTGTACGTGATGCAGTGTGACGCCGTCGACGTCTTCTGGATCACATACCACACTCCCAGAAGCTGGAATGTGGAAACAAATTTGTTAATGACATGAAAATGATGATGACTCTGTGACCATGATTAAACCATCGATTAAAAATTAATTAGCCAAATACTTTGATCATATATATTAAGATTAGGATATACAATTATTTATTATACATACCTATAGAAACTTATCAGATGTTTTTGTCCAACTAGTACTTAATACAGAAATCGATATGTAGGATTCAATTACGAAAAGAGTCATTAAAGAGGAAACAATGGCCTTTGTGTAAAATTGTTTGGGTTTTGAAACACATTGAATATCTGATACGTTCTGAATGGATATTTTATTTTCATTCATTTTACATAATTATATAAGTACGTGCAAATAAACGATACACATTCTAAGTACTTCCCGTTTAATATTTTTTAATAATTTTAAATGGTAATTATTAGGTTTGTTTAAACAATATCATATATATAATGAATTCGTTGTTCGTTTGTAAACAAGCTAACGGTCGACCTGATGGTAAGCAGTCCGCTGCTTTTATGTAGGTGTTATCTTTTTCGTAGGTGTTATCGGTGCATAGCTTATCACGAATGAATGGATCAAATGTCTTTTGTTACTGATAACATAATATATCGTCAAGATATAGTATAGTTATAACTTTATCTAATGATAGGAGACGATTTTGTTGTTGTTTTTTTTTTAAATCAGCAATACAAACATGAAGAATAAACATCAAAGCAGGTCTGGCTTCGAGTCTTGGTCTGAGTCTTGGGTGGGGCTCGAGAGCGAAGTAACCAGGAAACTATTCATTTGATTAAAATAATAATGACAAAATAATTATAACATTGTTATTTGTATTGCGGTTTATATAGGCATTGTCTTAAGGAAAGACTTGTCTTGTTATTTGTTTGATATCATGTTATAGATGTACCTACTTGTACGCATATAAATAGTTTTCTGACATAACAATGCGCAAATATGTACAACCATTTCAAGACGATAGATCATGTCTTATCAATGTCGGGACTCTGGGGTCGAGTCACTTCGCTTTGTTTGTATTTACAATAATTTATGTACTTTGACTAGATTCTACCTACTTAGTTGGTTACTTTGTTAGTGTTTTGATTTATAAGTAAATAATTACATATATACTGTTTTTAAGTAGAATACGATGGAACGAACGTACAATTGTAGTCACAGAATTGTCCCTATCACGTTGTACTAAAAGCCTTAAAAATAAAAACTAAGAAACCGTGCGTAGAAAGAAACAGCAATAATTTTATAATTAATAAAAAATATTGCTCCGTTTCTTAGCCCGGCTCTGTACTAATCTCTAGGTTTTATTGGCGACAAAAACTAATCCAATTACTTACCTACAAACCTAATCTTACATACAATACGAGATACTTTTATATGTACTATTATTTATACAATAGTGTTTATGGTCATGGTCTCAATATAGAAAGCCTTGGACTGAGATTCATTCACCATTCATGAACCGGTTCCCTATTATAATGTACCGAACAATACTTCACAAAAAACGTACTTACGGTGCTGTGATTAACCTACCTTGTTCATCTCGAACCCGGGCATGGGCTCGACGACTGGGCACGCCCCCAGGTGGTACGTGTGACTCAGCACTCCACTGTACACCCCCAACAACACCCCTAAACTTAATATTTTGTACATCTTGCCAAACACGTGCGTTTGCAGTGAAAAACTGGTGAACACTGAACTGGTTCTGTACTGTCCTGTCTCTCGGTTGTCTGTCTGAATGAGAGAAGAGCCGTCCGCTGCGGGTTCATATAGATGGGCGACCTTTGCGTATGAGCTGTCCGCTTCTAAGAATTATCATTGTTGTTTATGGATCATTCTGTACGGTTAAAGTTAATTTAGATATGGGCTACCGGAAAAGTTAGTATTTGTTAATGCTAAGTTATTGAACTACAGTCCTATTTGTATTGTAGAGACCATGGTGTTTATAAAATTATTGTATCGCTGTAGGTACAATAATTTAACATACGCATATCACACATTTATTTAACGCTTTACAAGATTTTTTTAAATCAGCTGGGTCAAAGAAAAATGTCATTGACACCCTACGAAATGAATGGAAAGGCTGTTTTTTATTTCATTATTTTACCTACGTTTATTCTACCAGAACGATTTTCCCGGACCCAGAACAATAGTTAATAGACACCTGGTTAAGAGGGCAAGTTTTGTTTAAGGAATCTTGTTGAAGTCACCGGTTCACGATCGTCTAGTCTTGGAAATCAGGGTCCTATAGTATAGGTAAACACTGTTTAAATTAAATCACTGTTTAAAAGGTTCTCAACTTCTCGCTGATGTCAAATGTTACGTGTTAAATAAGCCAGATAATTTTAAACGCTAGTTAAGTAGCGTTTAGATATAGGTAAGTAAGACTCCCAGTTACCAGTATTAATGATGTCTCAGCTAAAACAGAGTGTACCTACTGGTATATTTTTGGTTCAAGTTATTTTAATCATAGTATTACCTTAGACTAACTAACAATGATAGAAAACGCATAGAAAGGTACCACATATAGGTAATACCTATTGTTTAAATACAGTAGGTACACATAGTAAACATCTTATAAGCTTTAAATAAATTAATGATCGGTACATACGAGTAGGTATATGATTCACTATGTTTTGCAGATCAGCAATTACTGCTCTGCGTAAGTATATTGTATAGATACTAAAATTAAGTTAGTTATTTAGTCATATTTACAATTTACCTATAGACAAAGCTTTAAGTTGAGGAAACTATAATTATTGTGCTAAATCGACGTCCTAACTTAATATTATAAATGCGAAAGTGAGTTTGCTTGTTGAGCTTTGTTAAATTTTGCATACACGTTGTCAGGGCAGAACACGTGCAGATAACGACTTATTAATATTATTTAACCTACTTTTCATCATCTTCACAGTTTTTCATTGAATCGCAGGTGAAACCGCGGAGCGCAGCAATTTTATTTATAGTTATAGCACATACCACAGAATAGATGATACTTAAATATAGTACAACGGTCGATCGACGGTCGTATTTGTTAGCCACGAACCGGCACTGTTGTTCCGAGATAAGCCTATTACGGCGTGACTCAGAAGCCTTAGTTTGTAGGGCAACCACTCGCAGAAATCGTTTGAGACAGCGAAACGTGGTGAATCACCCGTCTTTAGCGCTAAATGAATGTGTAAAGTTCATATTTTGACCAATGTTATTTAGCGGATGATAGAAACCTTAGAGTAACGGACTTATTCTTTGCGACCATTATTGGCTTAAATCACAATGATGTTTGCGGAAAACGGTATTAAAATAATGTTGGGACAAAGCTGAAATGTTCGATTGGAACATGATTATAAATTTTATGTTGAGGTATATTTTTTAAACTCTGAGATAAATATATACCTATAAGTTTAATACAATTTAATAGGTTCTCTCTTCTAAGTCCCCTCTCCAGTCCAACTAAAATTGCTTCCTCAATAACCACCGCAGGAAGTAGCTCGGTGAATAACAACATACACCTGTTATTATTATATCTTCCTATACATTGTATCAATGTTAAAAGTCAAAAAAACTATAAAGTGCGTGTTGTGAAAGACGCTTAGTAGAGTTCCGTAGCTGTTAGAAATATCTAATTAGTCCAATTTCTTAGCGCATAAATAATGCGGTTTTCCTGGATGACTAAGCGATAACTTGGTCAGCTATCTCGTAAACAATAAGACTTCTATAACTCTAATATTTTGACAGTAATAGGTACCTACATAATAATATGTCAACATGTGTGCAAATAATATTTTTTTTCCAGACTATTTTCCAAAACTGCTTTTAGGTTTTGATACGTTCAAATATCGAAAACTTTGGATTCAAAATTAGCTTTTGGAAAAAACTTTAAAAAAACCTTTAATTTTCAACGATAACTCACTCGATGAGGCTCAACATGTCAATATTAGGCATTATATGTTTTAGTAGCAGGTATAATTATTTACCTGTGTATTAATTGTTTTATTTATTAATTGTTTTTTATAGTCCCAGACATTGACGTACTGACGGAAAGACTCAAGGTTATTTAATTGACTACGGAATCCTAAAAACGTTAACTTAATTGGTAAGATAAGTTAATAATTATAGATCTCACGGTAGAGTTATTCTAATGGTGGTTAATTCACTATCTCTAGGTCACTAAATGAATATCTACGTACTTATAACTTGATCTTTATGAATTACTTCGAGGGGTCAAACCCAACATGCAGG
The DNA here is from genome assembly GCA_949125135.1 of Alcis repandata. Classification (NCBI taxonomy): domain Eukaryota; kingdom Metazoa; phylum Arthropoda; class Insecta; order Lepidoptera; family Geometridae; genus Alcis; species Alcis repandata. Next base: position 8,765,267 of record OX421241.1, read on the forward strand.
CAGGTGGATATTCCCAGTTTGACAGGCGATAGTCGGACAAAGAGACGGTTTTTCCTGACGGGTACTATTCCATTGACCTGCCTATCATCGTGGCAGATAAGTTCTTAACGTCCCCTTTGTCCTTATCGGAGAGATGGGAATAACTGTGTAGGTTTAGTATTCTTGTACACGAGGTGTTTCTGAAAGGTGTAGTAATACTTAAAGGTGATGTTCTACACATCAAAGTGAACAACTTTTGGGATTAAAATAAATAAATAATAAATAAAATAAATAAATAAACGTTTCACACTCATAGTTCCTTACTAAGATACCCTGTGTCGGGGATGCCATGGAACACACATAAAGACAAGAACAATCTAACACCCAGACCCAAAGCAGAAAGCAGACATTTAAATTCATCATTCAAACATCTGCCCTGCCGGGAATCGAACCCGGGGCCTCCGCCTTAAAAGGCGGATATATTACCGCTCAGCCAAACAGGTCGTCAAAATATCGAATCTCAATAGAAAATTTATCACATGACTAATTATTGTGTTCTAGAAGGTGTTTGTATAAATTCTTGTATATTATAGTTTGGTCATTGTGGTCACCCCACCCGTCGTGGGTCGCTCTATCAAGATGTAATGAGACTGTGCCCGCGAGTGTGACGCACACGAGCTAACAACAGCTTCCTGTGTTTAGTGTGTTAAGTAAAGTAGGTATCCATGATAGGCCCTGATAGTCTAGGCACCTACTTCTTTACTATTATGATAACTAAAACTAGACAAGTTTAAATGCGGTAGTAATTTTAATAGGTAGATAGGTACCTATCGGCGGTAATGTTTTTTTTTAAAGTTACATGTTGCGTGTGTATTATAAGTATAGGGTTATTCATAAAGGGTATGCTAAGCCGAAAACAGCTCGTAGATTATGAAACATCATTATGAACAACTTTTACTATGGGACCAACTCGAAATTCGCGAAAAAAAAATCAGCTGTTCCATAGAAAAATGTCAATGACTTTTGACAAAATGTATGGAACAGCTGATTTTTTTTTCCGAATTTCGAGTTGGTGGTGGTGGAGTAGTAAAAGTTGTTCATAATGATAAGTACTATGAGCCCTTTTCGGCTTAGCATACCCTTTATGAATAACCCTGTATGTAAGTATAATTTATACCCAAATTTTACTTTAATTTCGTCATTCCCGTTTTTTTGTACATTTTACCTTGTGGAGTAGGTTACTAACCTACCACAAAAACAACAAAAGTCAAAAAAATGCACGAATAATCAAACTGAACTAAACATGATAAAAGTGGTTTTGCCAAAAATAAAATATAGCGGAAAAAGTTATGAAAAATTGAAAATGATGCTTTAGTTTTGCTCTGCGAGAACTAAGATAGTTTTACGTCTACCCTAACTCGAAAAGGTAACAAATAAAGCAATTAATATACCTAAGTAAATAAAAAAAATATTATTCGCGTTTCATGCATTTTTTTCGCAAAAATTAATTCAAAATTAAATGGAAACTTGAAAAAATGAATCTAATCTAGGTTTGCTCTCCATCTGAGATTATGTTGTTTACAACTATATGAACCCTAACTTAAAAAGGTGCTATACTTAGTCGTCACAAAATAAGAGGCCCGTTTTGACACTTGAGAAAGACACTAGAATGTAACTTGAAACGCTTTTCGCGCATATTTTATAGTAGCATGCAATGTCAAATTATAACGAAACTCTCAAAAACAGTTACGTTCTCAGTCTTCTTTTTTCAAATATTAGTGTTGTAACCAATTAATTACTGAATTTCACCAGCTTCATTCGATTTTAATCTACTATATAAAAATAAGTCGGGTTTTCCTTCCTGACGCTATAACTCCAGAACGCACGAACCGATTTCCACGGTTTTGCATTCGTTGGAAAGGTCTTGGGCTCCGTGAGGTTTATAGCAAAGAAAATTCAGAAAAAATTTCAACATTGTCCACCCGTGCGACGCCGGGATGGGCCGCTAGTAGTAATTAAATATTGATCAGCTGGATCAGCCGGGGGAGGTTTTGTGAATGCCTTACTCGCATTCGAGTCTTAAAAGTACAAAAGAATATCACGAAGAAATGGACGCAAACAAATTCAGTGTTTTTCTACCTTTCGCTTTTTCTTATTTTTTTTTTTTGTGAATTTTTGTGAGTGAATGTTAAAACTAAAAATATTAAATTAAAGACAAATTAGGCCCAAGTTTCAAGGCTTCTGACAGATCTAAATTTTCTAAAACTATTGGCATCCTTGTCTAATGGCTTGCAATGATAAAGACAGATATATTTTTAGTTAGTTTAGATCCGTCTTAAAATGCCTTCAAACTTGGGCCCAGTGACCTTTCGTGCCATTTATCCTACAATATTAAAGTTTAAGTTTAATTTTCTAATCAAAACCTTAATCCAATTAACTTACAATACATAATGAAATCGATCAAATACTCATACAAACTTGAATTGATTTATCGTGAGTATCTAGTATCGAGTCATATGGTAACATCACTAGTTACGTCGCGATGACAAACGTCAAAACGGGCCTCTTCTTTTGTGTTGACTATAAAATCATACAGTTATTTTTAACGGCTATAACCCTCAGTAAAATGGTGCTTGTGCATCATGATTTGTTCAGATCAAGCTACTTAGCACTAGATGGAGCTATTTTGGCTACCTCTAAACTTTTCGTTACAAACGTATAATTTATTTTATTAAAAAAAAAATATAAGTAAATTAAAAATTAATTAGCAGTGTTTTATGCATTTATTTGGCAAACTTAATTATAGCGGAAACTTTAAAACCTGAGTCTAATCTAGTTTTGCTCTCCATCTGAGAACATAATTATTGTTTACAACTAAATGAACCCCAACTTAAAAAGGTGCTAAATCATACAGTTATTTTTAACGGATACTAGAACCCTCAGTAAAATGGCGCTTGTGCATCATGATTTCTTCAGATCAAGTTACTTAGCGCTAGATGGCGCTATTTGGCTACCTCTAAACTTTTCCATACAAACAAATATTTTATTTTATTTCTTAAAAAAATACCCATAAGTAAATTAAATATTAATATACCGTGTTTTATGAATTCATTTGGCAAATATTAATCATAGTTGGAAACTTTAAAATATTATTCTAATCTAGTTTTGCTCCCCATCTGAGAATAATATATTGTTTACAACTAAATGAACCCCAACTAAAAAAGGTTCTAAATCATGCAATTCTTAGAATAATAACACCTAAGATGCAATTTTTTAAACGGCTATTAGAACCCTCAGTAAAATGGTGTTTGTGCATCATGATTTTTCAAGTCAAGATACTCCACACTAGATGGCGCTATTTATTACGTTAAAATAAACGCTAAAATAAACGAAAACTATTATTTCTTTAAAAAATATGTATTAAAAATAATTAGCTAGCACTTAAAACGGTAATGAAGCACCATTTTAATTTGCTTCTGTTTTCGATCTTCCCCCCAGTTCTTCACTCTGTCCCTGGTATTTCGACTGTGGTCACGGATTTAGCTTCAGATTTGACGGCAGCCAGTTTATCCCCCAGTTTTATATTGACCGTCCTTGCAGCTCCCCTAGAAGTATATTTATATAAAAAGTTAGGGAAGAAAAAGTAAAAAAAGTTGTATTTGTTCATATTAATTACTTATTGAATTTTGTTTAGAAATCTACTGATTTTAGTTTCAATTGTACGACTTGTGATTTAATATTACTTCACTATGGATTTTTATCTGAAATAAAATAAATTTTGATTTTGATTTATGTGGATGAATTTTTAATTATAAAAAACTTAAGCTAGATAACTATGTCGTATTAGCCTTGGTAACATCTTCGATCGCGTTATTTAGCATCAGGTAAGTCGCGGTCAAAAGAAAGACAATTAAAATAAATGTAGCACGCAGAGTTCTTGAGAGCAACTACTTACACATGCTTGTCTCACACGTAGGGTCGTTAGAATATGCTTGATTTAGATGCAGGTACTAAACATATAGGTACGCAATGCTTAGATCACCACCTCTAGACACGTAGCTATAAACTCACGGGTTATAAAACACGACGACAGTGGTCCTTCTCGGCGTGAGGAAGGCCACGTGCTCGAGCCCCGACGAGAAGATGAACCGGCGCTCCAACACGCGGATGCGCCGCGAGCCGCGCGGGACGAACTTGGAGAAGTGGCCCAGAGCGTAGAACATCGGCTCCTGAATAAAAGAAGGAGATGCATGTAGGTAGTTAGGTAGCTATTTGTCTGACACGATGACCGGTATCGGATCGGATCGGATGGTACCTAGTACCGGTACCGGTACTAGGTACCATCTGATACCTACTAGGTACCGGATGGTACCTAGTAGGTAGGTATAACAAAAATAAACAGAATAAACATTAAAAGAAAACACGTGTACCCATTTCAGCACAAATGCTGATTGCATACTGCAAAGTGCTGAGCTGGAAACTAGCTAGAGAGAGGCCAACGGACTTTTCGTAGGGAAGCGCAGAATCTAAACTACTTAGAAAGATAGAAAAGAAGATGGATAGTTTCGCGTCAGTTAAAATAATGAGACTGACTAACTGACGGAGACTGTCGACTAAAAGGTTGGCTATTAGTCATTTTAAGTATCAAGGAAGTGTATCTTTTGTAGCAGGCTAGCACTAGCTTTACTATTCAGTTACCTTGATGAAGATGTCTCGCTCCGGCACCACGATGATGGGCGAGTCCACGTAGTTGTGCGCCCAGTTGGGCCCGCCCATCGTGCTCAGGCACAGGTTCCAGTCCAGCCAGCCCACTGCGTTGTGATTTAAATCCTGAAATTACAATATGTTTTTAAGGGGAGGAAATAAATAGTAGGAAATAAAAGCCTGAGTGCTGTTGTACTCACAGTCAGAATATCTTGGATATAGTTGCGAGCTCTGTCCCACGACCCTAGTTGCACCTTCTGACTCTGCCACGGGAAGCTTCCTGGAAGTAGATTTTATCATTACAGTACAAGATGTAGGTATAGTTTTGTCTCCTCACACACTGACAGAGAAACACTTTTGTCTCCTTGTGTGATTAAATTAAACTACTAACCTCAAATTTGGTAAGAAAATAATATGGCTCGTGAGGACAGCAGTACGGTCTGATATATGACGGATGATGACGACGATGTCTGGTTGGTCGGTCGGTCTGGTCTGTTGTGGATACATCCCACAATTATTATATTTTTGCTCCCATAGTGCAAGTTGTTCATAATGATGAGAACTATGAGCCTTTTTCGGCTTATCATACCTTTTCTGTATAGCCCTGTATATTAACTAATATTAAGTGACCTTCGCATGCCTCGGTGGCGAGCAGGAACTTGTCCGGTATCGGGTTCATGACCTGCGTGAGGAGGGCGGCCGGAGTGATGAAGTCCGTGTAGAAGTGCACCGCCACGCCGTCGATGTACTGCAGGGCCTTCGGCTCGTCGGATAACATCTGTAACCGATACAATGTTAGGCGAGCGATTTGCTTGTCTCGTCAAAAAACTATTTTCTAAATACATACTTGAATACGGCAATTGCGTAAAAACAACAACGTACATAAAAAAGTAATCATTCTGTTTATGTGTATTACCTATGTTATTTTGTTTTGTTGAATATTAAAAATGTTAATGGAATCATTCTTATGTAAAGTTCGTACACAGTCAATAAGAATTACCCAGAATCGAGGATATAAAAATAACTTACACAACAAATCGTGACATTGTTACGCTTGTAATCTTGGAGAACATCGAATGTGCTCTCGAAACTATAGTGGGAGTATCCGACACAATAATGGGTCCCGTCTTAATGATAACAAAACCTTTTTTAATTTTTTATTTGAAATAGTTATGTAGGCAGTAAGTGCCTGGTTAATATGTAACTGTTACGTTATACGTTAAATAAGTTACTTTACCCGGGTAATCCAGTACGGGAGCGTAGCCCTCTGGTCGTCTCCAGCAATGATCTTGATATTGGAGAACGTTGAATTTCGGATTTTTGGACCCAAATGATAAGCGATCCATTTCCCCTGAAACACGTCGCAAACATATTTTATAAGTAGCCATGTGTTTGTGTACCATAATATTATACAAATATCACAACAAGTATCCGGGTGGCATAACGAGAAAGATATAAGAGAAGTATATTATAAATCGGTAAGTATACAGGTATATTTTTAATTTATCAAGATCTAGGAGAACATTATTTTTAAAAAACAAAAAACAAAAACCGACTATTGAGTTATTCATCTATTTGTCGCGCACGTACTTAATGCAAATTTAAGACTTATGTGGTTTTCTCATGGATACCATTATCAGAACTGGACTAAATTGAAATGGGACCAAATAGGAAGCGTCAGCTTTCTAATAAAAAAAGAATCATCAAAATCGCTTCACCCAGTCAAAAGTTATGAGGTAACAAACATAAAAAAAAAAAATAAAAAAAAAAACATACAGACAAATTGATAACCTCCTCCTTTTTTGAAGTCGGTTAAAAACCGAACAACTTTTGTCTCATGATACATATTTTAATACATAATTTGGCTTTTATAAAAAAACTCCATTAAGAACTCTGCCGTGATAACTAAGAATGCAGTAATCGCAAAATGGCGGTTTCGAGATAAACGCGGGAAAGACATTTTGACATATTTGAGGAAGACGTATGTTTTTTGTAGTCCTTTAAATATGTCAATAAAATAGGAAAAAATACAAGCTTTTCAAAAATAATTAACCGTTATTTCATAAATTAGTGTATCCATTAATAATGCGTATTATTGCGTTTAGGTTTAGTATCCGGTCTTGTAAAAATCACAGGATACTAAGCCTAAATGCAGCACTTGCGCTCATTACTGCATTATGGTCTAGCGCATGGTGATTACTGCGTTATTGTTTAGCATTAGATACCGCTTTTTAATGTCCGAAGCTAAGTGGATGTGTACTTAATATCCTTTTACACAGACTTTAAAAGTTTGCTCTGCGGTTTAAAGCTACTGCGGGGATGTCAAAATTAAACAATTTGTATAAGAAAATTAAGTTTTATTATGACAACATATTTTAACATCATCATTATTTAATGGTAGGAACAATATTAGGTTAATGTTAAAATTATAGACGTTTTCTCAATTTATAAAATAAATCCGACTGCTTTTCAATTTTGTTCTAATAGTATTCAGTCTTAGATAATTTAAAAGCAAACAATTTGGTACGTAAATTAAACTATATTATGCAATAGAATGTAATTAGGATATTACTTAAAAATAATAGTTAGGTATCCATTCTCACAACAAATTACATATTTTCTATAATTGGGTACTTCACTCCTAATCTTATAATAACAGCCTTTTATGACATAATAATAATAAAAAATGCGTTTATCTTGTAATAGACTAGATGTTGTCATACATAATGAGACTATACTATTATTTAATTATCACAGAATAAGGCACATTGTTACAGGCAGGCATATTCTTAATCCAAATATTATAATATTTAGGCAATCAATATCCTTAAAAAAAAACTAATACTAAAAACAAAAAAATAACTTCTTTAAAAAATAATAAATCGTCTGAAAAAGTAGAAAATAGACTTATTCTTGAGGCTCTCTAGTTTCAGTGAGATCTACAGACTCTTCGTTAACAGGGAGGTTTTCCCAAAATAACAGTCTGTTATGAGGTATTATGTTACCTAGTTTTCTTAGTATACCAGTCTTTCTCTCTTGGGTTATTCCCCGTGCCTTCTGGTTTCTCTCTGGTTCCGGTATTATAGCAGATTGTTTCATTAGTTTTGTTTTCAGAAAATCTATTTCTATCAAATTGTTGTCATCATGGGTTGTCTTAGCAAATAGTTTCATGCTGTTTCTTTGTACCTCGATACAAACAATATCTTTTAGATAAGTTCTCTCTTCACATTTTTTCAGTTTATATTGTGAAGAGTGATCTTTGTATTTGTAGAAATCACTTATTTCCATGGGTTTAACATTAACTTTTCCTGAGTTTGCTAGCTGCACACAATCTATAAAATCCGAAAAATCATATACCTTCTTTGCTTTTTGAAGCTGGTTTTCGACTTGGTGGTGAAAATTGTCTGCGGACATGAATGTATGGCCAGGTTCAAAGTATTTCATTATGATTTTTGTGGCTATAATTAACTGGCTATTTACAATCTGCACCAGAAAGGTGAAAAATGCCCAATTTTTATTTTGACTGGTGCAGTTGTCTGTCCAAATAACTATCTCCTCGCAATCGCGTTTGCTTTCAAAAAAAGATCTGTATGTACTAATAATGTCTTCCTGTTTTCTGCCAGATATTGCTTCATGCCATACCGCTGCGAATGGTTTTTCTTTACTAGAGCCCAAAGGCACAAAACTTTCGTTAAACGCTATAATTCTCGGACAGAACATTACAACTTTAAACATATCTAGTCTGGGTAACATAATGACCTTCTGCAAATCAGCGGAGTAGTAGCATTTTGAAGATTCTGACTTATTCACAGATTGTGTTACATCTTGTTGGTAATAAGTACGTGCTTTTTCAAATTTTCCACGATGGATCTGGTATGTAGCACAATCGGTACAATGTTCTGTATCTTTGCATGAAATTTGATGTAGTTTGAAAGTTTCACATTGTTCACATTCTTCGTTACCTAATTGCGCAAAAGATATATTCATATCTTTTTTTAAGAATTTCCTGTAGAGATCGTATGATACCTTAAAATTTGGATTCTTTTCCATGAAATCAGCATGCATCATGGTTGCATTCAAATCACTCGGAAGGTATCGTCTGTTTGGGGCATGTGCACGCCTGTAATGTGCAATGGCTGGTTTAAAACTCTCGATATGCTGTTTGATCGTTTCTCTGTCCAATTGTTTGGAATTATCATGTTTCCCGCGTCGATCCCCTTGAGCTTCAGGAAGCTTTTTCAGAATGTCAAGCACACGTCTATCATTATTTTTGTGGTATCCCAGAGTCGTGAGAAAGAATGTTTTACAAACCTCTTTCTTCTTATTGTCTATATCAAAAAAATACATATATGTATGCTTCCGCATCATCTGGCTATCTTTGATACGTCTTTGTACTTCCTTTTCAGTAACCAACGACTTTATATATATAAACCTTGTGCTTCATAATCAAATTTCCAAAACGTCTCATTTATGTGTATTCGTTCTAATTCCGTAAAAGAAGACATGCATTTCTTTGAACAGCTTTCGTTGCATCCAGGTTTTACCGCCATTTTATCTAGCTTTTTCTTTTTCTTGTCTTTTAATCTTGTTTCTAACGATTCCTCAAATTTACGCCTCTTCCTTGGGTTGCCTGATTTAGTTTTTTCCTGTGTAGTAACTTGTTCTATATTATTTTCGGACTCTATATTTACGACATGACTGGATTCAGGTGTATGTGTATCATGATTCAAATTGTTATCTTGAGGTTCTTCGCTTGTCAAAATCATTGAACTAGATGCAATAGAAATCATTTCGCTGGGTTCTTCTGTTTCAAATGTTATATCAGTTAATGATATATCCATCAAAGAACTTGGGAACGTTTCATCACATAACAGACTAAATGATTCATCTTTCTGGTTTGAATCAAATTCTGTAGAAGTAGATGGTTCTGGTTCTGTTTGACGATCCGGTTTACCCAGCACCATGTCTAACATGCTTCTTCCGCGGGAATTTTTGGCAGACATTATGAAGACAATGTTCTGAAATATATAAAATAAATCTACATTGATTAAGCAGGAAATAAAATCTACTATAAACTACCAACCTGATCGGAACCGGATTTGTCTATAGATACCTATAGTCCAGTCGGGGCAGACATAAAACTAGCCTGAAATAGAAAAAAATCCGTGGAGCGATTTTTTTTTAATGTTTGAGGGGGGTGGTTGGAAGTATAAATCTCGATTTTCTAACTATAGAGGATTCGCCGCCATCTTGTTATATTGATAAATTTTTTCGTTTTTTCGAAATAACTCGTTAATTTTCAACTTTAAGAGCAAAAATGATCCTGTCTGAAGTTGTTGGAAATTTAATTTCTCACAAGTTTGGTCATTGGCATTTTTACACTAGGATCAATATTTGCAGAGTTATACTACCAAGTTTATCGAAGAAATCGTAATGGGTGGAATTTAATTTTCTTCAACTTTGGTTCTTGCACTTTTCACTTCACGATCAATATTTTCGGATTTACAGTTTTTTTTTTAAATGATAATGACTAAACTTGTGAGAAATTAAATTTCCAACAACTTCGGACAGGACTATTTTTGCTCTTAAGTTGAAAATTTACGAGTTACTTCAGAAAACAAAAAAAAAATACTATAAAACAAGATGGCGGCGAATCTTCTACCGGGATTAGTTAGAAAATCGAGATTTATACTTCCAACCACGTCCCCCGACGTTTAAAAAAAAATCGCTCCCCGGATTTTTTTCTATTTAAATGTCTGCCCCGACTGGACTACTAAAGTTATCTATCAGTTAGAAATGCTAAGTACATCGACGATGTACTTAACATTTCTATGAGATAGCTATAACTTTAGGTATTCTTTAGGTATACAAGTATTCAAACAAAGTTACTGAAAACATACAGAGTATGTAGTACTTAGTTAGAAAATAAAAAAACAAAAAAATATCTTTTTCCAATATTTTTAGGTTATGAAAAACTAAAATCTGACTGTCACGTTAGGTGATAACTTTTTATTTCGATGTCATGAAGTTATAATATAATACTTACAATAGATATATAAATAGACTATAGTAAAATTATAACAACTCACCCAAATTCCGTTGCATTAAAAAACCAACAGCGCGCCGGAGAAGCACGCGTGCCGCACGTCTCACTTCGCCGAACGACGACGACGCACTGATATGCTTCAACAAAACGCGGCACTGTATCGTACGGTTACGATCTCGCGAACTTTTACTACACACAAATGCAGTAATGTGGAATACTGCGTTTTGACTTAGCAACTGGTCTATAGATACTAGAATAAAATGTTACAGTAATGGCTATTACTGCACTTTGTTTTAGGGTATTCTAACAAGTACTGCATTCTTCTTTAGCATATGTTTAATACTGCGCTCTTTCTTATCATTGATATAGTTTTCATGTAAGTACTGCGAAAATCGTTACCTAAAAAACATACTTACAGGTATTTATTTTAAGAAATTAATTTTTTTTCATGTAAATAAACCCTTAGGGATTCCATTTCTTGAAAAAAGTAAAAATCCCAAAAATGTCGATTACTGCATTTTTTGTTATCAGGGCAGAACTGTAAAATGGTATTATTTTTCCGGGTACTAGATAGTAGGTATACCGGATAAATAGTACTTCGTACGTTTCCGGATAGGTAGGTACTCTCTATACAAGTTATCTGTCATAGATGTAGGTACCTATACTATTGTATAGGTTAGGTAGGTACGTAGTCAATATGCCTGTGATGGCTTTCTAAGTTCTATGTATAGTGTTCATACCAGAGTGTCGGCCCTCCAGCCGAGGCTGTTGAAGTAGTTGGCGGGGATGACTCCGTTGGTGGGCTCGTTGGTGGTGGTGATGCCCCACACCGGGACCCCCTCCTCGGCGTACTTCTCTATGAACCTGCAACACTGCTGCGGTTAGCAAACACATGTACTTAGCTAGAATAGCACCCGCATTCTGATAATATGTTTGAAAGATTTTCTACGAAAATCTCACTAATATTATAAAAGTGAAAGTTTGTTAGCATGTTTGTTTCTCCTTCACGCTGAAAAGGCTGGAAGGAATTATAAGAGGAGTAGAAATTAGTTTTACCCTGGATTTACACATACTCGAAGGCTGCTTTTCATCATCAACACTGCGCGGGTGAATCCGCGGGGCGCAGATAGTAAAGTATAAAAATTCGTGTGCAGTTATAAAACGGAAATATAAAATTAAAAAAATGAAATGGATAGTCATACTCTATACCTCTCCATATAAGTCTATTATTCTAAACTTACTTATAGTAGTAATCAGCGAATGTGTCATAGTACTCGGGCTTGAGAGTACTGAAGCCGGAGAAGTCTCCATTGGTTTTCATCCAGGGCGGCGGAGACCAGACCGTGGCCACGAGGTGCAGCGGCGCGCGCGCGGCCGCCTGCGCCGCCTTGATCAGCGGCAGCTGGGGCAGAGCACAGGCATCTTGATCATACATACCTACATGCATACATGCATACATAAAATAGAAGATTTAAATTGTAGGGTATATCTACATCTAATTCTACTCTATATCTACACACTTGTGTTACCTTGTAGTGGTAGTCCTCGTAGGAGAGCGAGTAGTTGGAGAGCGCGGCGTCGTCGCGCGGCAGCTCGTTGTACGCGTAGGGGCGCGTCGAGAAGTCGCAGCCGCCCACCGGGACGCGCAGCATGCTGTACTCGATGCCACTCTCGCTGAAGTATGCACTGACAACACACATGCAGGATATTATGCCGACGTATTTATATCCTAAAGAGTAACATTCATCCAACAACGATTTTGATAAAATAATTTAAGAGTAAAAACATATGATAAATAAATTTGGGCTGTAGATAGTAGTCCTGCTTAGTGCAATGATGTCATAAAATTACGCCATGTCGAAACCCAAAAAAATCAACGCCAATTTTAGAACGTAATCTGTACAACTCTGCCGTCCACTAACTATAAAGCCGTTAAGCCACAGGGGGTCGATTTTTACTTTTAAACATGATAGGATAGAGTTTAAAATTCTCTATCTACCTGTCTAACAAACGTGTTCCTATCTGTCATAGGTCCTAAGATAAAAATAGCACAAACGCCGCTACATGACATTTCTTTTCAACATTACACGTCTATAAAGTCGTCATATAACATTATCTAACTAACTAGCCGCTATAATCCCATAACGACATAAATAATGTATTAAAATATCAAATAATTACTTACCTATAAAGCCGTTTATTGTGTTTTGTACGCTAAAACACAGCTATAGTACTTTAATTACTTTTAAGTTGAGGTGTGTGTTTTAATTTATTAAAAAATTCCTTAACTAAAACACAGTTACAAGAAAAACCTTCGAATAAAAGACGTTAAGGTCGCTTAACCGTTTTTTAGATAAGGATTCACCTTATTCCATTATATAATTTACTACACTTGCAAGTCGTCAAAAGAAATTCGAAAATTAAATTGTAAATTTTTTTATATATTTCCTCAACTTAAAAAACGTTAAGCAGCATTCCTTAATTAAAACGCCGTTATCTGCCATCACCCCGCGCTTTATTTTTTTTTGTTACACTAATATTATTACCGTAGAAAAAAGAACTAGATCTGATAATCATTATCTAGTTAGTGGTAGGCTTGTGACTCCCGCGTTAATCGTCAAAAAAGATGTCTGGTTTTAGTGTTACTTTGTAATGGCGAGTCTATCGTTTTATTCTGCAAGATAAACAGTGGTTTCTACGCAATAATTTATTTAAGATCTTCGCCAGTGTGTTATTGATATTTGCTATTGTCGTTTTACTTCATGATTTTACTCATTACTTCATCAAACCCGAAAAAAGCCCCCGGAACCGACGAGCTCACCGTTGACATCTGCGCTGCAGCCATCCGAAGCGAACGGGAAATCTTCTTAGCGATAGCAAACAAATGCTTGTTGCTGAGGTACTTTTCCAAGCAGTGGAAAGCGGCGCACGTGATTATCCTACGCAAACCCGGTAAAACAGATTACACACATCCGAAGTCATACCGTCAAAACGTCTAACGTCGAAAAGCTTTTGGTAAACCGACTCCAATGGCATCTCCTCCCGACCATCAGTCAGAAACAGTACGGTTTCATGCCCCAACGAGGAACCGAAGACGCCCTCTATGACCTGGTAGAGCACATTAAAAAAGGAGTAAACAGCAAAAACATCGTACTCCTAGTCTCCCTGGATATAGAGGGCGCATTCGACAATGCATGTTGGCCCGCCCTAAAAGACAATCTTGCGAAGAAGAGGTGTCCAAAAAACCTCTACGAGATGGTAAACTCATACCTCAATGACCGAAAAGTCAAAGTCAACTATGCAGGAGCAGCACACGAGAGCGAAACTACCAAAGGGTGTGTCCAAGGATCTATCGGTGGACCCACCTTCTGGAACGTAATCCTAGACTCGCTGCTGCGACTGCTGGAAGCAGAGGGAGTATACTCTCAAGCCTTCGCGGATGACGTCGTTCTCGTGTTCACAGGTTCACAGTCAAACATCATCGAGCAGCAGGCCAACAACACGTTGGACATGATCGTGAAATGGGGAAAACGTAACAAGCTCAACTTTGCAGCGCAGAAGACTAATGCGATGCTCTTCACCAAAAAGTTGAAGTACGTACCCCCAAACCTGGTCATGTCTGGCATCCAGCTTAATCTCGTCGAAGAAGTCAAGCTGCTTGGCCTGTTGATCGACTGTAGGCTCAATTTCAAAGCACACGTGAAAGCCCAGTGTAAAAGGTGGCGGATATCTCCAAACAGATTGCACGTGCGGCGAAAGTGACCTGGGGTCTAAAGAGCGCGATCACGAGAACCATTTACGTCGCAGTGGTGGAACCCATCATCATGTATGCCTCAAGCGTGTGGGCGCAGGCGGTAGACCTCGAGGAAAACAAGAAGCACTTGAACTGTTTATAATTGTAGTATTACTAAACCAATCCCCAAATTATTTGTAAGGTTTATTAATTAATTTATTTAACTAATTTATTATTATATTTATTTATTCTTTAATATATAGCAGAAACCGAATATTATGGGTATGTATATATTACATTATTTTTAACTAGAATTGCAAAATTCAATAATAAACATATATTTTAAGTTAGATAATTGTAGTTTTATTTTTCAAGTTAGCTTATTTTGAAATGGTATTTTCAATTATTAGTAGTAAATGCTTAACTAAAAAGTGGCTATGTCCCAGATGTTTTATGTTTAACTGCTTTAAAGATAAGTATTTGAATGCTTAAATATTTTTTTTTACATAAGTTATCCATAATGCTTGTTAAGAATGTGGCTAAAATACATTAACGGCATTTTAGTTAAGTAATTTAAGTTAATTTTATGAAACATAAATTTCAATAGTCAGTTACCTAAAAACACTAAGCTAAAATGCCGTTATGGTGAACTTAACTGCATTTTAGCGTTTGGTTTTCACTTTTATCAAAATTTAAAGCACGGCTATAAAGCAAAAAATGTATTTTACATTTAAATAAACAGGTGTATTCATTTTAAAGTACATTTATTAGAAAGTACTATAAAAAACATATATTTCTATATCAGGAAGTCTCGTATAAAGTTTATGGTTATAAAGTAGCATTCATTTTAAACATCTCCCGCGTTTTTTGCTGATATCTCCAAACTTGGTTTTGAGGCTTAACGGCATTATAGATAGTGGACGGCAGAACTATGCTTGTAAATTCACGAGCCGAGCCTAAATAATAATCAGGTAAATATATTCCATAAAATTTAATTTACTCGACAAGTTGTTGCTGCAGCGGCGCTGAGAGCGCCCGCCAGTTGATGCCGGCGGAGTCGGTCACGGCGCCGCCGAATCCCTCCACTGACTGGTACTGCGTTTTCGGATCCAAAGTTAGAGTGACTTGGGAGCAGCCTGCAAAATTTCGATTGAATATTTTAAATTCCAACTGACGAATAACAAGAAAAAAGTATTTATCTAAGATATTTTTCACAATCCTTTCTACTGTTGTAGGGAACTTTTTATTTTTAACACAAGTCTGGCACTTACTATTTGTTTTTTGCCATGAAAGTAAAGGGCCGCTAACTTTTTTAAAACGTAGTCCATTCTGTGAAATAAAATTTAAAATTAGTTTACAAGTTTAGTACGACCACTGAAGTAAGTAAGTACACCATTGAAGGCCTTAGATACTTAAAGTTTTCGTCTAAGTTAGTAACATTGCTTAGTACTGCGCACTACATTTTTGAATTGCGCATAAGAGTAATATTTTATGGTAGTACGACTATTTACCGCAAACAAAATGAATTTGGTTGGTACCTATTTATTGAAAATTGTTAAGATGTTTCAACTTCTGGTTACTAGATGGCAGTGATGGGTTTAGTTACAATAACTTGTCGTTAGATGGCAGTAAAATTAATAGTAAAGCTATTGGCCGCTAGATGGCGGTATATATATTTTATAGTTAAGCTACTTATTGATAGATGGCAGTAATTATACTTGACGTCAAAAGGCTCCAAATATATTAGTAGGATATTTGGAGCCGCTACTGGCCGTTAGATGGCGGTAATTTTTTTAGTTTAGCTACTTGTTGATAGATGGCTGCTTAAATATTAATAGAGCTACTGACCGCTAGATGGCAGTAATAATTTTAGCTATGCTACTTGTTGATAGATGGCAGTAAAAATATTAATGCAGCTACTTGTCACTAGATGGCAGTAACTTTACTTTTTGACAGATAGCTGTAAAATTATTGAGAGAGCTACTGGCCGCTAGATGGCGGGCTATTTGTTGATGGATGCTAGTATTATGTTTAGTTACAGCTATTCCTCAATAATAGATGGCAGTTACAATTTTAACTTTTGGAAATTATTACTAGATAGCGTTTTGTTTCTAGATTTGATCTAATTTTATCAATAAAGCAGTAATAATTTTAATTGTAGCTAGCTACTACTTGCCACTAGATGGCAGTAGTTTAGTTTATAATATTACCATTATATTACCATTATTAATTACATAATATATTTCGATAATAAAACCAAACCCTATACTTATTGATAAAATGTTTTGGGAATGTGTTTTGCTTTGAAGGCTCAAATTAAAATATTATTAAATTTTAAATATTTTCTCGCTATGTCTTATCAATCTGCCAGGTATCGCAGCTGCCTTATTTTTTGTGTTCCTCTTACCTGAGAACTCGTATAGGACATGAAAGTGTCTTGTTCCGGAGCACGCCGGGTGAGTGTGTCGCAATATGTAGCATTACACACGCAAACCACAGATTCCCCGGAGATTTGCTTTGCAACACATGGTTTGTCTGAAAATAGAGTAGAAAGATCCGTGTTAAAATGTAATATAAATATTACATTTATTATTCGTTTTTTAAACGAATAACGAAAATACTTTTAGGTACGTTTTTTGAATTATGTTAATATTAAAACATACTTACCAGCATAATTTCCTTTGATCGCGAAAGTCACCACAGTAACAATGAAACATACTTTTAAGGATGCCATTTTTAGCACTTTTTATTGCGTGTACCTACTAACTTGTCAGTATTTGGCTTTGAATAAAGCGTTATAAGTTTAGTCAACTTTCAACTAAACCTGAAAACCAAACCAAACAGGTCTGTCCGAATAAAAAGCCGGAGGGACACTGGAAGTGGACAGTTGCTCCAGCCAGGTTTTGATTACCGACGAGATTACTGTGAACTGAAGCGGACGAACACAAATAAAGCATGTCTATAGGGTATAGGTCCAATAGTAGGAGAGTTGGTATGCAAACATTGTGTTATTTTTCTTAGAAGCAATCATAGACCCCTGTGCCAGGCCCATCTATATAATAAATAAATAAATAGGCCAATAAAATAATACCATTACATATGGTGGATAGTTGCGCCTTCCTAAGGTGTCTTCGGAATGAAACGTCTTGATTTTGATATGAGTGGACTGTATTTCAGGTTTAACAACGTGTCAATTAAATATACGATGCTTCTATATAAAGGTAGTTTTGTCCCGATTCTCTCCCGTGAAGTGAAAAACTTGCTTCTTCCGCTCTGGTTTTATTAGCTTGATGTGGTCGACGTGGTGACAGCGCACTGTCAACGTCACACTCGTGCGCAGCTGTCAAAATGGGCAGAAATCGGGCCGTCGCGGGCATTTAGCCGTGTCGATTGTAGCGACTGTCAATGTCACACGGATGCGAGAGCGCAACTCAGGTGGGCCACGCTCGTGTTCCTAGGGTATTCAGCCGTGGAGCATAATGTGACGACAGTTCTCTTATGCTTCGGCGTTAACAGGTTGCCACCTCGCCGGAAATCGCTTGGGTCGCAGTCGCAGGCTCGTGTGCTGCTTCTCGTGGCTCTGGGGTGGCTGGTTGTCTGGCTGGCTGATGGCGCGCTGCTGTCGTGCTGCCGGCGCCCTGCTCCGGAACTGGTTGGTTGGTTTGCCTCGGCTCGTTCGTGACTGGTAGTGGGCACAGTCGGTTGTACGCCCGTCGGATGGTCCCTGACTGCGTCTGTACATCAGCGACTCGTGCTACGCCATCTGAAGCTCCGGGGAAGACTGCAGTCACTCGTCCAAGCAGCCATCGGTTTGGGGGTAATCTGTCATCCTTGACGAGAACCATTTCTCCCAGTGTGAGGTCGTCACCCTTACGGCGCCATTTCTGCCTTTTTTGGAGTTCTGAAATGTATTCCTTATAAAATCTGTCCCAGAAATGTGCTTTCAGTTGCTGCAGTCTCATGTATCGTGAGAAAGTGCTTATCTGATTGGCATTTTGTACCTGAGGAGAAGGCAGAATGGTTAATGTTCGTCCAATTAGGAAATGTGCAGGGGTGAGGGCCGATAGATCTGACGGATCGGATGACATGGGAGTTAAGGGGCGAGAATTTAAAATCGCCTCGATCTGTGTGAGAACTGTGTTCATTTCTTCGTAAGTAAGGTTAGCAAGACCAAGTACTCTCTTTAGAATATGTTTAGTTGATTTTACTGCACTTTCTACAACGCCATTAAAATGTGGAGAATAAGCGGGGGAGAATTTAAAATTTATTGACAACTCTGCTGCATAAGATTGTAAGTATTCCGAATTTGATCGCAAAAATCGAGTTAGTTCGTTACGGGCCCCAATGAAGCACAAAGCGTTGTCCGAGAAGAGGCTGACCGGTTTCCCTCTACGAGCGATGAATCTGCTTAAGGCAGCGATGTATGTCTGGCAGGTCAGGTCACCTGCAAGCTGTATATCAACCGCTCTGGTCGCTGCACACACGAAAATAACAATGTAGGCCTTGATTAATGTACTACCCCTGCCTTTGCGGTTCAAAATCATTATGGGACCTGCATAATCTACAAATGTGTTCATGAATGGGTACTCGGCATGCAACCGATGTTCAGGGAGGCTGCCCATGATTGGCTGTTTGGACCGTCCTGAAAACCGACAACATGTTATGCAATTGTGTACTGTTTTTCTAGCTAAATTTCTTCCATTCAAAGCCCAAAATTTGTGACGTATGTTTGCAAGTAATAACTGTGGACCGGCGTGTAAAAGTTGTTTGTGATAATGTCGAAATATAATTATTGTGAAATGGTGAGATGCGTGTAACAAAATTGGGTGTTTGGTTTCATAATCATAATGTGAATTTGATAATCTGCCTCCAACTCTCATAACACCATCATCATCCATGAATGGAGTTAACTTGAGTAGGGTATTCTTGGATGGCAACCGTACCTTGTTTTTTAGTAATTTGTATTCGATTGGGAAACTGTTTAACTGTGACATTTTACACAAAGTATTTATTGATGTATTTAATTCATTTGTAGTTAATAACCCAGTGTGTTTTGTCTGCGGATGGCTACAGTTGTGTTTGAATCTAAGTATGTATGCTGTGACTCGCTGAAGTTTGCTGAAGCTTGAAAATCGCGTAATGAGCTCGGCTGACTCTGTTTCTGTAACATTTAACTGAGCTGTAATTTTAAACTCTGGTAATTCATTTTCCTTTAATTGTGTCGGTTGACTTGGCCATTCCGATATTGGTTCACGCAAAAAGTCCGGGCCTGCCCACCACAAGCTACTAACTTCAAGGTGTCTAGCATCGGCGCCTCGTGACCCAATGTCGGCTGGGTTTGAATGAGTTTTACAAAACATCCAGCAATTAGGATCAGTGAGAGAATTAATTTCATGAATGCGATTGTAAACAAATGGTTTTAAAAGCTCCGTCTTGGCCGATTTTATCCAACTTAAAACGATCATCGAGTCACACCAGTATGTGAGGCTGTTGATTTTTATTCGCAATGAGGATCTGACCTTTTCAGCTAACCGCGCAGCTAACAGCGCTCCACAAAGTTCAAGGCGTGGTACTGTCATGGGTTTCACAGGTGCAACTCGGCACTTCGCGGTCAACAAACGTACTGTTATTTGATTATCAGTTCCAACAGAGCGAATAAAAACACAAGCACTATATGCGGACATCGACGCATCACTGAATGTGTGTATATCACATTGTTTAGGGAA
Organism: Alcis repandata; assembly: GCA_949125135.1. NCBI lineage: Eukaryota > Metazoa > Arthropoda > Insecta > Lepidoptera > Geometridae > Alcis > Alcis repandata. The sequence goes on from OX421241.1 coordinate 8,785,455, forward strand.
ATCGCACATGACATGTCGAGGTATTCTGATGTTGTTAATGTATTTTAAAGATTCAATGAATATACCCCAAGCTTTCTGGATCTCCAGTGGCACGATTTCGTCCCATGATGTCTGAGAAGCCCATAACTTTTGCAATATAATGCGAGCTGGTAGAAGACACGGTGAAATCAGACCAAGTGGATCGAAAACTTGTGCTATATGTGATAGAATAGTGCGTTTCGTGGTGTGTTCCGGTTGAAGACTGTTGGTAGAAAATAGCAATTGATCATCTTTGCATGCCCAATGTAAGCCTAATGTTTTTGAAAATTCGTTATTACTTAAGTCAAGTAAATCGTCGCCGCTATTTTCACCAACTAGTTCTTGTATGATGTGTGTATTGTTAGAGTTTAGGATCTCGTTTGAATTTACGTTCTAGTGAAACGAACCTGGCTAACGCGTGGTCGTATGATTTACCGAGCTTGTGTGGTGATTCCTTTAACGGCATGGTAACTACGAAGCGCCCTTCTGAGTCGCGAACCGTAGTTTGTGTAAAGTTACGTTCGCATTCTTCGGCGTCTCTGGACGCCGGCTTATGGCTGGCGACTGTTTCTAAATCGAAAAACTGTGTAAGTTGTTCGTGAAGCTGATCATCATTAAATTCTGTCATAGCATGATTGCAGTGTACTGTGTTTTTACGCTGTGGTGTGGGTATGGGACCTGAGATTAACCATCCGAATTTGGTTTCGCTTAAAGTTGGCTTACGTTTGCCTAGAGAAATATGATTGCATAACAGTACGCTCCAAAATAAGTCCGCCCCAATTAGCATGTCGACTGGGGACGGTGTGCGGAATGAGGGATCCGCTAATGTAATGTGTTGAGGTATGTTGAGTGTATTTCGGTCGACTTGTGTTGTTGGTAGCATTTGAGTGATGCGTGGAACAACAAAGCACCTAATATTTTCTGAGTATGAATTAACGCTTGATGAAACAGTGACTTCACAAAGTTTTGATATGCATGACGATTGATTGTTTAGACCTTCAATAAAGGCTGAAGTGGACCGAGTAGGCAGTTTTAGTTTAGCCTGTAAGCTTTCTGTCATAAAGCTAGAAGTGCTGCCGTTGTCCATTAAGGCACGTACAGTGTGCTGATGACCATGGTGGTCAGTGACTCGAATCTGAGCTGTCGCGAGCAATACCACACATTGGTTGTGGGTAGTGGATAACGTTACATTATCGGAGGCCGTTACCGAGTCTGGAATGATCGGCTGCGCCGTGCACAACACAATATTGTTGGCACCAGACGTCGGTGAGGCTGGAGGCTCTGATGCCTCGGATCCCTTTGAGGGCAATGTGTTGTCACACAGTACTGTGTTATGAAATTTTCTGCATATTCGGCAGGGACCGTGTTTACAGTTGTTTGCAAAGTGTCCTGGTCTCAGGCAGTTTAGGCACCATTTTAGTGCTCTGACCCTTTGAATGCGTGTATCAACGGGAAGTGATTTGAATTTAAGGCATTGGTAAATTGCATGATTGTTTTTACATATTGGACATGTGAATGATCGCTGCTCGGCGAATGGGACCTGTGACGCAGCGAATGATCGCTGCCTGTTGTGTGTAGTGTCGCTGTGTCTCCGCATGAAATTTGTAGTGTCGCTGTGTTTCCGCATGAGATTTGTAGTGTGTGCCCGTTCCATTGTCTCTAACAAGTCCGCTCTGCCCTTTAGAAATTTATCAAGTTCAGTCAGTGAGGGTAAATCTTCTAATTTGTTACGATGAGTTTCCCACTCACGACTAGTGACAGAGTCTAATTTACTTGACACAATATGAATAATGAGTGCATCCCAGCTTTCCGTGGGCAACTCAAGAGTCTTTAATGCTCTGAGATTACGATTAACAGTGTCTGTAAGATGTCTAATTGAAGTTGCAGATTCTTTAAATAATTTTTCAATATTAAAGATTGCTTGAATATGATTGTTTACTAAAAGTCGTTTATTGTTGAAACGGGAACACAATAACTCCCATGCAATATCATAATTGTCAGCGGAAAAATCAAGTGAAGCAATAATGACAGCAGCGGACTCTTTGAGAGCTGCGCGCAGGTAATGAAACTTATTGATCTTAGGAATTGTGGCATCGTTGTGAATAAGTGATGTGAATGTGTCTCGGAACTCTAACCACATGTGTGTTTGACCCGCAAAGACAGGAAGATGTATCGTGGGTAGTTTTAGGTGTGGCCCACCTGAGCGTCCAGAGGTTGTACCAGTCCTTGCAGGCGACCCGGTGTCTGCTGAGTGGTTCTGCTCGGCCAGCATCTCCCGTCCGACGGCAATTGCTCCGAAATACTGCGTCTCGAATGTCTCACGCTCTCCGTACTGCTCGTCTGGAATGTCACACATATTTTCTATTTCACTTTGGATGCAATCAAAATCGGAATATAAATCTTCAATCTTAGTTAACCGGACCATGAGTTCGTTTAATTGCAATGAACTCAGTTGCGGACAGCTTTGAACAATGTCCAAATATGCTTTAAATTGTGTTAATCTAGCCTTGTGGCTTCCCCTCTTTTTAATAAGAACCTTAAACTCCATGATAACTTAGTGGTTCACCACAGAAGTTGTCTGGAAAAATGACCTTGATTAGGTTGAAGGTTAGACACGTGCACTGACGTGAAAAGTAAGTCAAAATGTACTTAAATTCAAGTTAATGGCGTTGTGAAGGTGCCGCGAAATGATTGCGGGCGAGTGCGGTTGCCGCCGCCGCTCGAGAAGCACCGCGCGGTTGGTTTCGGACCACGTGACCGGAGGCGCTGGAATGTGAAATTGCACAATTATTCTACATATAAGTACAGCCTCACACAATGCGAAGCGATATTAAAGCTCAACCCCTGAAATAGTTTGAAATTATTGTGATGACAAGCACATGTGGTGTGCGCATGTAGGTATGTGGGAAAAAGGTAGGTAAATTGCGCACCGGGGGTGTGAGCGTTTGTTGGGATATATAGGCGTAGCCTTTAACGCGTGTATTAATCACGGTTATGTTATCTGACTTGATTGCCACGCGGCGTTGTCGGCGCGCTTATGATTGTGGCAAGAATCTAGCGTAGTGCATGCAACAAACGCATGTACTTATGCTGCACGGACTTCACGGAAGCAGACTAATGGGATAGGATTAGTTTATTAAATTGACACGCTGCCAAGCGCGGACTTCACGGAAGCGAATCGGGAAACACAAAAATGGAAGCTAAGGAGGATGATTGGAACGAACTCACTCTTTTTCTGCTTCTTCCTGTAGATAGGTACTTAGCTTCAGACGTGCACGCTTCGATGCACAGGGACATGTGTTTTATGACGTGGCGGGCGGCTCCCCGGTGATGATCGATTCTTGTTCTTGAATCCGGCTCGAAAAGGACCAAACTGGATAGTTGCGCCTTCCTAAGGTGTCTTCGGAATGAAACGTCTTGATTTTGATATGAGTGGACTGTATTTCAGGTTTAACAACGTGTCAATTAAATATACGATGCTTCTATATAAAGGTAGTTTTGTCCCGATTCTCTCCCGTGAAGTGAAAAACTTGCTTCTTCCGCTCTGGTTTTATTAGCTTGATGTGGTCGACGTGGTGACAGCGCACTGTCAACGTCACACTCGTGCGCAGCTGTCAAAATGGGCAGAAATCGGGCCGTCGCGGGCATTTAGCCGTGTCGATTGTAGCGACTGTCAATGTCACACGGATGCGAGAGCGCAACTCAGGTGGGCCACGCTCGTGTTCCTAGGGTATTCAGCCGTGGAGCATAATGTGACGACAGTTCTTCGGCGTTAACATATGGTATTATTTATTTTCTGTGCAATCAAAGAGGAAGGTAACAATTACTAGTATACGGACTACCTATGACAAAATAGATACCAAGTAGTTTTGAACTACCTATAAAAAAAGCAATTCTACCTAATTAAAAATTAATTAAATTGATTTAGCCATCGCATGATGTATTGAATAACCTGTTTTTGTCGGGATTTTTGTAATGATAGAGACGCAGATGTCTTAGGCAAACACCTTCATCGGAAGGGTGGCTAGCTCTACGCCCATCCTGTACCGTCGAGCAAGTGTCAAATAAGATCTTTGCAATTAACTGGTCGCGACACAAGATAACGGTTAAGATAATATATATAGAAAACAAACTTAGTAAAAATATCAACATACTTATCTAAACTAAACAAAGAAAGACACCGAGCTTAAATAATCATGAGCTTGTTCTGCAAATTAGATGGAAACATAACAAACAATAACAAGCTATAAATAAATAACCGTGTTTATTATTAATGAAGGTGTAATCTTACTTACATTTATTAAAGACATAATATAGATTGTTAACATTAAAATAGTTGCTAATTCTATTATTATAATAATATTATAACAACTCTCTTATTATACAAGGTAGGTCACTGAACTATTATGTACTATGTACAGATTGTATGTATATGTGCCACATTTCACTTTCTTACTCACTAGAAAAATAAAACTGTTTGGCATAAATATGATAAAGATGTTAATATTATTTATTTTATTTAATTATTTGCCGTACGTAGCGAGTAGGTAATTAGTTTTGTTTCAGCAGCTTGTGGCGGCGCTTTGGTACGGGAACTCTATGGTGGACAACGACTTGGCCGGCATGGGAACCACGGCGCCAAATTCTCCAAGTTTTATTAACACCTCTCTTGAATTTCCCCTGAAAATTAGTAGTAGTTAAAAATAAGGGGAAACTAAATAAATACTTAGGCAGATATAGGTAGCCACATATTTTTATCTGCATGGTGTACAAGTAAACTAAGTAGGTACCTACTTGTAAGACTTTTAAATAAATAAACAATCAAACTAAAATAACCTACCTATACTATATACTATACTTAGCTTACTACACAAAATAAACAGTTCAATTAAGTATCTATACTACAGTATTACAAATTTGTCCAGAGTGACTAGCGAAAGTAGGTAGGTATGTGTTTTTCTGAAGGTTATAAGATATTTAAGGTAAAAAAAACAGCGAGTGAAGCCGCCGGGTGCAGCTAGTTCCTAATAATTCTATGTAAAAATGTGAACTCACTTGTTCAACAACACAACAACAATCGTCTTCATCGGCGTGAGGAAGGCGACATATTGCAGCGCGGCGCGGCACGAGCTCTCCGCGACGCGCAGCCGCCGCGAGCCGCGCGGGAGGAACTTCGAGAAGTGGCCCAGCGCGTAGAACATGGGCTGCTTGTAGAACTCCTGGCGCCGCGCGGACACGATGACGGGCGCGTCGATGCGGTTGTCGGTCCACGTCGGCCCGCCGGACTCATTCAAGCACATATTCCAGTCTATCCATCCGATCACTTTGTGGTTCAAATCCTGGAAACGTATAATCAATTTACGATTACAAGGAAAGGCGCCGCCAGATCTTTCTAACCTACTTATTTTCTGACAAACGAAATATAGGTAAGTATGTGTGTTAGTAGATTATGTATTAGTTTAAAGATTTGCATAAACCAAAATAAAACAAAACAAAATTTATTGCTCAAAACTGTAGGCACAGAGGTGGTATACAGAGGTGGGATATACGCTTGTGTTGTGTTCAAGAAGTTTTGAATGGCATGTCGTTGTAGATGTCAACATCTCATTCAAAACTTCCTGGGTACAACCACTAGCACACGACACCACACTAGGTTATAGTGGAGGCTACTTACGTCAATGATGTTGGATGCATAATCTTCAGCTCGTGACCAGCTCCCGAGATCGACTTTCTTATCGTCCGATGCACCTACACCTGAGAATACATCACATACATAATTTATAACTAAATTAAAACTACTTTAACATCACAACCAAATGATTACTAGCTGTTCCCCGCGGTTTCATCCGCTATCCTACATTCCGGGTGGTGCAGACCTGTTATGGGCAAACGTGACGTTTAACATCAGGCGAGCGATTTGCTCGTCTCGTCACTCAATTACATAAAAAAAAAAAAAAAAAGGAACCATAAAATTTTTCTGCATCAAAGGTAGCCTATATGTTACACCAGGGTTCCATACCAGCTCCATACCAAATTTCATCCAATAAAACTTTGATATTTAAAATATGTATTATAGTAAGATTGTAGGATACCTTCCGCAGCTTCTGTGTAAATAACGAATTTGTCCGGATAGTCCTCGAGTGGCTGAGTGAGCTGCGCCGCGGGCGTGATGTGGTCGAAGTAGAAGTGGACTCCCACGCCGGCGATATACTTCAAAGCACCAGGGCTCTGTTCAATTACCTGGCGAACACATAATATTATTTAAATAAATAAATAAACGTTTCACACTCATAGCTCCCCCCCACTAGGATAAATCCTGTGTCGGGGATGCCATGGAACACACGCAAAGGCAAGGACAACTAACACCCAGACCCAGACATTCGAATTAATCTGTCCGGCCGGTTTTATTTTAATTGTTTGTTACTATCTGTCATATTTTTGTGATTTTTATTCAGAGAAATATTTTTTCGTGTTATCTTCATAGCCCTTTTTCATTAAAAGTACCTATAATAATTATATACCTGACGATTAAAAGTTACCTGTTACCACCTTTTGTACCTATCTGAAAATTTTATTTTTGTTAAGTTGTTGTTATAGGGTAGTCAAATTACCAGAAGCCATCTTATTGCTTCTTAGGTTTTAAAAATAAAATGTATTTTAATTAAAATAGTAAGAAGAAACTTACACCATTGAACCATAAAGGTATAGTATACCTCTGATCGTCACCGATTATGATCTTGGTGTGCTCGAAGGCAGAGTTCCTCATCGTTGGCCCCAAATGGTTTTGTATCCATTGACCCTGAAATTATACCACGTGTGACAAAAATGTGTGGTGCAACTGCAGAGCGCTGTTAATAGGCTCTTCTTTGGAATAACTTCCAAACTCTAAACTATTTAAATACTTTTTTATTTAAGTTGATCTTCCTAAACGGACCGGGGCTTTATAATTGAGTTTTACCAAATCATAAACAGTCCACTGCAGCCTATTGAAGCGGTTGGGTATCATAACACCATTGAGCGGCTCATTCGTGGTGGTGATTCCCCAAAAAGGTATTTTACATTTGTAGTAACTGTCCAAAAACCTGAAAAGAATGTTGAGTTATCATTGTATTATAATGTACTAAAGATGCCACTGCATTGCGATGTCAAATTGAGTAGTCACACATGTGCCATATTTTTCTCGGTCACTTGTTAGAAAAGTTGAACTTGTTCGTACAAATATGCTCCGTGTGATGCCTAGTTCACACCCCGATTTATTTATGCGGTAGTACAACATAACACATGACCGCGACATTACAGCGTGCTCCTAAGCGTATAAGGTTATTCGTCTGAAATGCAAAATTGCTTCGAAGTGTGCTGTCATGTCTAATAGTACCTAGTAGTAGTGCAGTACATAGTTATTTAAAGATAAAAACTGTCAAAAATGTTTCTTCTGACACAATTTAAACATTAATTACAAATAAATAAATCTACCGTCACGTCCATCACGTAAAGTCACGTTTTCTAGATTAAAAATAAATTTCTGTAATTTTTTAATCTAACTTGCAAAAATAGTCGGCCAGAGTTTGATAGTATTCTTTTTTGAGGGAGCCAATGGTCAAGCTATTGGAGTCCTTCATCCACGCCGGCGGCGACCACAGCGAGCCCAGGGCGCGGACGGGTGTCGTTGCCGCTTTCATACCCGCTAGTATGAATGGAATCTAAAAACAATGCGAGTACATATGGTACTAATTACACGGAATACAACAAGTATAAGACACAATGAGTACATTCCGTACACTTTCTTTTCTCTTTTGTACATAAAAGGCACCGTAGCTATTGTGGAGATGAACCTGCCGGTTATAGGTACACGTAACAACAACATCATGACATGTTATGTCATTAGAAATATTTATGTTATATAGGTGTGATGTAAAAAGTTGTGCCTCTGCTAGCCTAGCTATTATACGATATAATTTTTTTACTAGTTTTTGTATATTAAGTTTTTGTATAAATTATTAAATGTCTAAATTTTAAAGGCCTATAAAGAAGGGAGAAGCCTATTTACCTTAAGATCATAATCCTCAGCAGTAAGCGTGAAGTTGTTCAAACGTTTGTCTCCAACAGGCAGCTCGTTGTACGCGTATGCGCGGGTCGAGAAGTCTGTGCCTCCTATAGGGATTCGGACCATGCTGTATTCTATTCCTCTCTTGCTGAAGTAGGAACTGAAAATAGCAATAAATTTTGCAGATAAAAAGCTATGCTACACAAAAAATTGTAAGCATTTTGCAAGCTTGCAAGCAAATCAAGTATAAGCATCAGGTATTTTAAAAGATTGTTAGTAGATAGGTACTCAAGTTGACTGGTCCCTGAAGTCTGAAGATCTCAACTGGCTAGGATATCATAAGTCTCTGTGGGTTCAGTTTTTAAAGATTTAATGAATTAACTTTGAATAAGAGCCTGTACTCGTATAAATGAAGATATTGTTTTTTTTTTTATTATTTAAACATTAGGCGTTTTAAAATGAAAGTACCATCGCAATTGCGTGTGCTTAGCAAATCAAGAGGTGACAAAAACAGGCTGTCAAGTGTGATAACCGGAACAAACTGCCAGGCGCTTCGCGATGAATATCAAGACTACTAGAAAAATCTTAAAATTTAAAAGAGAATGAGCAGGGTTCAGTTACATAAAGAAGACAGCTGCAGTTCCTAAATGGATAAGCTCCTAAGAGCCCATTAAATGACATAAACAAAAGAGACCTATGCCGGGCGGCAAGGAGTTATATGAATGATGGTGATGACGCAAACAACTAGCAAGCCTACTCAACGAGATGCCGCCTCGCGCGAGGGTGCCTCAGGCTCTTCCAGTTGATGGCGGTGGAGTCGGTGACTGCTCCTCCGAACCCGCTCAGCTCCTGGTACAGCACGTTTGGGTTCAGCTCTAGAGTGGTCATGCATCTCGGAACTGAGAACATAGGTACATTTTTTACCGCCTAGTGTGATATAAAATTAAGAAGGTTCAAGCAATGGCATAAGGTCTGAAGGAACAAATTAATGTGAAATATTTTTTGAAATCAAAATTGTGTGCTACAAATTTTTGTTATAATTAAACACGAGAATACTCACGTACTCCCGTGTTTAATTTATATATAACTAAATAATAATAATAATAAATAAATATCATTTATAACAAAAATGTGTGAAAACCACGTCAGTTTCCATAGTAAAATTGTGTGCTACAAAATAGGTTAATTTGTGATACTTTTGTGTTCCCACAAATTTATAAATTTGAACTAAATATCATGCTGAATTTCGGTGTCGGTAGTAAGTAATTAGTAATACGAGTACATAATCCAACCGAAAACATGTTTACGTAAACACAGAGTTTTATCATAATAATATTGTATTTAAAGAAAATTCTAAACACCACTTGATAAAACCTCGCTATCTAATTTAGCAAATTGTTAATTTAACAATGTTATCTACCATTTAGGTAAATTTGGCTAGTGGATATGCTGGTTTGGTTCTTATCATTATCACAAATTAGAATTTTTATCATTCTCTATTTACAGTAAAATATCAAAGTTAGAGTTCTAATATAGAAATGTTGAAAGTACCTACTATAAGAATTAATAGAGTTTTCTATAAAGACCAAACTACATTGTTAATAAAATAAAAATAAAGTAAGTATTATAAATTAAATTATATTTGTTCCTTAAATATTCCAATTGGGCGTAAAATTATTTTACCTATGATATATAATATATTAATCGTTAAACCCACTAACTTAATACTGACAGTGTTAAGTACATATTACGAAAAAGTATTTATGAGTGCCTACTCTAATCTGTGATATACAAATACATACTCGTACAGTAGAAGTAAATATGTGTCGTGGGTATTTACTCATTTCCCTATGTTAACAAACACAATCATTACGTCTATGAGCGGCATTAACACACAATACAATTATAGGCAATTAACAATTCGCATAGAAGTTGTTCATTATGAGTTTAATTGAGGTATTTTGATATAAAAGTAGAGTTGTCGGGATACTAGCAGATTCCCGAGGTTTAATTACTTCGTGGAAAGAGTTTTCATTTTGGGATAAAAAATCTGTGTGGATCTAAGTATAAGCTACTCGTACTGTCATAATTTCATCTAGGAGTAAATAGATTGCTCGTTTTAGCGAGATGAAGAATCAAACAGACGTACACACTCGTTTCGATGAATCTCAAACTTTTCTTAATACCTATTTAGTATGACGTGTAAAATTTGAATAAAATTGTTTTTACCGTCTTACAAACAATTTAACTAAGTATCTTACGTGTTCTACACGGCTCAACTTTTCCATATGATTTTTTGAATCGTAATCCAGCCTGAAACATGAGTAAAAGCATTTTTAAAATTAACAAGATCTTTTTAATTGCAGTAAAAAATAATAACGACTACCAAAATTTTACTCCTAGAAAGAAATTTATAGAAAAATACGTAGGTACCTTACCTATTCCAAATTCGAGAGATATCATAAAATATCTATTAGTTTCGGTTATAACCACCGAAGTCGGATTATAGATCGATGGTTATAACATAATTAAATTTAAAATACCTCCTACAAAACATAGCTAAGAACACTCCCAACTAATTCACCTTTCAAACAAAAACAAAATAATCAAAACCCCGTCGTCTTTGCGTCGGGGGTTAAAAAAGGGTAGAGAAGATTTTGATATGAAACGTAACGTTAGTATTCATAGAAAAAAAGTAGAGAAGAACCTGTCACGGCGGTATACTTGACCTACTGTTATGCAGAGCTGCAGACTGACCTCTGAAGAAGTGTAGGCCACGTAGCCCCCTCGCGGCGGGCACGCCCGGGTGACGGTGTCGCAGTAAGTGGCGTTGCACACGCACACCACCGACCGCCCCGGCACCGGCCGCGCCGCGCACGGCTGGTCAGCCCCATGAACCTCTACACAATGACATCAAAATACCAATTAAAAAAACCTCAACGCTTAAGAGTTTAAGGGTTTAGGCTTTAAGGGTTTACCCGTTTAAGAGCTTCGGTGCCAAGTGCCAAATAGTATTGCAAACCACAAAGAGTAACTCTTCTAACTTCTAACTTAAGGGTAGTAATAATCACAATACACAGTAATTACAAAGCCATGAGCGTTGATTTAGAACTGTATACAAGCTTGTGTTGTATTGCTGAGTAGGTATCGTACCACCAATTATATATCGGTATGAACATAAAAAGCGCGAATTGTATGATTGTTTCTCAGATCAAGTAGAATTTACTTTAATTTACCTTTTTACTTGATCTGAGGATTGTATAAAGATAAATAATATTTCTTAGTCAAGTTAATTTAGGATAGCTAGAAAATGGTGAGTATAATAGAAAACGAGTGTTCAGGCATTTGTATGGGTGTCTCCATGTAAATATGTATGATCATTCATATACTATGATCTCTTAGGGAGGTGTCGTAGTTTGAAAGACTACATTTTGTTCTCGTTTTTTATCATACTTGTTTTTACCTAATAATAAATCAGGACCGTCCAAACCAAACACCAAGAAAATAGCTCAACTTCAACTTACCAAAACACAACGTCATCACCAAACTCAACCCCACTATCAACGACTTTTCAGTCAAACGATTCATTATCACTTCTGAGAACGACTGCAGAAAATTTTACAAATTTAGAATTAGATAATTTAAAAAATGTGGACGTGTGAAACACAACCAAATTTTTAAAAACAATTTTTAATTTTTGTTATCAAAAGTTATAACTAAAACATACGAAAAAATAATTTTGAAAACATAGTAGATAATAATTAACTTCATGCCGCGCTGCGCCGCTCCTCTCCACTGAATATATTTCACTTAAGGACGAGTATGAAACTCCAGCATTAGAGTTAATTCCATTTACCAATTTAACATACAGTCTGGCGAATATCACTGAATTTAATTAAATAGGTGTGTATATAAAATGTAAATACATAGACAGATCTGTAAAATGAGTAGGTATGACAATACTTGTTTACTTAGTACCTATTTAAATCTATTCAATGGATTTCAATAACAAGTAGGTATTTTGATATCGTTGCACTATTAATTATTCAAATATGGTGTTTACTAAAAACATTATTCACACTAATATTAACCCACGTAAATACCTACATATAAAATAGTAAACATATAAAGTATATACCTATAGTGTAAAAGCAGACCGAAGCCAATATAAGGCTGAAATAATATATACAGCCTTGGCCAGCCTTGGCCTTGGCATCCCCTAAAGCACGTGTAGTCGCATATATCTTCTTCTTCTTCTACTTAATAAATAAAAATTAATCGCTGTTCGTTTGTCTGGCTAAAACGCGGGAATGGCCGGATCGATTTGATTTTTTTTCGTTTTTTAACTTTTATATCACTACGTAGGTGAAACCATGGGGCGCTGCAAATTTACGAGATAAAACTTAAATCCTCTAAAATCATGGCCATAGATTTTTTTTCATTTAATTGAGTGACGAGACAACATAAAGTAATAACAGGTCTGCGCCACCCAGAATTTTGAACTCGCAGAATTCAAGACCCAAAAGTTAAGTTAAGTTAAAAAAAAGATGAAACTAAACAACTGAAACTGAAATTTTTCACTAAAATCTTTTAGCTTTGTACAAAAAATACGAAGTTGGCTCTTAATCTGGCAACTTTACTTGATAAGTTGGTATTTAGTGATAGATGATAATGTTTTTATTGGCCAGATAGTTTTCCGATGGTCATTGCAATCGTGCCCCTATTTCACCTTGTGAAAGTTATAGTGGCTAATTAATGACTGTTTTTTGTTTAGTTTTAATTTTATACTTAAGTATTTCAAGTTAATTCATTATTTAATTATTTTTCCCAGAGAGTGGTACTGCATGTGTGGTATAGTGAAATAAACATCAATATCGATACAAGATTTAACTATTTTAATATACTGCATTCTCAGTACAAGTAGACTAGTGAAAAAATAAAAAATATTTTTACTAGTCTAAACCGTCTATATTTGACGGAGTTATGCCCGAACATACATAAAAAAAAATACAAACATCCGAATTGAGAACCTCTTCCTTTTTTGGAAAACGGTTAAAAAATAAAAAATATTTTTTTTCAAAGCTTTTTATTTTGTTTGTGAATACTTCATAAAGGACAGGCATATTTTCGTGATAGTTGATGTGGCTGGGTATCTTTTATTTGACTTTTTCTTTTCCTCTAGACGACGGTTCTTGATCTGCCCGTTCGTTCGGGAACTCGATGGTGGTGATAGATCTGGACTCCGCGAGAAGTAAAGCTTGCTTGTTGTGTAATTTCAGCGCCACCCGGCGGTCTTCGTCACTCCTGTAAAATTTAACCTTTTTACACCTACGAATACACATAAAAAAGACTGAAGCTTAGATCCCGCGGAAGTTTATGCAAATCCCCGGCGGTTATTTTTTGTGCTGTTTTTCGCTACCCAACTACCCAACAGCGGTAATGAATTTCGCTTAAAACAAAGTAGCATTAGAAAATAGACCCCTTTTCGCCTTCTCCTTTAGAAAATAATAACTATACCTATCACACTTTTTAATATGGTCAATAACGGCGAAATTCCGAAAATGTTATCAGCACAACTGTTTAAACTACTATTCTCATTTCTCTAGCAATACTATATGGTAGCTACTATAATTATATAGTATATAGTAGCTGCTATAATTTATTATGTTGTCATACTCACTCGTTGTACAAGATCACTACTATTGTACTATCTGGAGTCAAGAAAGCCACGTGTCGCAAGGACCAGTCGCAGTTGAACCGCTCAGTGACTCCGACCCTCACGGACCACCGAGGCACGAACTTGGAGAAATGTCCTATTATATAGAACATAGGTTGCTTGTAGAACTGCTTGTTCCGTGCGTCGACGATGATGGAGGAGTCGGCGTAATTGCGAGCCCAGTTCGGACCTCCTCGCGTGTTCAGGCACAGGTTCCAGTCTATCCATCCAGTCACGTCATTGTTCAAATCCTAGACATATGAGATAGAGTTAAACAATTAATAATCACCTTATAACTCGTAGTCTAACTCATCCTTATCCTTAGTATATATATGTATATCTTACCTCAATAATATTAATTGCATAATTTTGTGCTCTTTCCCAAGACCCCAAATCAACCTTTGGATTTGCATGGATACCTAGAAACCGAAATGCAGATTAGCAATTTTAATTACATAAAAATAATTTATTTAAATAGGTACTAATAGTCAGGTAATAGGTAGGTATACAGGGTTATTCATAAAGGGTATGCTAAGCCGAAAAGGGCTTATAGTACTCATCATTGTGAACAACTTTTATTATGGGACCAACCCGAAATTCGCGAAAAAAAATCAGCTGTTCCATACATTTTGTCGAGTGTCATTGACATTTTTCTATGGAACAGCTGATTTTTTTTTCGCGAATTTCGGGTTTGCCCCATAGTAAAAGTTGTTCATAAAGATGAGTACTATAAGCCCTTTTGGGCTTAGCATACCCTTTATGAATAACCCTATATAGATAGGTATATAGGTAGGTTTAATAGGTTTGTTGTGCAATTAAGCCAACCACTAGTGTTTTTTTCCACGACTCAGTGTTTATCCTATTATTTTGTAAGGTAATTTATGTAGTAAATCAAAGGACGAACAAATCAAGCTAAAACACGTTGGCTTTTGTTTCGAGTCGAAAGCCAGGACGATCCATTTTAAGCTCGCGCTAAGAGTTTGCGGTACGGCCCCTGGTTCTAAACTGAATGCTTAAATAGATCTGCAAATACCTTGATGACTGGCCTGGGTGGAGAGAAGGAATTTCCCAGGATACGGCACCAGAGACCGTTTCAGTGATGACGCCGGAGTCGCCTTGTCGAAGTAATTGTGAACGCCAACACCGTCCAAGTATTGCACGGCTTCGGGGTATTCTAGAAGCAACTATCGACACAGTGTTATGTACTCATACCTACCAGCTATCAACAGCCGAAAAAGCTCATAGGACTCATCATTATGAACAATTTTTACAATGGGACCAAAATTCGCTAAAAGAATCAGTTGTTCCATAAAAAATGACGACACTCGTCAATTTGTATGGAACCGCTGTTTTTTTTTTTCGCTCTTTTCTGCATAACCCTGCATTATTATCGTTATCATTTTCAGCTCCTTATGCTGACTATAAGGCTCTCGCCTTGTACGAGAGCCTTATAGTATGCCCTCCCACTCTCCCACTTCTCTGTCCTTTTTTTTTTGGTCCAGGAAAAATCCTCTATGGATACCACCGGCCCCGGGGGGAGGCACGGTGGTTATATGGGACTCTCCGCCAGTAGCAGCCTACCCACTAAAAACCCTGGGGGAGTCCTTTCTCACCGAACGTGTTCCAGAGCCAAAGGTAACACTCGCACATTCGTCCATAGCTCCGGTAGCGCACTCTTCTCTGTCCTATGCAAACCTTGTCCAGGTTTGAGTTACTATTTCATATAATGATTGTCCAACAAACTATTCCGACGTGTGGTCTACCAAGCCTCAACTTACTTATACAGGGCTATTTTTAATTCATCAGAATCCCATAGCAGACAGCTTTTCAACATCATTTAGATTTTAATGTTAATATCAAAAGCATCCTCTATAAACAGACCGATAGGTTTATTAATAAATAGTGTCCACAAATACTTACCATATCGAACCACAGGGGAACAGTGAAGCGACGGTCATCCACTCCGATTATTTTGATTTCCGGGTAAAGTCGGCGCATTGTTGGACCCAAGTTGGTTTTGATCCATTCCCCCTGTGGGTACATCTATGTAAATTTTATTTTCTCTATGTATTGTATATTTTAAAATATCAGTTACAAGTTCTAACCTACTGAGGTTTTTACTACGACTATATTTGCTAAAACAACATTATAATGTGACAACAAAAGTATCTAAACTGATATATTTTGTTACAGAGTAACATTTATTTGAGGAATTAAAATTTATAAAAAGTCGATATTTTAATAAACGTGTGGACTGTAGTAATTTAAGTATTGCATTTGATTTACCTAATGCAACGAAATATTGTTGTAAGGTGAACTAAGAACCTGAATCTTAATCAATTATTTTGGATATCATTACGAGTATAATTAGAATGTAATATGTAGCCTCAAGTATTATATTAATATATATTATAGGCATAGCAAACTTTTCCATGTAATTATTCTCACTCAAGTTGCATCTGCACGGATCGAGTTGAAAATAGTATGCTTGTACTCGTAAAAATTTTGAAAATATTTGTTCTGTAAGATTTAGGGCCCAAGTTTGAAAGCTTTATTTGACAGATCTAAAAAAATAATAATAATATCTAACTAAAAATATACCTGTCTTTCTCATTGCAACCTTTTAGACAAGGACATCAATACTTTTAGGAAAATTAGATTTGTCAACTAAAGCCTAACTTGGGCCCATTGAGTGCTGAAAATATAATAAATACCATTCCTTTGACAGACCATCCCAGCGAGTTGGCGCGGCCCAGGCTCATGAGGCCGTTGAGGGGCTCGTTCGTGGTCGTCACCCCCCATATCTTGATACCGTGCTCTTCGTATTTTTCAATGAACCTGATAAAAAGAGGGGTTATTATTAGATGCAATACGTATAACTACAACTTACAACTTGAGATTGTGAAGTAACTACACAAAAGCCAAATATTATGGGGCCAACTTTGAAAACACGTAAAACAACCCTTTCATAGAATAAGGTCATTTTTTCACACTCACATGAAACCATGAAATCGCGTAATCAGATTTATTTATAGCGTTTAAAAGGCTGTCATCACTCTTCAAAATATTAACGTTTATTTTAATTGAAGTTCTGATATTGATGCTCACTTGCAATGATAGTCGGCGTAAGCCTGGTAGTACTCCCTTTTGAGACGACTGTACCCGGTGAGGTGGCGACTGTCCTTCATCCACGCGGGCGGAGACCAGCTCGTAGCTACGATGTGCACATCTGAGCTCGAGACTTCTTTTATCGCTCTAATGATTGGTATCTGTGAATATAAGCCTTATGTCAGCCAGCATTGAATTAAACTAACTATACCTAGATCTTGATGATGAAATTGGGCATCATTGCGGTGTTCATCGTTATGATGGTTTTTGTTCAAGAAAACTGAAACCGTGGTTTAAATTGTATGATGCAGCTAGTTCCACCAATAACTTACACACTCTAAAAACGACAAAATACGAAAACTAAACACAAAACTAAAACTACAAAACAACAAAACTAAAAACATTGTATCAGAATTAGATTTATTTATATCGAACAAAACAGCTGTGCTATAGCGTCACACACTGACAAACATGTTTTACGTCATGATCAATACAGGTATTTGTCGCAAAGGCCATGTTTTTGTCCATACAAAGTACCTTGAACCGAATGTCTTCAGGCGCTAGTGTAAAATTTGTCAGCGTGGGGTCGTTCTCAGGCAGCTCGCTGTAAGCGTACGGATGTGTCGAGAAGTCCGTGCCTCCGATTGGAACGCGAAGCATGTTGTACTGCAGACCAGATTCGCTGAAGTACGAGCTAGACAACGGAGCAACAATGAGAATGTAGTATTTATTTCGTTCTGATGCTTGTAAACTACCGTCTTTTATGCATGCAAAACATATTTATTCCTAGCTCTTAATTGAATCAACCTCACAAGTCCTTCTCCTTAAAATTCGAGAAAAGCCAAGTTGGAGGCTCATTTTATAATTACAAAATATTAAGAACAGAACAGCCCATTGCCACTTCAGCTTGCTAATCCTCTGAGCTACGTCGGTTACGTTAGTTCTTTGTCGGATAATCTCATTCCTGATTTAAGTTTTGATTTTAATTCCTTAAGTGGCAATGGGCTGGCCATATCTGTAGGAGAACCGACAACCTCTGGGGTAGACGGGTTCTAGAGTGGAGACCACGGATCGGCAAACGTAAAGTAGGGCGCCCTGCGGACAGGTGGAGCGACGACATGCGTAAGGCGGCTGGTAGCAAGTGGATGCGCGAGGCAGAAGATCGTGCCTTGTGGCGTTCGTTAGGAGAGGCCTATGTCCAACAGTGGACAAACATTAGGTAGGCTGATGATGATGATGAGGAACAGAACAACTGGAAAATGCAAATTTGCGGTTTTTCTACGCCAAAGCATGGCTTGTGTGCGTATATAGAAACGCCACATCTGCGTGCTAGATACGCACTACTCACCATACAATTGATAAAATTAACTCGAGAATTTAAAAAATATCCAGACCGGCAATCGTCTATATCTCTACATGGATCATCAACTTTTGTGAACATGACTTTATTGTTTAATTAAAATGTTTTATTTTGTCTATTGTCTTTATGAATTACCACAGAACTCCATAAGTATCTATAACATTATTCTTACTCTATCAGACTTTGTTTGAGCGCCGAGTCCTTCAAACTGTGCCAGTTCATTGCAGCTGCGTCAGTGACAGCAGCGCCGAAGCCCTCCATGGTCTGAAATTTGTTTGTAGGGTCGATCTCCAGAGTATAAAGACATTTTGAATCTGAAAAATAGACATACAAGCCGCAGAATGAAAAGTAAAATTCTGAATAAGTAAAGCAATATTTATTAAAATAATGCGAGTTTGTAAGTTTTCAGTTATATATTATTCAATTTGTTATGAAGCATCAACGCCAATTGTTATTAGTTTGGAATAGGAACTTAAATAGAGATTTAAGCTTACACTGATGATAGGGCTGCACATAATACGTTGACTTCCAGAACCTTTTTCCAGCCTGAAATAATTACACATTGAGCATGAAAAAATATGATAACAACTATGAGTGCTTACTCTTTTGATCAACATCGGTAAGTACCTACCTCAGTAGAAGTATACGCGAAGTACCGTCCTGCGAGTGGCTGCTCTCTGTGTACCGTGTCGCAGTACGTAGAGTTGCACACGCATACTGGGGATCGGTTCGGGATGTGTCGAGGGGCACATGTTTGATCTTAAAAATAATAGTCAACTTTTTCTGCTAATCCAAAAGACAAGATAAAAGTAAGAATTATCTTAAATCTATAAATAAAGATTCAAAATTTATATTGCGTTTCAAAAACCTTGTACTTTACTTTCTGGAACTAGTAAAGTTTCAAGTACAGGCTAACAGGGTAACAGGCTATATTTATTTTACTTACCAAAATGTGATGCTGTCACTACTGATGCCAACGTGACACTAAACAAAATTATATACTTTTGTGTACAAAATGCAAAATCTGGCATCTTTAAATTTGTATCTAAAACCTTAGCACGCACAATGACACCGAACTATCGGTTTTAAGTAGTACGTGCGCGTTTGAAAATTTGGTTACCTCTATTTATTAATTTATAAGTTGGTTCTATCCCTTTCTAAACGAATTAGTTCAAATACCTTAGCAAATAAATGACGATGTTTGCTTAAAAGTACCTTGACAGCACCTGGTTTAATTGATAGCTGTTTAAACAAGTGTTATATTGCGTTCTAATTTCTTTAGATTGTATCTAGAATTTTTGTAAATAACAAGGCATTTGCAAAATTGCCTTTATTTTACTTAGGCCTTCATGCTGCATTTTACTTGACCTTACCAATGGATGACGTGATTTCTAATGTTATAGGCCGGAAAACGATAACAGAAATTTCTGAACCATTTGTACCCGTCTGGCGACTCTTCAGGGGTCCTAATTACGCAATGACGGAAAGGAAAATGATGGTCATAGCGCTGGTACCGGTGGGGCAACCACTTGGGCGAGGATGGACAACGTGTCGGCGGTATGGCGGCCATTTGGACCCGTCGGAAAAGTATTTACCTATGACATGGTGATTTTCGTGAATTGCTACTCGACGATGATTAGCTGTGCTACCTGTGATACCTAGTTATCGACTGATTTTAGAAAAGCAGCGAGGTAATGAATAATAGGCTAGTTGACTAAATTTGAAAACTTGGTTAACAACTTGGTAACAATTTCTGATTGATGTTCGCTGTCACGTGACTTAATGCCTATTTTTTTTTCGAATTTATTTTCTAGAAATATTAATAATCTTTAACTTTTATGAGAAATAGACTGGTTTTTCTTATCTACGTCTCTTCATTTATAATTAGAAACTATAAACCAAGCAATTTGCTATTAGTGGACACAAGCATATAATGTGGAGGCACAAAACGTTCTGAAAGCAGGAGCTCGCAGAATTTGCACTCGCTACGTTTCCATTAGTACCTTGACCTATATAACATAACCCGACGGTATAAAATTCTAATTAGCTGAGTTTTACGTGAAAGAAAGTGCCTGTGTTTTAAAACTGTATTCCGTCAGTGTGTAAGAATCTTAGTAGGTTTTGTGGAATTCGATGATAGCTAACAGGTGGTAACTGTCTGTCTGAACTCGATAGCTGTCTCGACTGCAGAAAAGTCAGTGTAAGATTCGCCGGGGAAGAATGCACCAGGAGCACCAACAAAGGTTGCGTGCAGGGGTCAATCGGTGGTCCCATCCTATGGAACCTTCTCTTGGACCCTCTGCTGCGGGAATTGGAGGGAAATGGAGTGTATGTGCAGGTCTTCGCTGACGATGCAGTTTTGATTTTCGACGGAGACACTGGACTTGACGTGTCGAGGCAGGCCAACGCGGCGCTCGCCCACGTGCAGCAGTGGGGTGTTCGTAACAAGTTGAAGTTAAGCTGCACTTTCCCTGTGGAACAGTGAAGCTGAGATCCAGAACCTCAAACTCAGTCTGTCCGCGTACTGCACAGTCTATCAGGCGGAGCTGCTGGCCATATGCAAGGCTACGAGTGTAATCCTTAAGAGGAGGGAGGTGAGTTTTGGTATATACAGCGATTCGAGGGCCGCACTGGAGACGGTCGCTAACCATGACTCCCTTCACCCTCTAGCTGTCGAAGCAAGGGAAAACTTGCAAAAGGCTTTGACCCATTGAAAGGATGTCTCCTTATTCTGGGTCAAAGATCATGCGGGACTCCCGGGCAACGAACGCGCCGACGATCTGGCCAAGGGGCTGCCCTGAAATCGAGGAAAAAGCCAGATTACGACCGGTGTCCAGTTTCACATGTCAAACGGCTGATACGAGATGCATTCTTGACAGAATGGGATACTAGGTATAGAGCTGGTGACACCGCGTCAGTAACAAAATTGTTCCTTCCCGACGTAAGTGCGCCTATCGGTTCGTACGAAAGGTCAAGCCAGGGGGTGTGCTCACCCAGATACTCACGGGGCATGGTGGGTTCTCTCAGTACTTGAACCGATTCAAGTGCAAGGAGAGTCCATCATGCATCTGTGAGTCTGACTCTATTGAGGATATACCGCACATCATAACCCAATGCCCGATTCACGCAAAACTGAGATATAATCTAGCCGCTTGAGGCACCCCCTCCCGCGGGTTTTTTTCCATAGAAGCACCGGTGCGTCATCGTTTGTTTATGTTACGGCGCGCGGCGGGCGGCCCGACCACTTCAATGGTTTTTATGACTTAAACATTCGAACAAGGACCCACTTGTAATTGTTATCTTATAGCTGTTGAATACACGTGTCGAATGACGAATGTTATCATAACATTGGTTGGCCTGGTATAGATATAAATCAGCGTATAACCGATTACTTTACAAAAAAACATGGACTTTGAAGTTTACATATTTTTACTAAAAAAAGTAAAGCGATAATGTATGTTTGTTACTATTTAGATTTAATAATAGACTCAATCTGCACTTTGTCACAAAATAAGAACACATTACTCACCTTAAAAGTATTTAATATCAGGCATTTAAAAACCAACGCAAAAAAATTTTTGCGCCATTTTTTTTGTTCCCACTTCACAATTATTGTTTACATTTTGTCGTAAATTGTTCTTTCACAAAAACAACTGCACACAACACTTCTAGGATGATTGTTTAACTATATTTTAAATAGATCATAACATTTATCACAGTAAATAACATAAACACACATAAAATTTGAGAAATAAAAAACACGGCCGTCTACGAAGATGACGCAATACTTATCGCCAATTTGGAAACACAAAAGACTTATAAACCTTAAAATACATTGTAATCAGCCTTGTTAACAAGAGTATAAAGCTTATTATGCAAGAACACCAGCCTAGTATCGAATTAATTACGTAAAAACCGTCGATACACCAGTCAAAGTCAAAGTCAACACAAAACTGACTTTGACTCACGGAATATTATTTATTTTTAAATCGAATATCCACCGAGTTTATAATGTTGCTGCTACAAAATATTGCCCCATTCAAGGGGAGCGAGATTGCATTCATACTTTATGTCTTTTTGCCTTAGTAAAAGCAGGATAGAGACTTTTTCTGAGTCTGGCGCGAAATAAAAATCCGGACACTACAGTGTCCGCGATGCTTCTACGGGTTTTTTGAAATCGGACACTACAGTGTCCGCGGTGCTTCAAGCGGCTAGAACAAAAACTAGGAGAAAAAATAGAAGTCGGAAATCTAAGTAGTGTCATTACTGACAAAGCGACCTCCTTAGATTTTGTGCACTACTGTACTGAAATATGTAAAAAATAGTTATAGCTAGAAACAATACATTAGATAAATAAGCAATTGCTATGTTATATAATAATTTTATATAAACCGTAGCAATAGTAAGTCACTAGAATAAGTAATTAAGCAGTAGAGTAAGTACCTAGAATAATAAATAAAATAATTAATTAACTAACTAATTAATTAATTTTTATTAATTAGAATAATTATAGTTTTGTAAGATTTTTGTAGCCTTCCAATCCTGAACATATATTCGGGGAATCAGCTATTTTATAATTAAAAAAAAAAAAAAAACTATATGATGGATATACTCGTATCAACGCAGTCTTAGCTACTGGTCTCAGAAAAATAAGATTTGGCGGGTTTTTACTACTTTTTTTGTTACCACCGTAACAGTTACATAAAAACCATCGCTGATGAATTACGCACCCTTTACAAGAACCCACGTACATTACATAAGAATTGGTCGAACCGATTTTGAGATAAATGGTAACATTCAAGTGCACATACAAACAAACACAATCTCTCACCATTCTTCTTTTCGTCGTGGGTGAAAAGTAAATATTTATAAAGGGAGGAACATAGGTATTAAATTACACACAATAAGAAAATGGTAATTTTGAATGCCAATAGGCCCTTACATATTTGCCTAAATTTGCATTCGAATTTGCATCTAGTATCGTCACTCTAACCTTTATAAATTAGAGTAGTGTCCATCAGTCTGTCCAGGATTACAATATTTCTGCAGAAAAAGATTTTCAGTAAAAAAATCCGTAGGTTTTAGAAAATTAGGGTTTTTTTTGTCATGTCAAAAAAACTACGTATGATACATTTTTTAAAATGCCCAAATTAATACCTTTCATGTCACCCACACGAAAACATTGCTTTTTTGGGTCTCTATTTCAAGACCCGATTTAAAGGTTTCGATTTTCAATTTATCACCTTTTTTCTACGTGTGTTGATTGACATTACCTAGCGTAGTGTTAAATTTCAGGCCGCTAGCATTTATAGTTCCTGATAATATTATAATAAATACAGACGGACAGATAAACAGACACCGGACTCTCACAACCAGGGTTATTTTTTTTTTTCATTATTTTGCTACGGAACCGTATAAAACGGTAAAACTGTTGAGGATTAAATACTCAATACTAAAGTTATAATTGCCAAAAATATTTCATATAACTAAATATGAAACTTACTAGATATACTTTAGGCTATCGACAAAAATACCGATAAATATAAAAGTTTCAGTGTAAAAAAATAGTTAAAATAGTTCCGGAAAATAGTGCAGATGAAACCGCGTGTTGTAAGGACGCGGCTAGTAGTAAAATAAAAGTAAATAAACCATGAGAATAAATTATTAAGCTAATATTTAAACTAGTCTAAATATAAATAATAATTTACATGCCAGGAATAGAAATAGTATATATTTTGAAATAACTGTGCTTTACAGCTAATCAAGTGGAAATACCCGAGTAGATAGCAGCATCCTCACTATTGGTATGTTTGCATGTATTGGTGTGTGGTATGGTTGGTGGTTGGTGGTTAATTGGTTTGGTATGTCTATTGGTATTGGTGTCGTTTTGGTATTTTGTGTACTTACATAACTTGTTACAATTCGTTACTCGTCAACCAATATATAGTAAACAGGTAGACAATTTAAACACAGGCATTATTAATTGTTTAAAAATTAAATTGTTTGAAAAGTTGGCGACGTTTTCTCGTCGAAAAGCAATGCTTTCAGGATCATTAATGCTGGGTTATAAGGAAAGGGTATGCCGAGGTGAAAAGTGCTCATAGTACTCAACATAATGAATTAGTTTTAATATCTATGCAATGAGACTAGCCCTAAAGTCAGGGAAAAAAATCAGCTGTTTCATATATTACTATCAATAAGACCTGACAAAATGCTTAAAATAACTTTTTTTTTTCGATTTCAGGGTTGGTTCCACAATAAAAGTCGTTCACAATCATGAGTAGGTGCCCACTTTGAGGCTTTTTGGGCAAAACATACCTTTTACTTATAACCCTGTATTACAAGCATGGTTTAAGTAAGTGCCACGAATAATAAATGAACTGTTTATCAGGTGTTGTCCTTTGTAAAATAAAAATCAGAATCAGATAATATGAAATATAATTATTTGAATAGGTACTTTTATTATTTGTAAAATCTGTAGGTAGTTGTATAAAGATAAAACAGTGAATCGTGTATCTGTTAATCGTTGGTTGTCTAGTAAGTTCGTATAAACTACATAAACCCAGTGTTGTTAAAGTTGACAAGTGAAAATTTGCGAATTGATTTTCGGTGAAATCACAGCATACATACATACCTATCACCAATATCACCAATATTGTTATGTTTTAGAAAATGAATTCTACGTCGCCTGAGTTCCGGAAATTCATGGAGCCTAAGGAGCAGGAGCCGGCTCCGCCACTTAGCGACGATAGTATCGTTGTCTCCGGCATGTCAGGTGCGTTTCCATCTGCGAAGAACGTCAAGGAATTTTCAGAGATTTTGTACTCTAAGGTAAGTTTTCTATTCGCACCGAAGTCGGATTATACTTGATCGATGTCTATTCGTAATATATACAATACACAGTACACACGTTGGTGATATGTCAACATTTCATCAACGTGTGTAGAAAGAAGGGTACGAGAATATTGTTTTTTTTTTCATATTTGTTCCCAACTATGAAAGTTTTTTGGCCTGTATATTAAGCCCCTTAATTTTGCCGCAAAACATAGTAAAATAACGTGTGGTTTTATTACAGGTTAATCCGGTGAAAAATGATGTGCGCTGGAATCTAAAACACCCCGAAGTTACTGAGTATGTAGGTACCTTAGCAGACATGGATCGCTTTGATGCTCAATTCTTTATGGTGCACAAACGTCTAGGGGATGTCATGGATCCAATGGCAAGAAAACTACTTGAGCAGTCATACCAAGCCATTTACGATGCTGGGTTAAATCCAAAACATCTCAATGGAAAGAAAGTTGGGGTTTATATAGCGGCAACTTTCTCTGATACGGAAAAACTTAATCTCATGGAAAATAAATCATTTAAAAAAGGGTATTGTATAATCGGGTATGTATGTGTACATGTATATTATCCTATTAACTACTCAATAATAATAAAATGGTGTTGAATTTATACGAAAATTATATTTTAGATCCAGTAAATCAATGTTCGCAAATCGTATATCTTATTGGCTGAATGCTAAAGGTCCTTCGATGACGGTAGACGATGCTTGCTGTGGCTCGATTGTGGCTTTGGAAGAGGCTTTTAAAGCTATGAACAGCGGAATTATCGAGGGAGCCATAGTGGGGGGCACCAACTTGTACCTGGATCAAAATTCCCTAGTGCACTATAACAGGTAACTGTTGGTGATTTTATAGGAGTCAAATGTTAAACGCAATAGCTTAATACTTTATAGTTTTCCTCATATTTCCTCTTTTTAGGGTTCCGAACCCAAAGGGTAAAATGATACAATAATTGTATGATTCGTTACGTTAATATTACGCGGGGCGTCGTAAATACTCGCGGGTTCGCAAAACGCCAAGCGCGAATTGATGACGGTTATATTCCTTTTCGTTTCGTCAGGGTTGTGTGTTACGAGTACCTTACCAAATTTGACATGGGCTAAATAAATCACAATGTGTCATAACACATTGTGATTTATATGTACCTATTGCCACACTATGAGAGTGTTAGGGCACTGGGCAAAAAGGTTACATGAGTAGGATTAATACAGACAATTTTTTTCAGATGCATTAAAATATCATCGGTTGGTAAAACAAAGTCCTTTGACCAGAATGCGGATGGATGTGCCATATCAGAAGCTATAAGTGTTTTGTTTCTTCAAAAAGCAAAGCATGCTGTGAGGTAAATAAGTTGAATGATAATTATATATAGGGATGGATTACTTTTTTATACAATTCAGACGAAACGGGTAATTCAGGTTGTGAGTTGTAACAGTAAACCCCTCCACAATTGCATTTTCGTACAATTATTAAGATTCGAGTATTGCAGCAGTGACGTAGGAGAATTGATTACTATAGTTCACCACCTGCAATTATACAATCATCATGAAAGCATGATCATCACACACCGAGTTTTAAAGATGCAGAGTTATTAATGAGGGTTTTTATAAGAATTTGCTTGGTCACTTGAGCCCCTATAGTCGGCCTGTTTGGCTCAGCGGTAGTGTATCCGCCTTATAAGCCAGAGGTCCCGGGTTCGATTCCCGGCCGGGCAGATGTTTGAATGATGAATTTAAATATCTGTTCTGGGTCTGGGTGTTAGTTGTCCTTGTCTTTGTGTGTGTTCCGTGGCATCCCCGACACAGGATTTATTCCTAGTGGGGAGCTAATGAGTGTGAAACGTTTTGTTTTTTTTTTTTTTTTTGTTTTTTTTTTTTTTTTTTATAGTGCGGTTTATACCGATAAGCATATCATTAAACGTAAGTACGTCACTGCAGTGCTTAGCAGCGCACACTGGTTTGTTTAAACATTTTTTTTAATATTTTCAGGGCTTATGCTGAAGTAGTTCATGTCAAAAATGAGTTTATATCAAAAGCGAACGGAGAATCTGGCGAGGTTTTCGGATATATGTGTAATCCTGAAATTAACGCGAAGTTTCTAAGAAACATTTATGAGGAAGCTCGCGTCTCACCAAAAGATGTCAAATATATTGAAGCTTGTGGCTCAGGTAAATTAAACTTTATATACATTTTGGATGTCAAAAAAAACACAAACAATCGAATTGAGAACCGTCTCCTTGATTTCCAACAAGTCGGTTTAAATATGTTTTATTGTATTTTAGGATATAACTCAGGATTGATACAGCAGATAGTCATTTTACTGCATACATTTGACGCCATAGTTATAATTTATATCAATGGCTCTACGTTCTGTCGGTAAAAAAATACTATTCCCGTGATAGTTTATTAGGCGTAGAAACTAAGCAGTAGAAATAAATCAGCCAATGAAGCGAAAATTCACTGGTCGAAATCTCTAGAGTCTAGATGCAACTTGTGCGCCAGCAATTCTGAATATCTCGAACGCTTGAGCTGAGACTTATAAAATTCGAAGTTCGAGTTTATTTACAGACGATGCTGAATCTCATCTCCTGAGGATTTTCCCCTGTGTCAGTCTTGCCCGTTCAACTTGTGATTCTTTAAAAAACCTACAACCCAATGACTTAACTGTCACTTAACTTAACACCTAACAATTAACTGTGACATACGATATATTTACCTATTCCAAACCTAGGTTTTTTTGGTTAACAGAAAGGCTGTGTTATATTAGTATATAACACAGTTAATTGTTATATATTAATATAACACAGCCTTTCTGTTTAGTAACATTTGTAGAAATTTATTCCCGTAATATTTTACAGCTACACCAGAAGCTGACAAGGCTGAACTACAATCCATTGAGAAAGTGTTCTGTAAAAACAGATCTAATCCACTCCTTGTTGGTAGTGTCATGTCCAATATAGGGTTTTCTGATGCCGCGTCTGGTACTTCGGCTATTACTAAGGTAGCTACACTATGTGATAATTTACTACAGACTGTGATAATAATAGAAAATGCACTCACGAATATATCCTTATAAAATATTTTCAGGTTTTACTGGGATATCACAACGATTTGATAGCAAGTAACCTTCACTGTGAAACGCCACGGCAGGATATACCAGCGCTCCAGGACGGACGCATGTCTATAGTGACCGAGCATCAGCCGTTCCATGGAACATACGCGGCTGTCAATTGCCTGTCGTTTACTGGAGTCAACTCGCATGTGCTGTTGCGCGGGTGCTCCAAGCCTAAGGTAGGCACTGTCAGATAAAGCTGATTTTTATATTCTATCTTACTACTACGTGGCCATAAGGCATTACCAATCATTACTAACAACATTTTCTATGGGACAAAACAAGCGATCGCGAAAAAATAAAATCGCTGTTCTATACATCTTGTCGAGTGTCATTGGCACTTTTCTAAGGAACAGCTGTTATTTTTCCGCGATTTTAAGGTGTGTCCCATGTTGGAGTTGTTTATAATTATGAATACTATGAGCCCTTTTCGGTACAGTATATTATATACCCTTTCCTTATAATCCAGTATATATATTATTGATACATATATTATTTGTTACAAGGATTTGGCCAAGTACGAGACATCAATGCCTAGATTATTGACGATATCAGCAAGGCAAGAGGAACATTTAAAGGATATATTTAAGGACTTGAAATCACGACCTATTGATGCCGAAGAACTAGCCTTACTACAAAATATACACACTACTACCGTTTCTGGCCATTTAGGGAGAGGATATGTTATTTTAGGTATGTAAACGAACATATTTATCCATATTTATAAAGGAACAGGTCGTGACTGACTGACTGACAGACAACGTAGAGCCTAAACCGCTGGTCGTAGAGATTTGAAATTTGGAGAGTATTTGTCTTGATGAGTAAAGGTGTACTAAAAAAGGAAATATACTCGTAATAACAATTAAGTAATGATAATTAAGTAGA
Organism: Alcis repandata; assembly: GCA_949125135.1. Taxonomy (NCBI): domain Eukaryota; kingdom Metazoa; phylum Arthropoda; class Insecta; order Lepidoptera; family Geometridae; genus Alcis; species Alcis repandata. The sequence continues at coordinate 8,814,542 of OX421241.1, forward strand.
TCAATTGTAATAATAAACTTCACTCCCGCAAAAAAAACCTCATGGAGAAGAGCATTAAATAAATTTGAATTTTGTGGTAATAGATACAGACGAAGTTAATAAAACTGTGAGTTTGTCTGAAAATATCGAGCACTTCGATAAAATAAGTGGGCCACTGTGGTACGTGTACAGCGGGATGGGCTCGCAGTGGGCCGGCATGGGCGCCCACCTCATGCGTATATCCATCTTTGCAGCCGCCATCGAACGGTATGTTGAACAAACCTTGATTGACAATTTGGTCAATGAAATATGACAATGAAATGTTTTAATTTTTTAATTTTTAGTTGTCATACAATTTTAAAACCAAAAGGAATTGATATTGTGCATATTATAACCTCACCTGATAAAACAATTTTCAACAATGTGCTCAACTCTTTCGTTGGAATTGCTGCTATTCAAATAGGCATTACAGACATTTTAACAGCATTGGAATTACGCCCTGACAATATAATCGGTAAGACAATATTTTATCAATTATTATTTTATATCTTATGATAATTTTGAATTACATAGTGCAAAAAATATGATTAAATTATTAAATTGTTGCCTCTAGCATTACTTCTTTCAAAAATGCGTTGCTACGTATTCGATAAAATATACACTAATATTATAAAGACGTTTTGTATGTGGTGTGTCTATATTTATGCAGGTATGTAATGTGCGTTTGTATAAATCAATGTTGGTAGAGCGTAATTTTGTAATGGAAAACACTACCCCTGAGTGCTATAGGCTATATTATATAGCTTTTAACTTGCTAGGCCGAAGGTCGAGCAGTAGCGGGGACAGAGTATCGAGCATCCCTAATCCAATTTTATTGTAGGTACACTAGCTGATGGCTGATATATGTTCAAAATGGCTGACGCTCCTTTGTCAGGCGTTAATAAAAACTACATTTGTGCATAAATTTTCACCAATTCGAATAAATTTTTACCTTAGAAATTACTGGCGTTAAAAAATAGTTGGCGCATGTAGTGGTTTTACGAAAATGCTCCAAGTAAAAAAGACATGCCTATTTATGCTGAGTATACTATGCCATTTCGAAACACGTTTTACTGAATATATTGGTTGTCAGGTCATAGTGTTGGAGAATTGGGATGTGCTTACGCTGACGGTTGTCTAACTACAGAGGAAATAATTATATCAGCATACAGCCGCGGGAAATCATCTAATGAGGGTAATATAACACGAGGTTCCATGGCAGCAATTGGCTTAGGATACCAAGAGGTATGTTAAATATATAAGTAGGTACATATTTTCTAAGCGAAAATATATTATAAGACCTTATACTTAGGCCAGGTGCTATAAAATTAGAATAATCAAACTATGTTAATCTACTGTTAACAAATTAATATTTTATATTATGTCTTCAATGCTAGAAAAACAACCGTTTTTCACCGTCCAAAATTGTTCGAATTGTTGCCTATGGGCACCGTGGATTTTCGTTGGATTCGTACGAAACGTTTTGGATCTACGTTTCTGATCCGTACAGCCAAGGAATGGAATAAACTGCCGGCTTCCTTGTTTACTGAAAGATTTAATCTTGGGCTTTTCAAGGACATTTTTTATATTTTTTTTTTATTAAAAACGTTGAAAGATTGGTTCGATTAAACACACAACATATTTGTCTTAACAGATTTCAAAATTGTGCCCTCCATCAATTGACGTAGCGTGTCACAATAGTTCGAGTTCTAGCACCATTTCTGGCCCTGAAGAGTCTGTTCGTGACTTCGTGGCTGCGCTAGTAGCTAAAGGAATATTCGCAAAAGAGGTGCCCTGCGCCAACATTGCATATCATTCGCGTTACATAGCACAAGCTGGTACGTATAAAGCCCACCATTTTTAAAGACTATTTTATTCGTGCTTTACAGGTAAAACATCTTAGGTGCGTGAACGTTTGCTTTTGACGTAAGCACTTTTTCAATTCCATTCCACTATGCCACCCACTATGATGGATGGCTATTCCGAAATTAATAATTTTAGAAATTATTTCGAGTACAGTTTGGTGTTGTTACCTATTATCTAATATCTACATCCGAAATTTAACTACACTTCTCGAGAATAGGAGATATTTTACTTTTTCTTTATTTTTTGTTTTACAAAGACCTTTAGATATTTTATTTACAGAAATTTACAATATTTATTATTTATGTCGAATCCAAAATCATGAAACCAATTTCTCATTTTGTTTTTAACTTTCAGGTCCTCGTCTGTTACAACTTCTTTCGGATGTGATAAGAGAACCGAAAGCCCGCAGTGAGCGCTGGTTTTCCACTTCAGTGCCGCAGGAAAGGTGGAACGAGCCTGCTGCCAAGTGTTGCTCGGCGGAGTATCTCACCAATAATCTTGTGGTATTAAACCTTAAATTTCTCGTAAAAGGTTTTTATATTCTTACATTCTTACTAAGTGAGATCTCGGCTATGCCCGGCTCAAAATTGGGATCATCCGAAGAAATCACAATTACAAAGCATACAATAATTGTAATAACAACAATCCTGATGTTTTACTTCATAATAATAATAATTATTATTATGAAGTAAAACATTAGGATTGTTGTTATTTTGACTCGTCAAAAACTTATGGTATACAGCCTGGATATTATTTGTCTCACTCAGATAGCGACAATAGTAAAAGTTTAAAAATTAAATGAATTAGTAGGGATTTTGTCAAAAAACAAACAAAGAAAAAAAAATTCCTATCAGTGACAGAGTAGGTATGAGTAGAGTAAGTATGTGCTTGTTTAGTCTAGAGCACATTAAGCTTGATTATCATCAATCCAACTGTTTTATTTCCAATGTTTCACAAGTCACCAGTGTGGACCAGTGTGTAGTCGTCTTTTTCGGGACATCAGTGTAGTGTAGAAGTTACCAGAGCCAGTGTAGGTTTATGAGCACCTACCGGCGGCGGCGGTGTCTGAGCACTCTCTCTTTCCGGTATTATTATAATTAAGTGCGTTTGACCATCATCTTGCCAGATGGTAAGCAACGATGCGGTCTATGATGGAGCACGCTTGCCTAAAAGAAACCAATTGTTGTTTAAATAGAGTCCAGTGCTTTTCGAGGAAACATGCGAACTGATACCGACCAACGCCGTGCTCATCGAGATCGCTCCTCACGGGCTGCTGCAAGCCATTCTTAAGCGCGCGCTGCCGGAGTCCTGCAAGAACATACCGCTCACTCAACGAGGGCACAAAAACAATACACAATTTCTTCTTGATGCTATTGGCAAGTGAGTTGTAATGGTAGCATAAAAAATCGACGCCGTGAGTGAAGCCTTACTACTCCATTAATTTTCGAGAGTTTCACATCAGATCTATATTACAGAACCGTCGATGTGCGTGTTTTCGGCATTGGCTTTATTCATTGTCTTTATGACATTTATGTAATTTTTCAGATTGTACATAGAAGGCTACAATCCTCAAGTGCAAGCTATATATCCAAAAGTTGAATTCCCCGTGTCTACAGGAACTCCTCATCTCGCACATCAAGTTAAATGGAATCATTCTGAATCCTGGTAAGAACACAAACTGAAATATCTACTTATTATAGTTCAAATTATCTATTCTACGGGAGAAATACACATTTACTCAACACATAGGGCCCAAGTTTGAAGGCATTTTAAGACAGATCTAAACTAACTAAAAATATATCTGTCTTTATCATTGCAAGCCATTAGACAAGGATGCCAATAGTTTAAGAAAATTTATATCTGTCTTAAAAGCCTTCATGCTTGGGCCTATTATACATAGAGACATTTAAAAAAAAAGAGTGACATTTGATAAATCTTCTCGTATAATCCTGCGTTACTCACCGACTGACAGATAAAGCACAGCCGAAACCGCTAGTCGTAAAGACGGGAATTTGTGTTGATGCGCAGAGTAAATAAAGAGGTAAATAAACTACGGAAGCATTTTTGAAATTCAACTTCTAACGGGGTTTAAAATAAGTGAAATCGTTTTTATAAGAGTCTTTTGATTTTGAACTATAGTTTGTGAAAAATGTATATTTGGATAGTTCACTTTAAATAGAAAATGGTATATTAATATTTTTTTGATGCGGATGACTTAAGAAGTACCTAGCTAAATGGGGCTATAATATTTTAATGAAAAAAAAATACCGCGGGAAATAATATTACATAATATTGTTTGCTGTACTGCTGTAGGCTTTGAAAAAAATTCCAATATTCGATACGATCGATAAGAGTATAATTATGCATAATTTATGTTACATGCTCTATAAGGTCCACAAGCGTCATACAGTCATACTAAATTAACGTAGTTAGCTCCGTGGGCCTAAGACGGGTTTATGCCCGTAGGTAAAGTTCAATTTAATATTTCAGGCTTGTAGAAAAGTCAACTTTTGATACTAAATTAGCTGCCTCAAGTCGAGTACCGGTAAATGTTCATGATGATGAGCATAGTTACCTAATTGGGAACGTGGTGCAAGGTAAGTCAAATCATAAAACTCTTAATTTTTGAATGCATATTTGCCAAACAAAAACCAAAATGATAAACAAGTTGTTCACGTTTAACTGTAACTTCGGGATCTTCTTAATATCGAAAAACTGACGACCGATTCTATTAATACTCGTATATTAAATATTATATTTGAGTGAAGAACCTACTTGCCTACGAAATTTAACGAGGTCAGATCAGCTGTACGGAAGTTATTATTAGAGTGTCAATTTGTGTCACTTGACTCTGAAACCTCCGTTTTGCTCGGTCACTATACAAATACCACTTAGAAATTGAATAAATTACAGAAAAAAACATATACCCATTTGCCGGCGCGCTAGTCATGGTATGGGATACCTTAGCAATGACTTTGGGTTTTTCGAAAAAGGAAGTGTCAGTGCGGCTCCATGATGTGCATCTTTACTCTCAGCCAATACTGCGAGACCAGAAACAACTCGTATTGAAAGTGTCTCTGCAGAGAGGCAGTGGACAATTTGAGGTAAGAACATGAAAATAAGGGAATGACTGGTGTGACGGTGTGAGCTCTATTAAAAACAAACAGCATTGGTGACCGGCATTATGCTGAGTTGAGACTGGTTTGAGGCAAAAATTGTGTTGTTTCTTCTTTTTTTTTTAGTTTGTTTGTTATTATTATTTTTGTCTTAAATAAATATTTGTCTATTGTCTATGATGGTTGTCATAAATAGGTAACTAAATAATTTATTTTACCATAAAGATGTTCCTTGATTCCGTACTTCTTTTCTTTTCTATGTAAAAATAAAATTGTACGAGTAAATAATTCATAAAAAAATCCTCAGGTTTTAGATGGAGATTCTAAAGTCACCACAGGATTTATTGAAACTATTTTGGCACCAGAGCTTCACGATTTTGAAAAATCAAGAAAATTTGATTTTGGATCGGATGAAATTTACGAACATCTTAGTAGCCGAGGCTATTCTTACAAGTATCTTACTTAATTATTTAGTAATCAGTTAATCTTATAAAATAAGCACAATGTAATTAATAGCTACTTAATTATTATAGTTAACGTAAAACATGCAATGTGAATATTTACAAACTACCTTTTTTATAGAGACGACTTCCAAAGTATCGACTGCATGGATGAATCAATGACTGCGGCTCAGATTGTTTGGAACGACAATTGGGTCACATTTATTGATGGATTGCTCCAAATGAATGCTCTGAGATGTACTTACGAAGGAGTTTCACAACCTACATATATCAGAGACCTTACTATTGATGTGGACAAGCATGCGGCAACTGTCCAGCAAAACCAGAAAACTAAAATAGTTATGGAAGCCAAAGTAGACGAAATTTACGATTGCACCAGGTAATATTTTTTATTCTGCAGTTTTTTTTTGTGGGACTGTTATTGTTTCTTATCGTGACTTTCAGTTCAGTGTCTATTGGACCCTTTATGATGTGATAAAAATGATGAAAACCCTGTTTAAAATTTATTTTTCTAGATCTGGAGGCATTTTACTACAGAATCTCAAGTTTGACAATTTACCGCCTCCCGATCAAACAAGTTTTGAACTTATTGATTCTTCATCTTCATCCGTCGGCAATTCAACCGTAAGTAGTCTTGTGTGGGGGGAAGGGGGGCTTATGTACCCATATTATGACGTGGACTAGCTTTTATGTCGTTTCGCCCAGGGTATAAGCTACGACCAAACCACGACACCACGTACCTATATCCACATCCGTTCAAACAGTTGTATGTGATTTGGTAACAAAAACCCAAACAGATAATAGAATAGAATTTAAATAAAAAAATTAAACAACTTTTTTCAGGTCAAAATCATATCAACGAATAAATTGAAACACAAAAATAATTTTTTATTACAAATTGGCAATGTTTGTGATCTTGATACGTTGCATTGGGAAGAAGCACCTACGAACCACAGAAGTGGGGTCAAAGTTCTGGTAAGTTTCATCCGTGTACTTAATTATTAGCTTTGTATTTTTATTGTTTTTTAGAAACATTCGATCTATAATTACCTATATAACCGTTTAATATCTCTAGCATCAAGAGTCTATAGATTCTGCGCCTCATGATTTGACCTGGAGCAACAAAAACAGCAAGTTTTCCGAGATAATAGTTTTAAATAAGTTTTTACTTATTGATAAATGGTACGGAATATTTCCACACCTCATTTCATCTAAATCTGTTCAGGCATTATGGACAAACAACAGACCTTACTCGAGTATTCTAGTCGTGGTCCAGTTCACATCATGCCTTAATTTTGTGTGCATGGTGTGGTTTAGATTTGGTCTATAGTTTAGTATATTAATTAATTTTCTATGTCAAAGTTTTACACTACACGAAAAAGGGCGTTTTTATACGAGGTTCAGAAAACTTTAGAAATGAAAATGCGTTTTTCTTCTTCTTGCAGGTTGAATATGCTGCAATAAATATGTCAGATGTAAACAGAGCAACCGGAGTTATTTCGTATGAAGACTCTACAAAATATTATGGAATGGATTTCAGCGGTTTTACTGAGTGGTTCGTATGAATGAAGTAGGTATAGTTTATTTGAAGTAGTTTGAAGAAAATATGGATCTTGTTACTTGCCACCCTTTGGGTGTGGAACCCTAACACAAACTTTATGAACAGTCGAATGACTTACTTATCGTTGTTTGGCGTACTTCCCTAAATATGTTTATTAGTTTGATAGAAAGTATTTTAATTCAAATATGTATTGAAACATTTTCATATTTAATTACTTTAGTTTTGTCTGTACTTGTTTAGTGGAGAGCGTGTGATGGGTCTGGTGAGGAGCGGCGCGGCGTGTACGGTGGTGTCAGCGCTGCCGGAGCTGCTGTGGCCGGTCCCGGCGCACTGGACTCTGGAAGAAGCTGCCACCGTGCCCCTCGCGTATTCTCAAGCTTTCTATTATCTCGTAAATACTTATATTATTTAAAAACTTAGGCAGTTTTTTAGGTCAGGTTCAGAACGTGTACTTCCCTAAATACGCTCCAGACTAAAATGAGCTTGGTACAAAATAGGCATTTCGCACAACGGGTTAGCTTCAGAACAAGCACTTTCCACTATGTGCTTACTTACTTACTTCCTTCCTACGGCGCTACAACCCAGTGTCTCTTTCCTTTGTTAAAGTCTTCCAAACTGCGAGTTGTCCCATTCTGCTCAGGTCTTTCTCCACACATTTCATCCAGCTCTTTCTGGGTCTGCCTCTTGGTCTTTTCTGCTGTGGAGTCAAACCTGAGAAAATGTTTACTGCTCGTTTGGCGTCCATTCTGACTAAATGTTCTGCCCATCTCAGCCGTTGTGCTAGCACATGAGATTCGCCTCGGATCAGCTGGTCCAGGTCACTAAATAAAAAAATATTTCGGGTAATTTTCACCCTTACCTAAAAAAAATACCCTTATGTATTTTTTTGTGAGTTTTTGAAAGTCGTAGAACGAAAGTTTCTGGAATCAACGCATAGAAGCCATCTTCAAAAGAGATTCTGTTTTAGAGTTGATCCTGTATAGCTCAAAAATCATAATAGTTTTAGTTATTTCGCATGATTAAAGTGCAGACTGAATGAAGTATGTGAATTATTTTTACTATTTTTGAAACTATTTTAAAAAAACAGAATGATTAAGGAGGTTATTTTATTTGTTTTATAACAGTTTGTGAAAAACGAGCTTCAACGCGGTTGGAAAGTGCTGATCCACGGCGCCGCTGGCGCGCTGGGGCAGGCCGCGATATCGATCGCGCTGGCGCACGGCTGCAAGGTGTTCGCCACCGTCTCAGACGCCGCCAAGAAGAAGTTCTTACTCAAACTCTTCCCTGACCTGAATGGTAAACAATTCGCTAGTGTTTTAATTTTGTTACCTGAAATATATTTTTAATTTTGAATATTTATTAATTGAAATTAAATTGCAATTTTTGCAGCGGATGCGATAGCCAATTCCCGTGACGATTCCTTTGGAGATTTGGTATTAAATGCTACGAATGGAGAAGGATGTAATATAATATTAAGCTGCGTTCGCGATGAGCTCAAAAATGTAAAAACAATGAATATCATTAGAAATTAAGAATGAGTAATTGTGGGTTTTTAATTTCTTTATTCACTGATTAAAATTTCGGCGTTAATTCCAGATATCTCTGAAATGTGCTGCATTTTCCGGTGTCACTATTGACATGGTTCAAATACAGAACCGGGATAAATTTAAATATGGCATGTTTAACATGACCAAGCAAAGATCGTACATTGCGGCTGATTTTTATTCAATATTCGACTCTGAAAAGACATCGGAATTTAAGGTAACAAAATTTCGCCAACTAGTTTTAAATTTAATATTAAAGTGTATGACGGTGCATATAGTACGAGAGCCCACGACCAAAATTTTTGTCTCATAGCAATACAGCCAAAACCGCATCAAATCGATAGATACGATTATCCTGAACTCGAAAATACCAATAACAGACATTTTCCGCGTAGCGTTTGATCTGACCGAATTTTCAAAATTGTCAAAGAATTTTACCGAACTGCATCATAGCAATATGTCTGATTTGCAGACTGTAGTTGAATGATAGTTCTGAGATACCGGAAACATATTTTTCAGACGTTAGTGGTGTAGCGCAAACCCGTAAAATCACTTAAAAAAATTAAAAATGAGTCAAAAAAAATGTCTCATAGCAATACGTCTGAAAATCTTTTTTATTAGTAAATTTTGGTTATTTGATGCGAACAAAACAATTTTCAGACGGAAATGTGAACGCATTAAATTTTGAGACCGTTTTGAAAATGTTAACAAATTTTACCGATCGGTATCATAGCAATATGTCTGAAAATTGTTGGACATGATAAAATAAGTTGTCCACATGTGCAAAAAATTTATATCAGACAAATTAAGTGTAGCACCTTCTCTATCAGACAACTTTTCGACTTTTCGACACTTTTCGACACTTGAGTAACTTTTACAAAAGAAATAAGTAATGACATCTGTCATCTGTCAAAGTACATATAATAGACAAGGGAGATTCTTGAATATCTATGAAGGCTGTAAATTAAAAAAAACATTTAACAGAGGCGTCGGCCAGGCGACTCCGAAACGTTATTTTCGTTTTTGGGAGTATAATTAAGCTACACTTAAAGTGTCTGAAAACAGGTTTTTGGTAATCATGGCAGCAATACGAAAAGTTAAAAAAAAAATTATCCGTATTGCTATGATACAGGTCGGCTAAATTTGTTGACATTTTCAAAAGTGCGCTCAGGCTATGTACTACGCGCAAAATGTCTGAAAACAAACTTTTTCGTAATACAATTATAAAATCTATGTACATTTTCACTATCAGACGTATTGCTATAATACCGACTGCCTTTTTTTTTTTGACACAGCAGAAATGGCCTCCCACGCAGTTGCTACACTTTCGACCGTTACTACACACCTAGTCGGGTTCAGAATCATACAATCTAACGATTTTATAGGGTTTTTGCCGTATTGCTATGAGACATGGTTTTGGTCGTGGGCTCTCGTACTAATAGCATTCATTTGAGGCATGATTTTTTTTATAGAAGTTGCAGATGCTGATCAGTGATGGAATCGCACGGGGCTGTGTGCGTCCTCTGTCGCGCGTGACGTTTGCGCCGACGGAAGCGGCGCGCGCCTTCCGGCTGCTGGCGGCGAGTCGCCACCGCGGCCGCGTGCTGTTGCGACTCAAAGAGCTCACATCCGCCCAACCCAGGTAAATTTGTCAGGTGTACGTGAGTATTCAAAATAATTTACGCAAAATCATTTTATTTCATACTAGCAACCTTCCCCAGATTCACATGGGTATGAAATATAGTCTATGTTACTCGCTAATGATACGAGTATGGCTTTATGTAATGAATGATTAAGAAATAATTTTTAAAATTGCTCCAGTACTTGTTGAGTTTGTTCGATACAAACATCCAAAAGTAGAAATTGTTCCTCTTTATAATTTAGTAATCCTCTAAGTCCTCGATGTTTTGCTGTAGGTATGTTATTTTCAAATTATCCATGTGAAATTGTACGTGAAACTTAAAGTATTACCTATATTTTTTACATCGAACACGAGGAGGTTATCAATTCAACATACAGTTGAATTGATAACCTCCTCCTTTTTTGAAGTCGGTTAAAAATGAATAGACTCATTGAAATTTCAGAATGGTTTGTTCACCTGACAGCATTCATTTGATAGTCTGGGACGGTGGCTCATATGGGCTGCAGTTGGCTGACAGGTTGATTTCTCGTGGAGCCAAAAAACTGCGTATTTTATCTCTAAACGCCACTTCCTTACATCTGCTCAAATTAAGGTAAAGGCAACCTACATTTCGTTTTTAAAGTGGGTCGAATTATTGAATCAGAAAGTAATACTTTTTTAAATTTCAGGTTATGGAAAAGAAATGGCGTTGATGTTGATATTGTGTCTGTCAATTTGACTGATAGCAATGCAATATGCAGACTATTAAATGTGATGACATTACAAAGCCCTATTGAAGGAATTTATGTAGTAGTTACAGAAAAAGTCCCAAGTGTTAAACAGAATGTTATAGTGGCAAAAATTATTGATGACTTAGACACCGCTTCAAGAAAATTGCAGTTGGTTTTGAAGTATGAACAAGTTTCATCATTAAAATAAAACATGAACAAATCAAATACAGTTTAATACAAAAATAAAATATTGTCATTTGCAGATACTTTGCTGTAATAACCATCGATAACACCGTTGGACAAAAGACGTGTCTTTCTAGATGTAAAAATGGCCTTCCAGCAGTAACTCTGATTTTACCAGGATATAAAAATGTATGTACATCTACTTTTAAGTTTTAACTACCTATATATTCAAAAAAGTTTTAAGTGTTATCTATCTATATATATAAAAATGAAACCCGTTTTCATTGGTCACGGCATCACGCGTGAATGGCTGGACCGATTTCACTAATTCTTTTTTTGTTGTATTTGTTATTATTAGGAGAAAGTTCTTACGGAAAAAAATATTAAGAAAATTTCTTAGAAATATTGAAAAACCCTAAAAACAGCCCTTTTCTTTTTCCCATACAAACGTTTTCTAACTAAAACGAGCTATTGTATAAAGTTCATATTGAATTGCAAGCACTCACTGTTGTTTAAGCAATGTAGGTATGTTCCTAACGTCCAAGAGTCAATTTGCACTTTATTACCTCTGTACAAAGTTCAAATTCAATCATATCTATCAAAACAGTGTGCGTTGGAGCACAGATAAAACAAAAAAAGAAAACGAAATCGAATACTTAGTTCATTCATTTGTTTTATATCAAATTAAAAAAAAGTTGAAACAACAACAAACTGTCAATGTCAGTGTTTTTTTTTTCATGGATGAGTTTGCTTTTGTCAACTGATACACGAAACAAATTCGTACCTAAATTAAATTCGTAATATACCTATTATAAGTATAAAATTGTAAATAGTGTTTTGTGCAGTGTTTTTTTACCTATGATCGCTAATTATTGATATGCCTCCTATTAGACGAAAGTACCATAGAGAAGTACTGTATGGCAGTATTGGCAGTACGAAGTCTGCCGGGTCAGCTAGTAAACAAAAAAAATATCAGTTGCGCTGAATGTAAAAATGAAATTGAATATTATTAAAATTGAAATGCTAAATAGAACGTATATAAATTAAGTTAAATAATTCTTTATTTTTATAGGAAAACAATGTTGGTGCTTTGACGGGAGGGGAGTTTTCTTGGAATCGAGCTGCAATTAACGTAACAGATCTTGCACTTAGTAGCAAACACCCTGTCCTGTTTGCTCAATCACAAGCTCTGAAGAATAATTTTCTCGTGAAAATAATTTCAGCTAAAACTGGTAACATCGATGCCATATCATAGAACAAAATATACTATTACAAGTGGCCTTATGCAATATATATATACATATATATATATATATATTTCGTGACTTTGCTTAGAAGCTAGACTATTACAAAAAAGTTATTTACTAGAGAATGCGGAGGGCACTCCGAGATAGTGTGTTTCAGAAGTTCAATTACATTTACAGCACATTAACTATATTTTTTTGAAATCTTTGAACGAAATACAAGTAGGTAAATGTGAAATAAAATGACATTACAATTATAAGCGCGAATGTTTGTGTGTAACAATGAAAAGAAGGACGTTTGCGTGTGTATTTTTTAAGGTTCCGTACCAGAATAGCAAGAAGTTGAACGTTGAAAATATGATACGTACGAAATCCTCGACAAACGAGTTTTCGCTTCATTGGGATTTATTTTAATTTGATTTGAATGTAACTTGGTATTGAGGTAGCTCATTCTCTAGATTGTCTAGATTAACACATCAATCTCTCGTTTCTTTTTACTACGTTTTGTCCCGGAAAATTAACAGTTACTGTAGGAGTAAACGAATCTTCGCAGCGGGTGCTCCTAGTCTTATAATCATTAAATAATATTGATCTATTTACTCCTCGTCCTAAAATCGTGTTCTTCTTGCCTGAGGGTCGTGACCACCACTTCCAAGTAGCCTCTCTCTAACGATGTTTCGCCAGCGATTCCTACTACCTAAGTATCGTATCCATTTACTAATGACATATTTATTCCAGAGAATGAAGACGATGACAATACTTTGAAGGACCTAGGTGTAGGGGAGTTGTTGCCATCTATTCAGTATCTTTTAAAAGGGTTTTATCATATCTCATTGAACGATAAAGATGTGATGATGCTGACCAAAAAAAAGTAAGTACCTAATTTTTACACGCTTTTTATTAGCTTCACATGTTTGTTTGTTTGTATGTTTATAACCGACTCCTTTGGGCGAGATTTTGACCCACTTTAAAACGTGTTTTTTCACGCGTGACTTAATAGGACACTTGTAATATGCATGCGAGTTTTCGCTTTGGCATTTATATTTTGCTGTTCTTGCATCCTTGTTTTGTTGTAGATAAAAACATTTTTTTTCAAATCCAGTGTTCAATATGCTTTATAGGTTACAACAAATGGAGTTGGGGACGACAGAACATAAATTCAAAGAAGTAAAAGGACTTCGTATTTTCTTTTCATTAAAAGACCGTGATGAACTTTACGCTACAGCCGATACGATTCCTATGAATACATTGACTTGTAATGTTGAATGGGTATGAATTTGTAAGATTATTTATAGAAGTGAAAATTATAGACAACCGTGAACTGTCCTTGTCCTCAATGTTCGTACATAATTATGTATTAGGTATCATCAATCAAGGCAGCAAATGACAGCCCCCGACGGGTTTTTTTGTTCACATACGTCCATTTAGTCAGGCAATTTTAATAAAAAACATAGGTACGGCAAGGGCGCTATTTTGAATCCAGAGCAAACCAAAAGATTTTAGAGTAGAGGAATCTCCCGCTACGCCGGAATTAAAATAAATGTGAGAATGGTGCATTGTTTTTGCCGGTATTTGCATCTGTATTTCCACGAAAGGAAAAAAACTATAATTCAAAATTATTTAGTATTGCGTTTAATAGCGTATGGCGTAATAATCCTATTAGATACGTTATAAATACATATTATATATGAGAAATAAACTTTGTTTGAATGCGTGTTACTCAATCACGCAGAAACGTCTTCACAGAATTATATGAGATTTCAAATAGAGATAGCGTATAAGGTATACTTCGGATTAACACATAAGCTACTTTTAATCATCAATCATCATCATCACCGCTCTGGCGAAACCGCTGCTGGGCGTAGCTAGTAAAAAAGAATTGCAATTTTTTTTGCAACTAGACGATGGGTGCTATCGACGCCAGTAGACCGCAGCTGTTCATAGTCCCGGGGCTGGAGGGGCACCACGAGCGGTTCCGCGCGCTGTGCGAGCGGCTCAAGCTGCCCGCCTTCGTGCTGCAGCCGGGGCTCGACCGCCCACACGAGACGCCAGCGGAACTTGCTCTCAGATATTCTAAGGTTTTTTAATCTGAACTTTTTAAGGCTCTTTGCAACAATGTTAGTTTAATACCATTGCATGCTTGCTGCAAAAAGCCAAAAAAACGGAAATATGAATTTGAAAAAATTAAATAATATTGCTAAGTATCTATTGTACGACAATTTTGTCATTTTCTATATTTATGTATGTTTGTTTGTATCTCTTTGAAGCCGCAACAAAACTCGGAAGCTATGAATTTTAGCATAGTGTGTCAGCTACTTTTTATTCTAGAAAAATATAATATTACTGAAATTTGTTCTCGTGAGTGAAACCGCAGGGCGTGGCTGGTAGGTTATTCCAAGTAATTGGTACCACTTCGCATTCTTTCATTTTATTTCTATTAGAATCTTAATTCGAAGATTTTTTTCGACCATCATTGCATCTTTTTGGACTCCGTAGCAAACTCTTCTTACTTTTACGAGCTATGTACCCCGAGTCCCTGCAGGTACAACTAAGAAATGCTAATATTATAATTTTAAAACTATGCCTATACAATTTATTACTTACAGATTTTAATGGAGCAGTTTAAAATTAAAACAAACTTCTATCTATTGGGGTATGAGTTTGGAATTGTCACCGCTTTGGAACTGGCATCCATTCTAGAAAAACATGGTGAGGAGTTTACATTGATTCATTTTATTTGATATACTTGGATATACGTTGTAGCTACTTTTAGTTACTCTAAGGACAGTATGATCTGACGCCTGACCTACTTGTCAAAAAGTGAACTTATTTGTCCTATTCAAAACATTGCAAGTATGGAATCCTGACATACTCGTACCTACTTGTTGTACAAACAAGAGTTTTGTTTATGGTTGGTTTAAATATTAAGGGACTGATTTATAAAGTTTTATTAAAGTACGTAGGTAAGTAAGTTAAGCGAAATTTGTAATATAGTACGAAAAATGCTAAGTAAAGTTTATAAGTACTTAGGGTATTGTTTTAGTAGTTGCTTAGTATTGTCTAAACTCTGTCTTCTAACATTTGTTTTCGTTGCCGCTGCACATTTTTGAACAGAGCATTTAGGCGTCCGATCATGCCATGCATGTGTAATTTTTAGATATGAATAAATATGTGTCATAATATGTACCTAGGTCTGACGGGGACTATATATTGCATCGGCGATGGTCCAGACGAGATGAAGCAGTTATTAGAATTGGAATTGAGCTCTTTCGAGTCAGAAGCGGCACTACAAGAGGACTTGGTAAAGCACATATGCGCACTGATGACGCGTGATTCATTAGCGTCTCTGCAGACCGCGTTGAATGGTTGTTCTACATGGGATGCTCGTGTTGACACATGCGTGCGGAATCTATTCGGCCGCGTGCCGCAAACTGCACAATATATACGGGCACTGCTTGAGGCGATGTACGCGCGCATTGTCGCGGCGAGGTCTCCGGAGGCGGCGGCTCCGCGCGCACTTCGGTCGCGGCTCGTGCTGCTGCGCGCGCGCCGCGAGGGCGCCCGCGCGCGAGACACGAGCTCGCTGCAGCTCTACTCGCGGCAACCGCTCCTCGTGACAGACCTTGCTGCACCTATGGCGCACGCTGCCACCGATCTTAGAGCTTCTGCCATCATAAACAAATACCTTTGTAAGGACCTCTTACAAAAATATGAAGATAGTAATATGTGCGACTCCTATCCTATTTATGATTAACTTAACTTTGACGATTAAAACGAACCTGCTATTTTTAAAGCTTTAGAAATAGCGCCATACGAAGTGTATAAGGTATAAGGTTGCCCGATGAATCGATGACAAAGCGACAGTTTAAGATTGATTTCGATCGAAGGTTTAACCTTTCGTATAGTTCTTGTAAAAGGTAATAATTCTCATTTTAATGTTCATAATAAGTTATAAATAAAAAGGCTTCGTCTTCATTTTGAACCACCTAAAAGTTAAAACATAATACAGTAAAATATGTTATTCATACTTAGGTATGTTGTGAAATAAAAAGTTACTATTAAAAAAAATTACAACACATTTTTATATTATACTTAATAATATAGATACCTATTTCACAATACACCTATTAGTACTTAGCAATATACTTTGTAAAAGGTAGCGATTCGGAGTCTTTATATAACATACGTAGCGAATATTGCATGTCCGTTTGGATTAAGCTGTTCTGTCTGAAATATTGTATACCTTTATAGAGGTACACAGTTCTGAGGAATAAGGCTTATACTATGTGTAGCATTATTATTTCATTTTTAGTGCATAATTAAATGGTTTTGTTACTTATTTAACTGGGTTATAAGTTACTCAAGGGCCCTTATCGGGTGTAAATAGACTATACTATAGACTTTCTCTTTCTTTTTTTTCACTTTTCTATAGAATACTCGCTACGTATTTTACGTCAGAAGTTATGGATATTTTATGGCCTACTAGTTTATGGAACGAAATTAAACTTTTCTGGTTTTTTTTTGTGTTTGTAATGATGCTGCGAAAAACATTTGAACTAGAATAAAGATAATTACACGAGTATTGTCGTTTTTATGTGGCTACCTCCCTTATACATATAGATACGATCGTTAGAAAAACAAATTCAGAAAATAGATGGCGTGTTTCAGCATAAACTCATCATGCAGCCCACAGGACAATCTGGTAGTAGATCATTATTATGTTAGATTTGATAAGAGATTGAGTAATGAGAAGAGCATTAAGAAAATCGGAATCTAGCTCTATTCCACACCTTATTTATACCTACTGATAGAGAACACTATGATAGTCCAAAAAATGAAAAATTATGTCTAGTAAAAGTATCACTAACGAGTTAATCGATATTAATAGAAATTGTAAGGATATTACATTCTGTGCTACTCCTTTTCATTGGCAAATAATGGATTTTTCTCAATAGTTTTTTTATGTCTACAAATTGTTCTTGTTTGATCGTCTAGTGTTATTGCTATTAAAATGCGTAAAGGTCTTTTTCAACTTACAAGTACCTAATACATACTAAAATTTAGGTACATTCATTATTAAATAAATTCACAAGCACGTAAACTCGCTTGTCGAGGGTTCTGGATGATCGTATATTCAACGAGCAAAGAACCCTGAATTGCATCTGATACAACACACATCACACAACAAAACAACATAAATCACAACTTAACAAAACCACTTTTATTTCGTTGTAAGGAATAAAATTTGTTCCAACCCATAAAACCCTGGATTAACATAAATATGCTACTTTTTTTAATCTTACGGATTTCATGACTAGGCAGTAGTAGGTATGCGTAGACGTATGCTAGAGGCACGGTCGCCGCATCTTCCAGAGTCCAGTGCGCCGGCACGGGCCACGTCAGTTCCGGCTCCGCCATCACGTAGCTACTGGCAGCGCCGCCTGGCACCAAACCCATTACTTTTTCACCTCTGAGAAACAAAGAAAAATAAGTAAAAATACATAAACTTTGCGGTACATTCATATTTCGTCGTATCCGTGGAAGACAGCCACAGTTGCAAAACCCTAGGTTTCCAGGAGGCGGTTTTTTCTGATTATCTCGGAAATTTCTTAGACAACGTATGTTTTTTAGTATTCTAAACAATTCTTTGACACAACAGGCAGTGAATCATATTTTTTTTTTATTTTTGACGATAGTATTTGTACGTGTTTTGTCCCTTAATACCTTACTCCACGGAATTTTCTCAAGATCACGTCGGCTTAACCGCCATGAGGGCTTTTTTCCGAGTGAGAAATGAGAAACGCGGTGAATTTAAGAGACATTGCGCCTTTATTCCACGTAAAAAGCTGGGTGGTGGCCTTCTTACGACAAAAATTTATTAGAATTTGCTGCTTAATTTTTAGTGTTCGTGTACAAGAGATGAAAAACAATGTTGTTTTAACCGACTTCCAAAAAAAGGAGGAGGTTCTCAATTCGGATGTTTGTATTTTTTTTTTTTGTTAATGGTTGGATGTTAGATATTATAATTGTGCGCGACTTTTTTTTATTTTGACCTGACCGCGAGCGCGTCACGCTTGTAATCTCCTGATGAAGATCACCGAATATGATCAAAACTAGTCGTTATAAACGACTTAATTTGACGTTAGTAATCCCGTTACACAGATGTACTAAATTTATAATAGAATCCCAAAATTTTCGAAAAGTCACACTCTCGAGCTGGAATTGTTAATTATCTCGAAAATTCAAAACGCTTTTACCAAAGCGCCAAGACTAAAAATACTCCAAAACCTTAAACTTTTTTGGGGAAATTAAAACAACAAACAACACAAAATAAAACAAACAAACTTTGAGGGTCTATATTCCCGAAACTATTGAAGGTATTGTATTTGACCAAATGTTATAGGGGTTTGCGAGAGCTACTAAATGGTGGCGACGAAAATCCAAGATAACAAATTCAAAATGGTCCGAGGGGGCTGATTTATTGTATCTGGGGGTTTTAAAGGTCCCTAATTCCATTATGACGCTTTTGACATACTCTCAAAGAAGGGGGGTTAAGTAAATTTAACCCCAAAAAAATAAACGGTTTTTAAAGTGTAGTGTCCACGTGATCGAAGCTAGTTTTCAATAAAGTAGCGTCGACTGACCGCGAGATGATTTATTTTTTACCCAACTGCAACGAAGCTAAAAAAGAGGGATATGTGTGTATGTACGCATGTATATTGATTGTGGATGTATAAAGTAGCTCTTTGTTATGACCGAATAGTGGTACTAGACTCACACAAACAAATAAGACGCGCGACGGGATCTAAATACTTCAATAAGAGATTTATGTCAGAATCTCCTGAAGAAGCAGGGGCTAGAAGTGCAACAATCGAAAGAAACACAAAACTACTACCAAAAAGAATAAATAAGACGCAAGACATACAGGTTCCTTAAGACCTTGACTGCTTAGCCCCCAAGCAACTGCTAGCCAAGAAAAAATCAAAAGGCTCTTCCAAAAGACTCTTTCAAATCGCTTAGTCACCGTAGAGGAGTAAGCCAGCACCCGCTAAACCAGACCGGAAGACTCAGGCTTTTCTTAATGCAAACACTCTAATCGTAGACAGTAAGATCACCAAACTAAGTTTTTCTATAAAATCTATAAATTATTATTATTATAATCCTAGGGATATGCGAAACTAGAAGACCACAGACATAAAAAAAAACCATAGAAGAATACTCGGACTTTATCTATTCCGCACACCTGGAACAAAGTGAACAAACGGAAGAAACGAGGTTGGGTTCTTAATGACAAAACCTCTGAAACACAATATTTTAAAATTTAAAACCAACAAAACTACAACTCTGGAAATAAAGACATCCAACGAAAATGTTAGATAATTTGTAATGGGATATTAAAGCCTCCGAAGACAAAATAGTTAACGAAATTTTAAAATCATTATGAATGCTGTTGATAAAGCCACTACAGCAACTATTTAACATAGTTATTGAAATAAAAACAACGTCAGCACAGTGGTCGAAGTCTATTATTATACTTGTACATAAAAAGGAGACCAATGTGACATTAGAAACTATAAACCAATCAGCCTAATGACAAACTTGTATAAAATATTCTCAAATTTTTTACTCAACCGGTTGACAATAACTCTAGACGAAAACCAACCGAGAGAGCAGGCAGGTTTTCGAAATGTTTTCAACAATGAACCACATACAGGTAGTCTTTCAATTGATAAAAAATCCAATGAAAACGGGAAACCGCTATTTATAGACTACACAAAAGCATTCGATTCTGTAGACCACAACATGATCTGGACTGCACTAAAATAACAAAGCACTGACCAGCCAACCAGCCCTACATTAACGTGATCTGCAACATAATTATACTCTAAAGGCATAGCCAGAATGTGATTAGAGCGGGAAAGCATGGAGTTCCCAATGGAAAAATGAGATAGGCCTTCTCGGCTGTGATAGAGCGTGTTTCCAGAAGTCTGAAATGGGAAAACAAAAAAGTGAAGATAGATGAATATTTCCTGAGCCACTTACGATTTGCTGAACGTGGTATTTGCTGAAAATGTATTAGACTTGGAATCCATGGTTAGCAAACTAGTAATAGAGAGCAAGAAGGTTGGTCTAGAAATAAATGCAACAAAAATAAAGGTTACCTTACTAATCGTGAGTCTCATGTCATTGAAGGTGTAAAAATTGGGTATGAGAACATCTATGTTATCTCGGACATTTGGTTTCTTTTCATGATTATACAGAAAAAGAGGTACACATAAGAATTTCATCACACTGGAAAAATCATGAAATAAAGACATAAAGAAATGCTTAACATAAGGGTGTCAAACATGGTATTTGAGTTAAATGGATGAAGAAAAAGTTCTACAAGAGAAAAATGCAGAAAAGTTTATCAGATATAAAAAAAAACAGACAGATTAAATATAACTTGTGAGAAACAAAATCAAAGTACCTGATGTATGTTAAGATGTAAGACAACAACGATAACACTACTTAAATATGTGGTCTGTGATAATGGACAGGCCACATACCTAATTATGTAGGATGGAAAGCAACAGATGGACAAAAATAGTTACGGAATGTATTTCAAGAGATAAAAAAAGAAACCAGGGAAAGCAAAAGAACAGATGGAGAGACATATATTATTTACGGAACAATACTGACCAGACGAGGAAGACGAGAGAGAGAGAGAGAAGAGTGGAGAGTTTTAGGGGAGGCCTACACCGCAGAGGCCACTTCTATGATACAAACTAATTAAAATTATATGTTATGTAGTATTTATAAGGTAGAAGAAATATAGACTTATTTATTTAATTTATTGTCTTTTTTTATATATAAATGTAGGTATACAAAGATGTTTATTTTTGTTTAGTCCTTTAGCGTTGATTCTGACTGGCGCGTGACTTGTAATGTAACATATTTTAAAAATTGTAGTTCATGTACACCCAGTTCCCAATAGCATTAGAAAACAAGTTTTTCTTCGATTTTATCTACTGTGAGTAGCATTGTTTTTAGCCATTAAGTTATTGCACAAATAAAGAATGAAGATCAAAATATAGAATATTTGAATTTTATTCACCCTCCCGTGACATATTAACCAATTTCCTGTAACGTTTAATGACTCAAACGCGCCCGCACGCCCGGTAAATCCGTCAAGTAATGGCACAGATGCGCTTACGACCCTGTCGGCCGACTCCCCAAGCAACTTTTACCGTCGAACACGGCCGCGCAGGCGAGTGTGGCCGTAATCGCCGGATAAATTTGGACGCAGTGGCGTTAGTGGCTGTATTCTACGGAGTATTTTGGAGCGTGGCTTTTTGTCAAAATTTTAAATCGTGTTTTTTTATATCAAATACAGGATTTTCCGATTTTCTGAAAATGTGAGTAGATGCGTATGTATTTAAGGATTCCAAAAATGCAATAAAAGAAAAAAGCCACAACCGCCAGTGTGGCAGTCTTCCACGGATAGGGCGATTTGAAGGCCTTTGCGAGAGCTTTGTGTTTGTACCTTTCTGTAATTCCGCTAAAATCCATTCCGAAATCGGAGCATTTACTATTGTCATGTAAACGTAGTCCGAGCGCCTGTTTCACATCGCCATCATTTATACCAGTAATGAACCTGAAAATCAATGAGTACGCCATAACAATAGGTAGGTACGATTATCTGTAACGAAACATTGCATGTAACAAAACATTGTATTACTTATAATATTATACAATTATTTTTACAATACACATTTTTATGTATGATGCTAGAAAGTCGTGTGTGAGATGTTATTGGTGAATTAAGAATAGCACAAGTGAGTTGGTAAAAATACATACCGCCACCAAAGTACCCGGCCCCGTTAGTTCGGACGCCTGCACCCATTGCAAGGACTCCAGATCCCCAATCACGTCAGCCCGCAGTATCACTTTGTCTCTTGACGACTTGATGACTTTGTTGAAGTTTTTTCTAAAGGCAAGTAATATTCACCTCCCCATAGCCCCTAAAATATAAAAGTGTTCATGACCGCAAAATATTTGTTACCACCATATTAACGGGAACCATTCACTACATTTTGTTTACTTACATCTTCCAGCACATTAAAAGCCAAATTAACGTCTAAGAAATCATCAGAATGAATATGCTCTTCATAGTTTTTGTTAGCCATGATGACGTGGATATGATTGCGAGTAGAGTCTTTTCTCCATTCCTTAACTAGACTGATAAGGCCAGCAACGGGTGGATAAGATGTTAAGACTAGAAGACCAGTTGGAGAAGAACATCCGTTTCGCACGTGTGTCAGGAGCGATAGGTCCGATTCTGTACGAACAGTAAATGCTGAAGTCATGAATAAATTCCAGAAGTTTCTATACCGCTTTAGTCCCTCATTACCACTTGATACTTACCAATTTAACCGCGTTTGTTTTTGTTTACGTAGCAGCCCCTTTCTAGCTATGAGAGTCCTACGTCAACTATGCGCCGACGAGCGCACGCGCTTCCCGCATGCCGCTAAAGTCATCGAAAACAATACGTACATGGACGATGTTTGTTACTCGATGTCATTCGTGTCGGGTTGTTTACAACTCCGTGACAATCTCCGCAACTTGCTCAAGGCCGGGGGCCTTGTAAAATGGGCTAGTAATGCACCCGAGCTCACTGAATCGCTTCCGATATCCGATCGTCACGCCGCGAACATTAATTTTGATGAGCCAGAGTCAAACTTAAACGTGTTAGGCCTCCAGTGGTCACCTAAATGCGACGCTTTCATGTTTACCGTAAACATAGAACATCGACCTGCGACCAAAAAATTGGCCAGTCGTTGCAGAGACGCTTCGCTCGCTCGGTCAATTATAATTATCGCTGCAGTGACATCGGTGGCGCTAGCGTTGGCCTATTTTCCATTTCCCGGTAAATGGAAGTATACAGATATTTGGTATAGGTACGCGCCGGTCTCCAAAAGCACACGATCACACACCCCAACCCCTAGACTCCCCAGATCTGTCAGAAGATCGGTTGGCTTCGCACCAAATAATCAACCGGTGCTAAATAGTCACCCAGTTCAAAATAATCAGTCAGATCAAAACAACCAAGTTGAATTCTCAACGCTCCAGGGCCCCAGGGCACACTGTTTCTGAAGTGCCAGGGCATGTTTGATCCTCTCTACTCCGAGCGACGGCCCTGAGTTTCGTACTGAAGAAGTGCCCTTGCGTTAGTCGCCCTCTGAAAACTAAGGCCAAACGCCATCTGTGTTCGTCACCGTGTATGCTTGTAGAGGCCTAAGTGACCAACAGCACTCAGTCATTCACAAAATATATGGAATATGTGTAGAATTTATATTTATGTATGTTTATTTATACAACAATACGAAAATTGTGATTAATCAAAAAATATTGGATTGAAAATGCATGAAAAAATATACATGAACACAAATAAATCCAAGCTCTTAAAGGTAGAGTTACAGGTTCGCTGTCATAATAACGAATGATTATAGAAGCATGCTTACATAATAAAACAATATGTTTCGTTGACCGGCACTTTGACATTTGGAACAAAAATGTATGGGCCGTGGATGTTGTCTTTTAATTTATTTTTGATAAGAATAGATTAATTTAAAATGAAAATCAAGTAAAAACATTTTTTCCTTTTAATATTATTGTTTTTTTTATAAATCAACTATTCTAAACGGTGTGGCTCTGAATGTGGTAAGGTAGTTTTAGATATTTAGGGCATATTGTGAATGAGGACCTAAAATATGACGCAGACATCGAAAGGGAGAGTAGAGCACTGGCAATCCGGGGAAATGTAATGAAAATGATGAAGGTTTGCTCGCTGCTCGAGAGTGTTAAAAATCTCATTATAGTCAGGCTACTTTTTCACAGGCCCCGTTTGACAATTCATCGAAATTCAACAACGTAACCTAGTAACGGCGGGCATAAATAATATATTTTTTCGTTTTGTTAGAACTGCACAATTGCTGAACTTTTTTCAATTACGATTACATATTTATTGTAATAATGACCGATACGAGTTATTTTATGATTTGTTTTTTTAATAAACCATTTTAAACATAATAAACAATTACTGATCTACGAGATAATTTACGATCTCGTAAAGAACTGAACGTTGTTACAATGTTGCGTCAGTTATCCCTTTTTATTTTTAACCACTAGGGATGTTACTCTAAAAATCGAAAGCTGATAAGTTGAATCGAATGCAATGATTACTTGTGAAGAAATATCATCATAAATTAATAACCACGTTGTGATTATAATAAAACATAAATATTTATTATTCTTTTAATAAACTATAAAAATACAAAAAATAACTGTATAGAAAAATCATTGTTTTGGTTAGGTACAATTTACTGACCCTGCTTTTTTGTTGGACTGATCTCACTGACTACGTTTATTTATTTAAGCCTTTTATTGCTGATAATTTAAACATAGTATTGACAATTATTATTATTATTTTTCTGTGTCGTGATCAGCGTGTCCTGTGACGAGCCCTTTCCACTTCTTTCTGTCGCTAGCCTTTCTTGGCCAGACTACTCCACCAATGTTTCTTTATGTCACCCATCCATCTTTTAAGCTGTCTTCCTCTTTTTTTGCCATCCCGTGGTGGCCACTCTGTTATAATTTTTGTCCATTTAATTCTGCTGTGTCTTGTCATGTGTCCTGTCCATCGCCACTTTAATTGTCTGACTTTCTTTAAAATGTCCTCGACATTCGTTGTGGATCTTATATGTCGTCTGCCTTTTTCCGGTCCTTTAGCGTGACACCTATAATACTTCTCTATGTACCTTTTTGGCACGTTCTTAGTTTTAGAAAAAAAAATTGAGTCAACGTCCAAGTTTGACATCCATACGTGATGCAAGGCAAGACACACAAGTTGAACTGTTTGCGTTAAATTTATTTCTACTTTTCTTTGGCTCTTTGTTGCGTATTATTGCTCTCACCATCCGGTGGTTAGGTTAAAGTTTAGTTGGTTTAAAATACTCAAATCTTGGAAAGCTTTTCTGTTGTTAGATGTTATGTTATCTATTTCGTTTCTCTATGAAAATGTTTCTCTCTTCAAAATAATATCGTAGCGTGAATTAATAATATATCTGAGTGCTGACAGCAGTGATGAAGATGACAATACTATTAACAGTTCTGATAGTTCAACTGAATAAATGTTTTTTTTTTGTTAAATTATGTACTTGTCTTATCTTGTTCCTTAAATTTACGAAAGAAAAATGATAATGAGACAGGGATTCGCCTGATGATTTTTAAAATTCACATATGTTTCAAGTATTGATTCATTCACTTTAATCGATGTTTTTTAGCAGGTCACCTCACTATGAAGATAAAACTGACAGTCGTCAATTGTGGCTTCTTAAAATGGCCCGACTGTAATATATGTATATAAATTACGTGTCACGTTGTTTGTCCGCTATAGACTCCTAAACCACTTAACCGATTTCAATCAAATTTGCACACCGTGTGCAAATTTGATTGAAATCAACACAGTTCGATCTAACTTAGGAGATAGGATAGCTAACATCTCAATTTATAGTTTTTGAACATGGTTTATTAATTAATTGAGTTTAAAAATTCTTGAATATCAACAGCTTAGGGTATGTCAGCCGCCCCCTCCGAATTGGGTTCCCGCCTTTCCGTGGCGGGGGGATAAGTAGCCGGGCCGCCTTGCCCGGTGAAACTAAGAGGAACCCTAAAGGTGGAGGCTCGGGCCGGCGCCCTGGACATTTCGGGAAGCGGCGGTCTGGGCCTAGGAGCCCTCCCGTATACCTCTCCGTGGAGAGGGAACGTGGTAGGGCTCGGGGTCGTCTACGGACGACGACGGGGGGCACATTATGCCCTCCAGAGGGGTAGACTCGGCCGGCGTCCTGGACAGTCCGGGTAGCGGCGGTCGAGTCCCCGAGAGGGAGAGAGCGGGAGAGAGAGAGGGACCCTTTCTCTCACCCGCTCCGCAGAGAGAAGAGCGGACACGGGGGCGAGTCAGGCCAGTGGGGCCAGTAAGGCTCGCACTCCGTCTCCGCTAGGAGGGCCTGGAGTGGCGGGTGCGGGGACACCCGCTGCTTCGCATTGGGCCCTCCAGGGTGGTCGACGCGTCTGATGTTCCGACGCGTCGCCACGAGAGGGAGGGGGTGGCCACCCCCTACCCGAGGTGGGTCTGCCTCACGGCGGACATAGTCTGGGCGGGGCTGCGGTGATTTAATGGGCCCGCGGCTCCGTCCATTGCCTGGAGGAACTTCCCAGGGTTTTTAGTGGGTATGCCGCCACTAGAGCGGAGACTCCCACATAACCACCCTGCCCTCCCCGGGGCGGGCGTGGTATCCATAAAGGATTTTCCCTGGGTCACAAATAAAAAAAAGGGTATGTCAGCCGCATTTGACGTATAAATAATAAAAACTGCCATTTGTCAATTTTTTACAGTTACTTTAGTGTTACATTAAAAAAGTTTTTATCAGATATTTTTTGTCAGATAAATAAAGTAGTTGTTAAAGTATCAATTGAAGAAATCCATCTTCTTAATCTCAATTTATAGTGTCTACCCGTGCGAAGCCGGGACGGGCCGCAAGTACCTACTATTATATAATAAAACGACATTTTTGTACAAGAAAATATATAAATGGTTCAAAATGATAACTGAGTTAAATTCTAGAAATTAATAATTGCACGAAGAAGAAACCAAAAAGAGAAGGAATCGATCTTTTAATCGAATTTTTGGTGATCAGGTATAGGGACCACTCTTAGAGCTTGAGAAATAAAAATAAACTCCATCCATCTATGGTACATTCTCTCACTGGAGCCCCATTTATTGAACATGCAATTTTGATAAATCATAGTCCTTTGATTTCATATACCAATGTATCCGTTTTCCGATGTCCGATACTTTAAGGGGTTAAAATGCAATTAATTTCCTGCTGCTCGCCAGATTCAAAAGAAAGTCATTTCTCCATCGAATTGTGACTGGCGATGAAAAGTGTAGCATGCCGAGAGCCGATACCGAGAGCATGCTCTGCGGTTTTCTTCAGATGAAAACAGAAAAGTAGTGCTGTCCGCAAATCGTAATTTGTTGGCACAAAACTCGACATGTTTTTATCTCTGTCTGTCGTTTTATTTGTCTGCCTAAACATTACAATTTTTTCCCCTCAATTTAGTTTCTAGATCGTAACTTTAGTAATTTTTGAGATATGATAAATGAAAACTACTAGTTGTGTCACGCAGTAGTGTCAAGGGAAATGGAGGAAAAGAAAGAAAGAAAGAAAGAAAAAAGAAAGAACCAAAAGATTTGAACAAATACCTAAGCTTTTTTAGTTATTTTTTAAACGCCGTCGAAAGTTTTCTAAAATCTTTGAAAAATTTTGTGAAATAAAAATGACTGTAAATAATTTTGATGACACACGTGCTAGGGCTAGGTAATATATTTTTTCAATTGGTTAAGGTACATCTAAACGGGCCATATTTTACGAAAATTTGTGGCTGCTATTATTGGCAAACATTGCCCAGACATCAAAAAAACATTTTAGTGCATTTTATGGCTGAGCAATCAATTGCAGGCAACATGTTGCAATATGTCTGCAATAGCATGGCCTTTGATTCAGAACCCTTTAATGAGCCACACAATCCAGCAACAATGGCCGACGAAATGACGCTCATCGCAGCCGCTTACATTGTTTTGGCAGAAAAACGAAAAAAAAAGGACACGAATGTGGATTCGACCCTACCTAAGTAGGCGTGACACTTTGGATTCCGTAGACAAGGAATTAATACTGGATAAATACTTATTTAAAAATTTTACAAGAATGTCTAAGAGCGACTTCGAATTTCTTGTGAACAGAATTGGACCAAACATACAAAGGCAAGATACAAACATGAGGAATGCAATACCTGTGACTACAAGATTAGCACTCGCAGCACACTTCACGTCGCGCAGAAAGTAAAATGCAAAGTACTTCACGTCGCAGGGAGAAAGGGACGCGCATATACAGTAAAACAGAACAACAATATAGATGGCCCAGATATATTGCAGTATTTTCGATTGCGAGGCGATCGTTCGGCCACACGCCGGCTACACATAAAAACATTTTAACATACCAAAAAATATGTGGCTATAATGCCGGGCCATCCTTAAAATATTGCATAGTGTGGCTGGTATTGCTAGCAATGTTGCCGGCCACAGTATTGCAGCCACAAATTGTCGTAAAATATAGCCCGTTTAGACGCCCCATTACACATTACTCCTATTGAATAAAATAAAAAAATTATTTTCTTATTTTTCAAACTGGCCAGCATTAGTAATAAACTGTAAAAATTCGGGGTATTTCGTC
The DNA here is from genome assembly GCA_949125135.1 of Alcis repandata. NCBI lineage: Eukaryota > Metazoa > Arthropoda > Insecta > Lepidoptera > Geometridae > Alcis > Alcis repandata. Next base: position 8,843,221 of record OX421241.1, read on the forward strand.
AAAACCAAAAAAAATATTATAAAAATTGTTACACTTCGTCTTAGACAACCATGTCTCAAAACACTCTATATGATCTATGCTATATAGCGTCCCTTTACGGCTTTGCATCGAGCTGCCAATCACCCTGGACATTATACTCGATGGTGGTCTATTTTTCAATTCACGTCGTTTGGGGTCAAGTCGTCAAGATCACGCTTTCTGTCATCTCCAAAAGAATATACAGTCTGCTGCACCAAGAGCCACCATTATAGACGATTATGAGCAAGTGTTTCCCTACGAGAGGGCTCAATATTGCATCTTCTCATATGCCCCTTCTTTTTTAAGTGTATTGTTGTTGTGTATCCACATTATGCAAACCACCAAATTGTATAATTATTTTCACATTCAAAAATAGTATTCAGCCACATAGGTGTAATGAGGTCCCTCGATTTGCATTCGCATTTACATCTAACATTTTTCAGACTCTATTGTTAAACTTTAACTTATGAACAATCACACTTTTATTTATAAATCAACGAAGTGTTTGTCAGTCTGTCCAGAGATTTTTTTGGATACCTACTCAAAAACTTTGCTTGCAAGTTTTACTCGCTCATTAGAACTTTCTACATTGGAATTGTCAGTTCAAATATAATAATAGTACTAGAAGATATAATTGACGGTTCGATCCCAAGAAAAAGTAAGCAGCACCTTTATCTAGGAATATTCTCACGGTTTTATCGTTTACCATCTCGTGACTAGGGAGGGGAAGTGAAAAAGTGATTAAAACTTATTGATTTAAAAACCTATAACCTTTTCAGGGGTTCCATACAAAAATAGTAAAAAGGAATTCTTATGATGAGAGTCTAGTGTCTGTCTGTAAAAATTGAATATAACTTTATTGGACATCAAACGAATTACAAGAAAAACCAAGACTAATTAGAATTACATAGGCCACCACAGAAAAATATTTCAGGAAGTATAAAGCTTTACTGTTTTATTAATATTGAACATGCGTATCGATACCTAATGTTAGCCAACACAAAATATAGGTATGGTAGTTTCGCTTTTTAAATTACGAATACGTCAAGAGGAAGAAATAAAAGGTTTTTTTTCAAAGGGGTTGCATGTCATGTCATGTCATATCATGTCGTGTTTTCTTAAAGAGTCCTGCGCTGATTGCGGCTAATTTCAATAAAATGTAATATAAATGGTATTTATACGGGGTTACTTTCAACTCGATGCAAGAATTTGCTCGTCTAGTCACTCAAAAGTATGAAAAAAAAACATTTTTTAAACTCAAACTAGTCGTAAGGGACGACTTAATTTTACGTGAGTATTCCCGTGTTAATTATAACAAAAAGTATAATATAACTGTAATATAATAAGTAAAATATAACTGAACTTTCGACATGCGAGTTTTTTTATGTAATTGAGTGACGAGACGAGCAAATCGTTCGCCTGATGTTAAACGGCACGTTTGCTCATAACAGGTCTGCGCCACCCAGAATTTTGAACTCGCAGAATTCAAGACCCTGCGTGGCACAGCACTGCGCTCGTCACCCTGAGATATAAGTTGTTTAATCTCCCATTTGCCCTGTAATTTCACTGGAAATAATGCCCTTCCAACCGGAACACAGTAATGTTTGCACATTACTGCTTGGCGGTGGAATAATTGGCAAAAGTTTTTGCATTGGCAGATTTATACTTAATATATTATCATACATATGCATTTTATAATTACAAAAAATGATAGGATGAAAGATGATTTTTGTAAAACCGAAAAGTAATTCCCTGTTGCGAAACTTTGCTTAATATCCTGTGATTTTCAAGTAACTCCTCGCAGTAAGTTCCTCGCAGGTATCTAAACTTCAGAATTCACATTTTTCACATAATCCTTTTTTATATTTTTCGCGAATTCCATATTGGTACCATAGTAAAATTGTTCATAATGATGAGTACTATGAGCCGTTTTCTGCTTAGCATACCCTTTCCTTGTAACCTTGTATATCATTACATTAGAAGCTAATCCGAAAAACTGCGTTCTGCAAACGAAACCGCGGGGTGTTACTAGAAGTAACTAATAAAGTAAACAAATCATGAGAATAATTTGCTGAATTAATTTGTAAAGTAGGCTTAATTAAAATACCAACAACAGTTTATATACCTACCAGAACCAGTATATATTTTGAAATTAACTGTGCCAATCTAGTGGAAACACCCGTGCAGATAGCAGCTCACTATCATAGGTATGTCTGAATTGTGTAATAGTAAATTGTATGACAAGGCAGCAAAATAATATTGTTTTCATCCCACCATCTCGGAAAGAGTATTTTTAATCTTCAATATCTGAGTGGAAAAGCCGTTTTTATTCTCTACTAGAGGATAAAGTAAATTGAATTTAGAACATCGTGTGCACTAAGTTTGTGAATTAAAAAAAACATTAAACCTATTTACTGCTACCTCTATGGTGCCGAATATATCATACAACGTTTTTTTTTAATTTGTTAAAAACTCAGACTCGGAACCTTCTTGGTGTTCTTTTTTCAATTTGCTTTGTACGCGGTTCTTTACGCGGCATTTTTTCACGTCATTGTTAAACCTTATATTAAAAACAAGAAACTTGAAAACAAGTGAAAAAACTAAAATGAGTGATTCTAGCGACGAGGAAGTTTGTTTGACGCCAACAGAATTGACTGAAACTGTTAATAATGCGCAAATGAGCTTTTCCACTCAGATATTGAAGATTAAAAATACTCTTTCCTCGCTGAGGTGGAATGAAAAGTTACGTGTTGCACTCGAGTGCAAAGATTTTTCACCTCGTGCTCTTTTGATTCCCTCGCTAACGCTCAGGATTCTAATTTTGAATTTCGCTTGCTCGGTCATCAAAATTGAATACGCGGTTAAAAAGCAACTTTGCACTCTTGTATAACAAATAACTATTAGGCGATGGCGTCTCATATTCAGAATTCTGAGCTAGCAGCGTGGGATTTAGAGAACTTCGCCAGAGTTATATTAAAATTTTATTTTGCGGCCAAGTGATGCAAAATTCTTTACTCTTTACTTCCTTTGGAATTTAATTCAACTTATTTGTTTGAATGTTTATTTAATTTAAATATTATTTTGATTTTGTAATTTCAAAGGCCATGTCTATAAAAAAGTCAAACCGTGCGTAAACAATATCTCTAAATAAAATGTATAAAATTAAATAATTTCCTTATTAAAAAAATGAACTTTAAATTCGGTGGTTAAATTGTTATTTTTGTCTTATGAAGTTTTGCAGACGACATAAGAAAAACTGAATTTTTGAAAATAAATTGTTATTAATCACTGTGATCTATTCAAGTTTGTGTGTTGACCAGCCAAGCTTGACTAAACCTACACATATAGGAATTATGCAGGGTAATGGAATTTTTTATTTTATATATTTTTCTTTTTGGCGTAATATACCTATGTATTATGAGACCATCAACTCAACTCAGCCAACGTATTAAAAAATAAAAATGAGTACTATTTCGACTCATCCGTAGAATAGAGTTCGATGTGATCATGGAGCAAAAACGAGTTTTTTAGCTAAACGAGATAAGGAATACGAACTTTACAGACGTAGATTTTTAGAATTTTCATATCTTTATTAGTTTCGGAAATATAGAATCGAATAACGTTCAATCTGACATTAGCTACGCATAAAAACGCACTAAGTGATCAAGCGACAGCGCGCGGCGCGGAGGGGCGGCGCGGGCGCCCCGTCCGTTCGTCGGTCCGGCCGGTGTTTGCTGGAGAGTGGCGTATTTATGTCATGCGCTTCGGTTTGATGAAAAAAATATATTTATCAAGTATTATATGAAAAAAAAACAAGTTTTCAGACATGTCACGATCAGGAAAAATGTTGGATATGCTTAAAGAAGCAAATTCTGATGCAGAAGAGCCTGAGCTTAGTTCATCATTTTCAAATGCAGCTACTTATAGTATGCAGAAAAGTGTAAATGTTTACAAGTTAAAGACTTTTCAGTTGTATTATTTCGAGATACACATTAAATTAATCTTATAATTATAAATAATGCGCCTATATTGTTTTTTGTCCCAGTAAATGGTTGTCGGCGATCGATTTTTATATAAGACGTTTTTTGTCGTAGAAGTCGTGAAACGCATTTTTAGTGTGAAAATATAATTTTCGTAATGTTTATTCCCGGGGTAATTATTCTTTATGTAATATTAAACAATAAAAAGTAGAAGTCTTATAAAATATTAGGACAATTTTATTCGAACACTGTTGACTTTCTAAGCGTTTCATATGAATATAGGACGTTTTTCTACAAAATCAGTGACACGATTTGTTGGTTCCATATTAAGATGGGACGTTGTTACTGGGATAATAAAATCAATTAAGACGTTGTTCATTTAAAAATATCATTAAATATAAAGATTTTTTATTTTTTATTTATCAAATTAATTGCTAAGTACATAGTCTTGCAATATACATATTATTATAAAGTTGGTTTTATTAGTAGCTATAACAATTAATTACTTCAGTTGTGAATGATAATGATAACGGCATGTCACAACAAACGTCACCTTTGCCTCATAGTGCAGAAGAAATCAGTCGGCAACTAGCTGATGTCTGGGAAGAAATTCAGCATGAAGATGGTGGGACCAAAGAAATTATCTGCGACAGCTCCATACCCGATGTCATGTCTGATCCGTCTGCCGAAGATGTGTATAGCAATCAACTCAATACAATGTTCTTTGGAAGTACCTACCTTCTAGTTTCGAAAATTCACCATTAATACAGCTTGAAGAGTTAGAAGTGTTTCAATCTCAACACAGATCTACTCCGGTTAATTCAGAACTGTCGGTGCCAATCCTATGCCGTCCCCTACTAACGTCCATTTGATCTGTGATTGCTTATTCTGCCCTGATCATGTAGACAGTTTTTCTGTGATTTCTTCATCGTCATTTAGCACCACTAATTCGCCTGCTGCTTCGTACTCGAGCGATCACACCGTGACTCCTAAAACGACTAGAAAACTACAGAGGCGCTCAAAAGAATGGGCAGATCTTAAACGGAAATGCCTGAAGAACTTAGGTAAGACAAGTTACAAATGCTCTGATAAAATATCTCAACAACAGCGGCTGAACTGCTTCACAAAATTTTGGCAACTGGGAGATCGAACTATCCAGTGGAATTACATCATCAAATATTCCGATAAAATGAAGAAGAAACGATGTCTGAATCAAGATACTCCTAATATGTAATACGAGTAGGAAACATACTTTTAAGTATTATCTACCGCTGATTACAGGTTCCAGCGAATCTCACTGCGAGAAAAATGAAGTGTGCCAAACTATGTTTATTAGTACTCTTGCAGTTTCAACTCGTATCTTAAAGACTGCGTGGAAGAAGTACGATGGCAGTGCTATTATAGAGGAGGACAAACGAGGTCGCCACGGTAATCATAAGACCGTTATAGATGACGATATGAAGAAAAGTTTTTGTGACCATGTTCGGGCGTTTGTATCTGTTGAATCTTATTTTACATACGCAAGAACAGCCAAAAGCTGTACCTACACGGAGAGTTAAGCATTGCCAAAATGTTCAAACTATATCTTGAATGGTTTGACTCTGAGAAATACGCATGTAAGGCTACAAAAGAACGCCAGTATCGTGACATTGTCAACTCAAACTTCAATCTAGCTTTCCAATTCCCAAAAAAGATCAGTGCGACGAATGTCACGTTTTCCGATTGAAAAAAACCCAACTGACCAAGAAAAAAAAAACTATTCAGAAACATCAGAATAATAAGAAGGTCGCAAGGAAAATTCCCTAGATAAAAAAGTGAAATGGAGACATGGTTACTGCTATGTTTGATTTTGAAAAAGTATTGCAGTGTCCTACGGGCAATGTAAGCATATTTTACTTCAAGAGAAAGCTATCTTCTTTTAATTTCACGGTTTTTGACATGGGAAAGCTCTTTGCCATATGTGGGATGAATCTGTGGCAAAACGTGGAGCAAATGAAGTTAGCAGTTGCCTCTTAGATTTTATCCAAGCTAATGTTGAGCAAGGGGCCAAAAAGTTTCGCTTATGATCAGACAATTGTGCTGGCCAAAATCGTAATCGCTTTGTATATTCATTGTAGGTACGTTTACGCCGCACAAAAATTCAACATATGCATAACACACTGATTTTTACAGAAAGGACACACCCAAAATGAGGGGGACAGTGTCCACTCTTTCATCGAGAGAGCTTCTCATACCAAAACTATCTGTACCCCTTATGACTGGCGTTTATTAGTAAGATGGGCCAAGAATGAAGGAGAACCCTATGTTGTAACACAGAACGAATAATGTGTTTGACTTTAAATGTCTTGTTAATGATAAGGTTTGAAGAAGATTAACTCTAAAAGCATTCGAGAAGTACATGCAGGCTGTTATAGTGATCTTAACAAATTGTTTTTTTAAATATGACCTGTCTCTGCCTGCTCAGAGTCAGGACTGCAACCTAAGTCTGATTCTAACTGTTGTGTGATTGCTGTTCTAAGTGATGTCATCTAATGGTTTTGTATCCTAATTTGAGATTTTTTCAATTAATAAACGAGTTTAAATATTTATATATTTTTAAATTTACTTATATAGGAGGTTAGTCATATTATGGCTAACATTATGTTCAATTATTTCAAGGTGGTCATTCACAAAGGACTCATAAAGTATGGGTAATTCTAACAAAAAACGACCCATGTCAATATAGAACTTCATTTGATTCAGACATCTCCGTAAAACAACGTATAATGTTAATTACGGACCCCCGGTGTTCCGCCATTAAACGTCCTATGTTGATATGGAACCCACTAACTCGTGAAATAAACAACTAAAAAATATACACTATAAAGCATGTAACTAGGCTGAGGGGCTGTAACAACATACCAAAAAACCAAAATGTCAAGTCTCATCGTTTAAGAGTTACACAAGTCAACAACTTCTCTGACCTCTACTGAAAACTATCAATCCTACAGATCGGACTTTATTCTACGGATGAGTCGATTTATGCTATCAAATTCTGCGTAATAATTTTTTTAATAACTATTTGCACCAGTCCTGGTTTGTTTTTGTATGGGATTTGAGACATCTTCATTGATTAAAAGTTTAATGTCGATATTTTCTATTTTTAAATTTAATTTTCCAAGGCTGGGAAATAAATCCATTTGATTTTACTACCCAGTACCTATACTGTATCGATGTACCCAGTAAAGACATTAACGGTCATTCTCAAAAAACCAGGCGTCGATACACGCTTCTGGTTCACACGGTTCTATAGCAGACGCTTGACCATTGCAAACGTTTTCACATATTTTTGCGCCCTTAGGGGTTTACTTACAAAAACTATGTTTTATAACAACCGGAAAAAATTCGGGAAGAATAGACTACAACTAAGTCTCTACAAAATTAGGATGTGCGTTATATGTATGTCAGTGAGTCAGTCTTTTTGTTCCTAAGTATAAATAGTTTTCAGAAGTCAGAAATATTAATTTAACTTAAATAGCATTGAATGTAGTCAGTCACATTTAGAAATAATTTTATTATTGAAGAATTAATTGAATTTTATATTTTTTTTTTTGTTTAACATCAGGCGAGCGATTTACTCGTCTCGTCACTCAATTACTTAAAAAATTAAAACCTAAATAAAGTAATGAATTAGATAATTAAACACCGAAGAACATTCATATCAATGCCATTAATTTTCAAATTCAAGCGAAACTGCCAGGTTTAGTCACGACATAATAATATAAATCAATTGACAGTGTTATGAATCAAGATGAGGCAATGAATTATCCAATTGAATTTTTAAATTCATTGGAACCGGCTTGTATGCCACCGCATTGCTTGAATCTGAAAGTTGGTTCTTTGATTATAATATTATTGCGAAATATTAATCCACCAAATACCCCGTTTGGGGACTGCCGCGGTAAAGCTATTGCATACGGTGATACTTTTTAGTTTTGCCATCTATCGATGAATAGCAGAACTTTTAATGACTTTTTGAAATATCACGCTTGTCTCTTTAGTTCAGCAACTCGCCTCTAGGTGTCGAGTGTAAGGTTTCGTTGACATTTCAAACGTCATGACTCTCTTCCGAGTGTACCCCTGTAGTTCTATTTTTAAAACCAGGCTAGTGAAGGGAAAATTGATAGTTGAAAAAATAATAAAACTTTACAATGTTAGTTGGTGAAACTGTTATCGATTCCCAAATAGGTATAAGAAATCGATATTGAATAGGAACCGCACAATCTAGTAACCGATTTTCTTGGCCCTACCTTTGCCGATTGAAAAATCGGTAAAAATGCAAATGTTTCATCTGATGGACTGTCTGTTTTAATAACACACGTTTGAAAAGATTAGTCCAGGAAGTCTAATTGGAGCATTTTGATAACATCCCATAATTACGTCACAACGATGAAATTAAAACATTTCATCAAAATCAAAGTATTATTTAGGTTAGTCAGTAATTTCTCTACTTATAGAAATCGTCCCTATTTTTATGATGACGTCATCGACAAAATCTATCGATTTTTCTCTTAAGATATTCAGATCCCATCACTACGTTTGCTGTCAAAACTTAACGTCAATTTATTATACGGTAAAAAATAAAGCTATTAATCGACTAACTATTTGCTATCACAAATATGTATTTTGAAAATGTTGGATAATATTGACCAAGTACCTCCCCGAATACGGCCCGCACCCCCCCGCCTTCCGCGGTTTTGATACAAATGTGATGTTGGGGCGGTTCGATATAATCCGACTTCGGTGGGGGTGTCAGGTTATATTTTTGTTACGGAATTTCTGGATTTCTCCACGCTCAAGGCCCGCGATAGAAGCTATGCAATAGCTTAAAAATGAATAAACAATGAATAAAACGGAAATATGTGCTCATTATTATATTCATAAAACTTTTAGACATTGTATTTACATTGCTTTTGTATTTTTATTTTTGAATAAGATAAAATTTAAGCAAGACAAAGACAAAACTTCGAAGCCAGCCAAATTAACGTAACATAATTGAAAGTAAAACGTAATTGAAATAAAAAGTTACCGCAGATTTTGCTGGCTAGACCGTCGAAAAAGATGTAAACAGATCCTCAGTAGAATTAAAAGAGTAGAGAAAATGGGGGGTTCCCAACCAGTCACACCAAAACGAGTCACAGTGTGACTCGTTGGGAATTTTTTTCCCAACCAGTCACACTGTTACACGAGTGTGACTCGTTGGGAACAAATTTTTAAAAAAGATTCCCAATATAAAAATTAATCGCTGTTCGTTTGGCTGGCTATAAACTCATAAAATTAGCGAAATTGGTCCAGCCGTTCGCTGGACCAATTTCGCTAATTTTGATCTTGAAATATTTGTATTCAGGTATTGTTCAGGGAAGGTTTAAAAGTAAAAAAAAACAGCGGGTGAAACCGCCGGGTGCAGCTAGTTAAAAATATAATATTTCGTGCGTAGTTTTTTTATTTTGTTATTTACTCAGAAGTTACTTTTACATGAAAATTAAAAATGTTTTGTTTCATTGAATTGCTGCGTGGTGCATTATTAGGTCCTCAGATATGAAATTGGTGCTATGTCGAACTGGCCACTTTGATCCCAAATATCTGCTCTTTGCTTAGGAACTCCAAATTCAAATTTATTTAAAATTAAAGCTCGTTTATATGTGTTTCAAATTTAGTGATTTATTTGTTTTAGCCTAATTTGATTTTTCTTTGGCATTGTTTTCTTTGCAAAATGGAATATTTATTTATTTATCGCATTATTTGCGAATACGATTTCCATCGTGGCACCAACGCTGCAGAAACAGCTCGAAGGATTATTATTTTTTTTTATGTAGGTAATTGAGTGACGAGACGAGCAAATCGCTCGCCTGATGTTAAACGTCACGTTTGCCCATAACAGGTCTGCGCCACCCAGAATTTTAAATTCGCAGAATTCAAGACCCTGCGCGGTACAGCACTGCGCTCGTCACCCTGAGATATAAGTTGTTTAATCTCCCATTTGCCCTGTAATTTCACTGGAAACAATGCCCTTCCAACCGGAACACAGTAATGTTTGCACATTACTGCTTGGCGGTGGAATATCTGGCAAAGGTGTGGTACTTCCCCAGGCGGGCTCTGCAAAAGAGCTCTACCACTACAAAAAATGATGTGTATTTCTGAAACGAAATAGTGTTATAATGTACCTTTTTTTGTCATTACACGATACAGTTTCCCACTTGACTCTTTTAGCACGTAGTAACTATTACCTAAACTACGTCTGACAGGCTAGGTTTGGCGCCATCTCAAACCGCCACCATTGATTCCATTTTTAAATTTCGGTGATGTGTTTAAAGTTTGTCAATATAAATTCGTATTCAAGTTTGTACTTCGCATTTTATGATATGATAGTAGATAAAGTAGTGTATGAAACTGCACATAACTAATTATTAAAACACTCGTGTGATAGTATTAAACTCACACTCGAGTTTTAATACCCCTTTTTATGCCACAGTTTCATAAACTACTATTATCTTTTTTTTCGTCTATTTGTTTTACCCATACAAAACGCCAATTTAATAGGTAAGGACCTTTGTGAATGACCTTTGCTTACAGAATGGCAAATTTGTTGGATATGGTTTTATATTAGAAAGTTATTGTTTGGGTGATACGTTCTTTTTGAAGTAAAAATCGCGTTTTATATTTCTATTTAAATGGTAAGCAAAGGTGGTTTAGGGTACATGCATGTATTTTATTTTTCAATCGATTCTATAAGTTTACCTGCAAAAATAAAATATTCGCAAAATAATAATTAATAAGTAAGCGAAAAATAAGTGACTGAAAGTGAGACCAGGCCTAATAAAAACAAAATACAAACCTAAAGAAGTGTTACACCAACAGACAGTGACAGTATAATGTAATAGTAGGGTGGTGTTACTCGTTGGGAATGATTAAAAAAAAAAGATTCCCAACGAGTCACAGTGTTACTGGTTGGGAAAAAAATTCCCAACGAGTCACACTGTGACTCGTTTTGGTGTGACTCGTTGGGAACCCCTCGAGAAAATAGTGATATAACAGGAAATTTAATTATTAACAGATAAACTGAAAATATGGCTCCGAGACCACAAGAGCAGTCGTCGGTGGAGAAGGCGGAGGAGGGTGCACGGGCGGCTGCAGACGGAGACAGAGTCGTCATCTCCGGCATGGCCGGCCTCTACCCGCAGGCGCGGTACGTCAAGGACCTCGAGAACATCCTCTACAATAAGGTTATCAATGTTATCATCATCAAAAGTTTCATCTTAGTAAATAAAATAAGTAAGTTGACCACTTGAAGGCGTCCGACAATTACAATATGGCATGAGGTAATTGCTAGAAAACAAATATTCCGGGCTTGCCATCATTTTTAGTACTCACTCAGATATCAAGACTCAAGTTTCATTAACATCGGACGAATAGATTTCGAAACAATGAATTACTTAGTTGGTATTTCGTCTACGCTACGCGAAACTTAGTACTTAGGTTAGGGTTACCAGATTAAAAAATCAAAAGACCGGAGAAAAGGCCTGATTTCCATGGAAAAGTCCTGAGATTTTATACAGTTTGAGAATTTTCTCTCAAAAACTTATTATTATCGTTTTTTACACTGCGGATCTAGCTCACGCGTTGCAACTTGCACATCGCACTCAAAGCGGCGGGGCGGGGGTGGCAGCGGCACCGCCCGTCGCCCCGCACAGATTATTTTTAGTTGGTTTAACTTTTAATTAAAGAGATCTTTAAAATCTAACCTGTGTTTTATGGAAAATCCTGAGATTTGCAAGATCCGGCCGCAATCCTGAGAAAAGTCAAAAAATCCTGATATCTCAGGACAAATCCTGAGATATGGTAACCCTAACTTAGGTACGATTACGGCCGACAAAATCAAATCTTCTCGTTGAAGTGAGGTTCTTTTATTTCAATAATAATAATTAAATATATCTTTTTGTCAGCTGAACCCAGTGTCTGCGGACGACTTGCGCTGGAAGTACAACCACCCCGAGGCAGCTCAGTACACGGGCAGCGTGCCTGACTTGGACCGGTTCGACGCACAGTTCTTCAAAGTGCATTTTAAACTCGGAAAGGCCATGGACTCCGTCTCGCGCAAGATGTTAGAGCAAGCATATGAGGCTATTTATGATGCTGGTAAGACTACTTAGAATTGCTGTGATCTAGGTAAATCTCGCACCGCATGGTGCGTCAAATACAATACAAATTACATTACATCACACACAGTACATTAATTACAAATTATATTTACTAAATTAGAAAAATAACTAATACCAGCTAGGTTAGTTTACTATGGATATTTTTATAGTGTTACTAGCTGACTCGACAGACGTTGTCCTGTCTTAACGATGACTATTTAACCCCTTGACTCGGAATGCGTACACATTTGTACGCACAATACTTGGTATCGTTAAACTCGGAATGCGTACACATGTGTACGTTCGCGCTACCATTTTGAAAAGTACCCCTTGACTCGGAGAACGTACACATGTGTACGCGCGACGCGCGACCTCTTAATTTAGGTGTATAATAATAGCGGTATTTTGATTTGTAGAAATTAAGATTGTTTGAAATGTTAAATCTTGTTGAATTTAAAGTTAAAATGTAGCAGCGTTATCATATAATGGACTGCTTTTTACATAAATTAAAAATATTTGATAGTTTTTAAATAATCGTAATTTTTCTAAACGTCTGCTATTTTTGGCGGGAAAACCGCCATCCGAGCTACCGCTGCAGAGTTTGGTAGGTGTCACCCGAGTCAAAGGGTTCGAATTGGTAAAAAAAGCCATTGCGTCAATTCTATGTCAAATATCAAAAGTTACATTAAAAAAGTTTACATTGTCCAAAGCGCTAAAGTTAATTTATGGTTTAAGTATTTTTAAATTTTCTAATTTTTCATGTTTTTTTACTATAAATTGAGATGTGAGCTATCCTATCTCCTAAGTTAGATCGAACTGCACACGGTGTTCAAATTTGATTGAAATCGGTTAATTGGTTTAGGAGTCCATTGAGGACAAACATTGTTTTGTGACACGAGATTTATATATATTAAGATGAGCTGACTCGACAGACGTTGCCCTGTCAAAAGCCATTGCGTAACTATAGCAACCGTAGTATGTTGATGCTAACTTAAATTTTAAATTTTCTAATTTTTCATGTTTTTTTACTATAAATTGAGATGTGAGCTATTCTATCTCCTAAGTTAGATCGAACTGCACCCGGTGTGCAAATTTGATTGAAATCGGTTAAGTGGTTTAGGAGTCCATTGAGGACAAACATTGTGACACGAGATTTATATATATTAAGATATTAAGATGTCGTACGGCATATTGCTATGGGGATCAGCCGCGGACAAAGATTCAATTTTTATCCTACAAAAAAGAGCTATCCGCGCTGTGTATAAACTACCAGCTCAATATGTAAGAGAAACATTTTAAAACCATTAAAATATTCTGACAGTACCATCTCTGTACGAGTACCTATAATTATAGTTATATACGAGTGCATCATGTACCTATGCGAGAAAAAAAATATGCAAAGTTAAAAATGTTTTCGAGTTTAATCCAAAATCACGAAATAGACATTAATTGGTATTTCATAAATGTTTAGGTTGGGAAAAACAAACACTTCCGTCATCGGCAACCATGTGCGCTTAATAATATAATTCTAAAACAGTTGATAGGCCTAAAGTGGGTGACAGACGTACGAGTAAGTACGCGTACTTATGGCTCGTCGACCTTACTCGCTTGTGTGTCACCGTAAGTACGCGTACTTTAAAACCGCTGCGCAAAATCGTCGACGATCCAACCGGTCTGAAATCCTGCTCGTAGCTCGTCATGGCTCGAACGTGTGGCAGCATTGCGAGCCGCGAGCCGCCATCAGCGTTCGGAACCGTACGATAATTATCGTACATGTACGATAATTTCATAACTACGTACGATGTACGATGGTATACGACTATCGTACGCAGATTGTACGATAATTTTCATTATGATGCAAAATTTGATAATAACACCGATAGTCGATAGCCCAATAACAATTACAGTTGTTTTTTACTGTCAGCGCCATCTATTGGCTCATTTCTTTCTATAAGAACACATAGTGGGTGATAGACGTACGAACTTAAAGTACGCGGTTCGCGAACTTACTCGGCTCGAAGTGGGTGGCTCGAACTGCTCGAAGTGCTAACGTCGAGCCGAGTAAGTTCGCGATCTTAAAAACCGCGTATTTTAAGTTCGTACGTCTATCACCAACTTCGAGTCGAGTAAGTTCGCGATCTTAAAAACCGCGTACTTTAAGTTCGTACGTCTATCACCCACTTAAGTGAAAGTAAAATTAATAAAGTAATAAAAAGGCACTTAATTGATAATGCCTACCATACAGAGGAAGCTTTTATCCAGGACAAAATGACGTGGGAAAAATCTGTTTTAAATGCAAAAGTGACATTGTGATTACATTGACATTTTTGACAAAGCCCCCTTTACAGCTGTTAGAATTTTATTTTAATTTTTTTATAGTGTGACATGTTTTTTTTTTCAAAATAATTTATTTTACTATTACCCAGTATTGTACCTACAAACACAATAGCATCCTATGGTCTGAATAAATTAATTGAATTGAAAAACTAAATATATAAATAAATAATGGGCAAAAGTGACTGACTGAGGGATCAACGCACAGGCCAAACCCTTACTACGGCTAGAAACTTAAAATTTCGCACACGTATATATACTCCTCTTATGGCGTAGGCAATAAATTAGGCATCCACTCAGGAAGAATTTTTCGAAATTGGGTTGAATTTCGAAAAATTCTAAATTCTTCTAAGGGCGTGAAAAAGGATTGCAAAGTTTGTATGGAACAACGTGTTTTGTTCGTCTGATCAACTTCAAACTTGGCATTTAGGTATTTTCTATAAAAGATTTACTGGGAGTACAAATAAGTTCCCGCCGTTTTAAGAAAGATGGCCATACACAAGTTTATGGTTAAAATTGTTAGATGTAAGACTGCCTATAGTAAGTTAGGTCATTTGGTAACAACATAACTTAAAAATTTTGTTCACCATCACCTTGCATCAAAATATTTTTTTTTCGTCCGAAAGTGTTCATATTTGTGCCAAATAAATATTTAACGGAAACTTTTAATTGACATCTTTAATTTAAAAAAAGTCTGTACCCGAGGCGCATCGTTTGCTTGTATTGTTTATGCATAGGATTAGGCTTCTCCGAGTGAGATTGATGCTGAAGCAAACTAAACAATATTAGGTGTACAACTTGCTTCCGCCGTTTTTTTCCGAAACTCGAGGCTTTATTGTTAAAAACTGGTTATACATTTATGATTCAAAGTATTGTCCATCGCTGGCCACTACTTTGAGTCTTGATCAAATAATGCCTCCAATTCTGCATCTTCAATAACCTTCTCTCTTCCACCGCCATGCTTGTCTTCGACGTCAAAACCACCGTTCTTGAAGCGTTGAAACCACTCTCGGCACGTTTTTTTCACTAATAGCGGTCTCACCATTTATTTATTTATTATATATTCAATCAGTACCGCTTACAACGAATTACACTAATGATAAATTTACAAATACTTGAATTACATTTAAACAATTGAAATTATAATACAATCACAAAACAAAACACAAATAATTAAGCACAAATATCAAATAAAAATAGAATGTCATAATCTATAATCTATAATCTATCTATTCTATATTCTATCTATATATATAAAAATGAAACCCGTTTTCCTTGGTCACGGCCTCACGCGTTAATGGCTGGACCGATTTCACTAATTCTTTTTTTGTTTTATTTGTTATTATTAGGAGAAGGTTCTCACGGAAAAAAATATTAAGAAAATCTCTCAGAAATATTGAAAAACCCTAAAAACAGCCCTTTTCTTTTTCCCATACAAACGTTTTCTAACTAAAACGAGCTTTATTGCTATTGTATAAAGTTCATATTGAATTGCAAGCACTCACCGTTGTTTAAGCAATGTAGGTATGTTCCTAACGTCCAAGAGTCAATTTGCACTTAATTACCTCTGTACAAAGTTCAAATTCAATCATATCTATCAAAACAGTGTGCGTTGGAGCACAGATAAAACAAAAAAAAAAGAAAACGAAATCGAATAGTTCATTCATTTGTTTTAAAATTTCGAAGGATTTGACTCCAAGTCATATCAAATTAAAAAAAAGTTGAAACAACAACAAACTGTCAATGTCAGTGTTTTTTTTTTCATGGATGAGTTTGCTTTTGTCAACTGATACACGAAACAAATTCGTAACTATATTTGTAATATATTATAAGTATAAAATTGTAAATAGTGTTTTGTGCAGTGTTTATATTTAATTAGGCAGTACCATAGAGAAGTACTCTATGGCAGTACGAAGTCTGCCGGGTCAGCTAGTAATAATAAATAATAATAATAAATAATAATAATAATAAATCAGATTACAAAAATATAGTTCATAATTGATTCATTCAAAAAATATAATCTATATAAAAATATATATAATATATATATATATATATATATAGATAGATAGATAGATAGATAGACAAAAAATACAAAAACAAAAAAACAAAAAATACAAAAATTATACAGCTCATAATTAATTCATTTATAAATACTTGACAGTTTCTTTGAGGCAAGCGACTCACAGTAAACTAAAGTTTCTGTCATGATAATTATCTCTCCAGTCACCTGCCAACAACCTGTTGTTGAGGAGAGAGAGCATTTAGCGCAGCCAGGGATCGCGATATCGGGGATGTTTCACGAGCCACGGTTCTATACTTCGGGACAGCAAACAGTTTATGTTTCCTGCCCCTACAGTAGTTGTCGGGAACGTAAAGGCGACCAGTTGCTCATTAAGATCTGGTGCGTCCACTTTACCATGCAGAATCTTACACATAGTTCCTAGCTGGTCATGGGCTCTCCTAACTTCTAATGAGTTGTACCCTAGGCAACCGTGCAGAAACTCTGTAGGATAGGTACATGTAAGGATAATACCCAAACCTACGTTTGTATTAGTATCTGAGGAATGCCTTCTGAACTCCAACATAAGAGTGTATTTTTCTTCGTGCGGATGCCACACGCAGGCACTGGCTTCCTGGGTGGAGCCCCGCCGTGTTCTCGTAGCGGCGATCGGCGGCGGCGATCTCTCGCGTCCGACCCTGGTGCAAGCCATGGTCCGGGGCGAGGAGGAATGGGACGCCGTCGCCTCCTTCTGCGAAGCAGTGATGCTAGCGAAGGAGGTGGCGGAACGTGAGAGGGAGAGAACCTCTCGTCCCAGCCGCCGCCGTGGGAGGCGCTCCGGGCGTCGGGGGTCACGTGACGACCTCCGGCCACCGTAGACGCGGGCCTGTGTGGACGGTGAGCTATTGGGCTAGCTCGCTGTCCGTCCGTCTTATGACGACACAGGTCGTGTCGACGGCGCGTTCGTGTTCCACGCGCGCCTCAAAGAGATGTCAGCAACATGGAAGGGGCCCGAAAGGGCCCATGCCCGTCGGGGCTGCGGGTAGAAGTTACCGCGGCCTCGGCGTCACAAGGGCGTAGAAGGAACATGGGTGGTTTTTGGTCAGTAGAAGTCTGACACTCCCTTCCGCTTGACACTCCATTGGTAGATCCTATCTAAATCACTCTGCAGTTTAAGGCAGTCCTCGACCGCTCTTATCTCCAAATACAATTTCAGCTCATCCGCATATAGGAGGCATTTTGAGTGTTTGACGACCGCAGGAAGGTCATAGGTATTTGAGAGCATTCGATGAGCCTCAGCCGCAGATTTCTTCATATTAAAGCAGGAAATTAAAACCTCCCGCAAATGACGAGAATTTGGCTCGTAAGCTGACATGTTTAATTGAGAATAACTGTAGGATGCAGACACAAATCGACTAATATTTCGATGGCGTTATGTTTACAAATACCTAAGCTTATTGTATGGCATCTACGATTTATTTATTTCGACTACCACTTACCGCTACAGTCATCTATTGCAAAACGGCGGAAGCAAAGTTGTACACCTAATATAATAGGTTTTTTGTTGTAGGTACAATGCTAACCGTTAACGGCCCGCCCGACTATGTAGATTTTTTTTAAATAAAATACCTAACTATAAAAAAAAGGTTACAGAAATTCTAAAGTAAACGAGCGCGAGCGATGCCGCGGGTAAAAGTTAGTTGAATTTAAATTTGAAAATAATAATATAAATATCACACTTACTTTTCAGGCGTCAATCCAGGATCTTTGTCAGGAAAGAAAATTGGCGTTTACATCGGGACTTGCTTTTCTGAGACAGAAAAAACTTGCTTCTATGATGCCTCAAGTCGAACTGGTTTTGGTATTGCTGGGTAAGCTAAGTAAATTTATAGTTTACGATTAAAATTCGTGCAAAACAAGTAACAAATAATCTTTTATGATTTACTTATGTACCTTACAGATGCAACAAGTCCATGTTCGCGAACCGTGTTTCGTACTGGTTGAACGCCAAGGGTCCTTCGATGTCTATCGACCAGGCTTGCTGCAGCTCCATAGCCGCGCTCGAGGCGGCTTATGATGCCATTTCTCGCGGAGAGTGCGAGGCGGCCCTGGTTGGTGGTGGAAACTTGTGTTTGCATCCACAATCATCTGTGCACTATGGACGGTAAAATATAGTTTAATATATCGCACCTAAATATTTTATTGATAACAAGGGTTTATTGCGCAGCTAATCGTTTAGCTTCACACTGGTTCGACATTCATATTTGTTGCAAATATTTATTATGCACGGACTTTGGCCTTTTGGGCTTCGTCTTAGCCAATTTGACTCTAACACGATTATGCTCGGTCAAAAACCTTTGTTTTGCTAATAAGATTATGTAGGGCTAAGTATTCATCTATTCATCACCTACTTGACATATTTCAAATACTTAGCTAATAATAATAATTGGGCCCTGCCTCGCTGCCGGCGGCACCCTAGGTTTAAGTTTTTACAATGTTTTTATGTTTCTATATAAAAATATTGTAAAAATTTAAATTTAAGAAAATGAATAAATAAGTGAAAATTAATGCTAGTAAGACTTATGTTACAAATGAGCAAAAGTGACCAGCCTTGTGCTGGCGCTGCAGTAAAGCACACACCTATTCAATATTCATGCGTCTTTCACTTAACCTCACCCTTTGATAAGTATTATTGGATTTTAGTTTTAGATTTTAGAGATTTTAGTTAGATCTAAAATCAGTTACAATACAAGTCAATGCAAATAGGGTATATAATTCCATTTACACATAATCCACCTCATATCACTTATATTACCCTACCAGCTGCCACCCGTGACTTCGTCCACGTGGAATTTAGTTTATAAATACCTTCTTATGGCCCAAGTACACCTAATCCGTTATTGTCCGATATGCTCTAGCGTTGTCGGCTGTTTGGATTCAAATGTATGAATGGCCGTTGGCGGCTGAAATAATGAACGCGCTCGCTTTCATTTCATACGTTTAAAATTTTTCTGTCTATGAAGGATCATATGCCTCGCGAAACGGCAGTTAAACGTGCTTTCGCGAGCGCTTGCTGTCCGAGTTCAAGCGAAATTCTTTGCCAGACTCACGCGATAGTGCATGCGTCTCGCAATGGACACTTAGATTTACTTCCCGTTTTTCAGGTGTCTCCTGACACCAAGCGCTTGCTGTAGGAACTCTTTGAGAGTTCATGCGAATTCCCATGCCTGTAAAAGTCTTATACTTACGCAATAGTGCATGAGCTTCGTGATCGGCAGATAAATATTGTTCTCTATTCTCTCGAATCCGAGACGATGCGAGCTCATTCAAGATTCTCATAGGAACAAAGTTTCTGTAGCACGTAACCTGGCCTGACGTTCCTGAGACGCAGCATGTTTCGTTCGTTACGTTGACGATCTTCTTCAGATTCCTGTGTTTGAACTAATCTAATCATTTTAGCATTTTAGCCGCAATAGGAGAAGGTCGATCTTTTTTGAGACATTCTTACAAAGAATAATATATAATCACACAGCGTTATTTAGTTAGCATGTACTAATCATAAACGACTAAATTGTAGAATTGTTGTTGTTGTTGTTGAATTGTTTGTTGTATTGTGTCCTTGGCATTATATTTGATCGTACGCTAAGCTGGGACTGCCATCTTAAGTCCATTAGCTGCAAATTGTTTGCGTCTGGTGGTTCACTAAGACGACTTCGAAATTTTTTACCCACTGCCACCAAAGTTACACTCGCACAGTCTCTTCTTCTTCCCATCTTAGATTACGCTGACGCCTGTTACCTTGATCTGTCTGAGGAACAGCTAGATAAACTTGAGCGCCTTCAAAATTACTGTATTAGGTTTATATTATTATTTGGTCTACGCAAATATGACCACGTATCTCATTATCGCGCAAAACTCAAGTGGCTTCTCATTCGCCTTCGGCGGAATGCTCACATCCTCTCCCTTCTCTACAATATTTTGTTTAATCCATCTACCCCACGTTATTTAAAAGATTTTTTCGCCTTCTGGCATGCTTTTTCTTTTTGGTCCTTCTTCCCTCCGCTTACGGGGGAGGTCAGGGAGCAGTGCGATGTTTCCATCTTTCCTGCGGCTGGACTCTGGCAACTACCTCCAGGGAACGTTGGAGGGTGCGAGTGTCCAGCCCACCCGTGGGGGTGGGGGTGTCTCGCATCCTCTCTCGCCAATTCTGCACGTTGGCCGTCTTGGCTTGGTCGAGTGTTGGCCTTCTTGGCTTGGTGGTGCTTGCTGACACTTTTAGTGGGCCTCATCTCGGCTTGCCGCATCTTCCTCTTCGCTTTCCTCTGCGTCGGACAGTAGGAGATCTCGAGGGAGGGCTTGCCAGGTACGTACGTCTGGTGGTCTCACGTGGTGCGGCGCGATGTTCTGAAGGTGGGGGTGTGGTCCGTTTATAAACCCCTATGATATTTGTTCAAGCATACTCCATCTATCTACAGCGGTTCCACAGCTATGAGCATTTCTTTTTTTTGTGTTTATTTGTGTGACTGTCAAACTTTTTTGTATGGCGGCCATTTTTTTATCATTTCCCCAGAAAGGTCCATACTTGATCTACATTTCTTTCACCGTTTCTGAGATACGAGAGGATCCATTTTTCGTCAGCCATTATCATCATTTTTCCGATTTGAGACACAAGGAGTCATTTTTCAAAGTGTTTCTTGAGGTTATCGGATTTAGCGATGTTGAAAACTTCGGGAAAACTTATTTATAAACTTACGATATCATCTACTGCTCACCGAGGCCTCTTAAGAGAAATTGTCATTTTTTGGTTTGGCCTGAAATTAATATCAGCGTATCTCGAAAACCATAAGTGCTATCAACATGCATCCAAGAATTATATTGTAGAAAATGTTATAGAGAACATACTTGTCTTGAACAGGTTCCTTGTAGCTTGAACCGTTTTCGGGAAAATCTCAAAAAAACATATTTTGGGACACAAAAAAGGGGGGGGGGGGGGGGAGGGAGGGAAACAATCGTCTCCCGAGGTGTTTCTACTTCGGGGTTTAATTACAAACATAAAAGCTACCAGCATGCCAAGTTTCGTGCTTTCTGCCAGATGGGACCGAAAACCTGTTTTTTTCGAGCTAAGGAGCCGTACTAGTAACAGTAGCTCAGTACTAATCGGTCTTAATATTTACTTTGGAGATTATTTATTGATATCACTTAAAACTATTACAACAGTCTCATAAAGGTTTAAACCTGTGTTATAAAATCTAAAACTCAAAAATCAACTAAAGCGACAGTAGCTCAACATTGATCAGTCTTAAGAGTTACTTTCGAGATCGATCATTTTTATTAAAACTACTACAAAAGTATCATAATTAAATAAACCTGTTTTAAAAAATCAAAAACTCCAAAAATCAACATGTTAAATATTCTCAAAAAATTAGGTAAAGTAATAAAATCTACAATTCTTTGATCATAACGTCATTGGAGAACCAGTAGCATTCATTGGTATATTTCGGCTTAGGAAGATAAGTAATAATGTCACTTGCTTCAATGATTGAAACATCGTTAGGAACTTCCTAAAAATAGTTTTGGATTTTTTTGGGACTTATAACCTTGAACAACAAGTTTAGTGTCAATGATATCTTCAATAGAACATACTGATATGTCTTCTTTCCTTTCTGTGATCTGAATTTGGCTAAAATAAATTACCCTGTTTCGGGATTCTGTGCCAAATCATTTGTAGTATTTTAGCGTGATTTGTCGCTATATTTTCATTGTCAGACTCACAATCGGTAATATTATCATCATTGTTGTCCTCATGACCAGTTTGGTAGCTTGTGGATGGCTCGCTGATAACGGAAAGAGGAATTTGCTTCGATGTTGTTTCAGTTTGTACAGGATTATCATTTCGCTCCAATGTATTTTGGACCTCAACTACATCAACTTCTTGATTTGTGGGACACGTTGTTTCACTAATTGTCGAAATACTTTTATCGGGTTCAATTTGCAGTCTTGTCCTCTTCCTTGGTGGCTGTGATTCATTCCCAAATCTTTGTTCTCTTAGAAACTCTGTTAAGGAGTTTCGAACGCCAGATTCCATTTCAGGAGAAGGAGACTCAGGTGGCATTTTGTTTAAAACCCTATTCCTATCAAAAGGAAAGATACCAGTAGCCTTAAAACTGCTAACCAAGTTTCTTTTCACAGCTGACAACTCTGTACAAGTGTCTTTATCATTTTTTTGTGGCTTTTGATCCATACTTATTATTGCCTTTTTCAAGAGATGTGGGAAGGACTCCTTAGGTATGGAAGTAGTTCGTAAATTGGCTTTTTTCCAATCCTCAAGCGTTTGCTGCCATGCAATTTTTAACGGACGAAAGAAGCCGACGTCGAGTGGCTGGGATAGATGGGTTCAATTAGGCACCAAGCATATAAAACTGATGTTATTTGTATCGCAGGCAGCTAGGACATCAATACATCAATACAATTATCACCTATCAATAACTTTTACCCTTGTAGTCTTTTGGCATGCGGCAAAAAACAAGTCATAAACCAATCCCTAAATGTTGGTGTGTCTATCCATCCACTAGTTGTTTTGTTATATCGACATCCCTGACTGCAGCATGGCTCTTCACAGCATGGTTTACCCACAATTCCTCTCTCCTTCCATGTATCGTACAAGTGAGTACTTTTGTAAATGATGTACGGCGGCAATAATGTGCCGTCCGCAGAACCACAAATCATTACAGTAGTGGAGCTCTTCGAAAAGTTCATTACTTTCTCAGGGTATTTTACTCCTCTTCTATTATACACTTTTTTTTTGCCTGGATCGTCGGCCATGTTTGATTCGTCATAGTTGAATATATTAGACGGTGGTACATTTTCTATCTCAAGAGTGAAGGTTGTCAAAATATTTATTTAATGACTCCTGTCCCGGCCCACAGTCGCTCTGGACCTTTTGATATAGATATAGATCTTCATCATCATCATCGTCAGCCTGTTTCGACCCACTGCTGGGTATAGGCCTCCTCTCCCTTGCGCCATTCTTCCCTGTATCGGGCCAATCTCATCCATGGATGACTCGCGATGGGTATGATGTCGTCGACCCATCGGGCTGATGGTCTGCCAACAGAACGTTTGTCCGCAATCGGTAGCCACTCCGTCAGGGCTCTACTCCACCTGCCATCACCACGCCTACCCACATGTCCTGCCCAGCGCCACTTTAGTCGCATAATACGGTGTCCGACATCTGTGACTTTTGTTCTGCGTCGGATTTCCATATTACGGTCTTAATCACTCAAGCCTAACACACCTAACATGGTACGCTCAACTGCCCTTTGTGCGACTCTACTTTTTGCACAGCTTCTTCGGTTGGCGTCCATGTTTCGGCACCGTAAGTCATTGTGGGCAAGACACACTGGTTGTAAAGCTCTGTTTTCAGGCATTGTGGTATTTTTCGAGCCCTGAGTACGTCCTCGAGTTTACCGAAAGCGACCCAACCGAATTGTATGCGGCGCGAGATCTCCTTTTTGCAAAGCTCTGGGTCAAAAGATAAACAGTGTCCAAGATAAATGTAATGGTCGACCAGCTCTAACGGCTCTCCACCAACGGTGATTGATGTCAACGAAATACCTGTTAGGCTGGTCATCACTTTGGTCTTGGACCTATTCATCTTCAGACCGACTTTAAGAGATGCATCGTATAGGTCTTGTTTCATTTCTTGGAGATCTTGCATGTTCTCACTGATGCATGTATAGATAGATATAGATAATAAATATGTACCATATACCTTTACGGGCCAAGACACCCTTCGCTAAAACATTTTTTCTGCGTACAGAATTATGAACATTAGCAAGGACGGCACGACAAAATCATTCTCCGAGGACGCGGCGGGGTGTGTCAAATCTGAAGCAGTCAATTGTCTGTTTTTACAAAAAGCCAAAGATGCTAAACGGTAAGTTAACATAACACACTTCATGAATCATTTCATCCTCTATTCTAGTACAAAATGAAGTGTAATAAATCATAATGTATGTATAAGATATGGAAGTATCCTTATCAGAATTTCACACAAATTTGACATGAAGTCGAGTGGGACAAAATAAACTTAGATACATAAAAATGTCTAAGTATCTACTATATGCTGGGTGACTGGTTAGACACTTTAGATATTTTAGGTTATCATAGTACTCATACATTTATGAACAACTTTTACTATGGGATCAACCTGGCATTCGCGAAAAAAATCAATTGTTCCATAGAAAAATGTCAATGACACTCAACAAAATGTACGGAACAGCTGATAATTTTTTCGTGAATTCCGGGTTGGTCCAAAAGTAAAAGTTGTTCATAATGATGAGTGCAATGATAACTGCGAAGTCTCAAGTGTCTAACTAGTCAACTTGTATTGGTTGCAGGTTGAATAACCTGTATGATAGTTTTAGTATAATTCAGAAATGGATACATAATTATATGACTGAAATAGGGACGAATGAGGTCCGTAGAATGCCTGAGATTAGTTTTTTGTAAGGAGCTTCCAAATCCTAATAAATACTACGCTCTACTGGCTTGCTAGATCTAGATCGCTTTAGTTTTTTGGTAAATCTACATTAATGGATAAACTAAGGTTTACATTTGAGTATTTAATTATTTTCAGAATTTATGCAGATGTGATGCATGTCAAAACTGAATTTTTGTCTATTATGAACGATGAAACCGGTCCAAGATATGGTTTCTACCGTAACCCAGCTGACACAGTTAAGTTTCTGAAAACTTTCTATGATGAAGCGGGCGTACCCCCGACGGTAGTGGAGTATGTCGAGGCATTTGGTTCAGGTACATATTAAGAAACCGTTGTATCCTTATATTGGTTAGCTTCGTTCGCACATTTTTTTTAAAATAAAAATAGCATTGGAAGTAGATTAGATAGTCCAGTTCCTTAGCAAAATGTGCGGTCCCATCTGGCAGAAAGCACGAAACTTGGCATGCTGGTAGCTTTTGTGTGTGTAATTAGATCCCGATGTAGAAACACCTCGGGAGACGATTGTTTCCCCCCCTTCCCCCCCTTTTTGTGTCCCAAAATTTGGTTTTTTGAGATTATCTCGAAATCGGTTCAAGCTACGAGAAAGCTGTTCAAGACAGGTATGTTCTCTATAACATTTTATACAATATTGCTCTTAGATGCATGTTGATAGCACCTATGGTTTTCAAGATATGCTGATATTCATTTCAGGCCAAACCAAAAAAATTACGATTTCTCTTAAGAGGCCTCGGTCAGCAGCAGATGATACCAGAAGTTTATAAATGAGTTTTACCAAAGTCTTCAACATCGCTAAATCCGATAACCTCAAGAAACACTTTGAAAGATGACTCCTTGTGTCTCAAATCCGAAGAATGATGATGATGGCTGACGAAAAATTGATTCTCTCGTATCTCAGGAACGGTGAGAGATAGAGGGATACACTTAGCTTTTGAAATGTAGATCAAGCATGGACCTTTCTGGAAAGATGATAAAAAAAGATGGCCGCCATACAAAAAAGTTTGACAGTCATACAAATAAACACAAAAAAAAGAAATGCTCATAGCTGTAGAACCGCTGTAGATAGATGGAGTGTGCTTGAACAAATATCATAGAGAATCATAAGAACAATCGAGATTTGGCAAAAAAAATCCAAGATGGCGGATTTCATATTTTCGTCAAATTTCATTGGATCTTCCAAATATTTGAGTAATCCTAGGATGATGATATTTTGAATCTGAGAGCCCTTAAGGTCTTTAAATCCATTTCTGAAATAATTTTTTAGATTCAGCCATTTTTCAAGGTGGCTGCTGCCATACAATTGAAATTTTCCAAAAACTAGTTTGTAAGACTGTCATATAAAATTAATCTTCATTGGATCTTCCAAATTTTAAAGTGATCCCAGGAGACTAATATTTTGGATTTGGGGGCTCTTAAGGTCCTTAAATCTATTCCTGAAATTATTTTTTCGCTTCGGCCACTTTTTAAGATGGCTGCCATACACTTGAAATTTTCCAAATACCAGATTGTATTGAAACTTACTTATTTAATTAATCACGGGTATCCGTGTTTAATTATAACAAAAAGGTGTGAAAACCACGTTAGTTTCCACAGTGAAACTTACTTAAAAAATTAAAAACGTTAAAGTATTAGTTTAGAAACAAATGACAAATCCTGTAAAATCCTGAATACAGAATACTACTCCTCTTCAAGCACTTTAAAGACTTTAAGGGCTCTCAGATTCAAAATATCACCATCCTAGGATTACTCAAATATTTGGAAGATCCATTGAAATTTGACGAAAATATTATGAAATCCGCCATCTTGGATTTTTGTTGCTGAATCTCGATTGTTCTTATGATTCTCTATGATATTTGTTCAAGCACACTCCATCTGTCTACAGCGGTTCCACAGCTATGGGATTTTTCCTTTTTTTTGTGTTTATTTGTATGACTGTCAAACTTTTTTGTATGGCAGCCATCTTGAAAAATGGCTGAATCTAAAAAATTATTTCAGAAATGGATTTAAGGACCTTAAGGGCTCTCAGATTCAAAATATCATCATCCTAGGATTACTCAAATATTTGGAAGATCCAATGAAATTTGACGAAAATATGAAATCCGCTATCTTTGATTTTTTTGCCAAATCTCGATTGTTCTTATGATTTTCCATGATATTTGTTCAAGCACACTCCATCTATCTACAGCGGTTCCACAGCTATGAGCATTTCTTTTTTTTGTGTTTATTTGTATGACTGTCAAACTTTTTTGTATGGCGGCCATCTTTTTTTATCATCTTTCCAGAAAGGTCCATGCTTGATCTACATTTCGAAAGTTAGGTGTGCCCCTCTATCTCTCACCGTTTCTGAGATACGAGAGGATCAATTTTTCGTCAGCCATCATCATCATTCTTCGGATTTGAGACACAAGGAGTCATCTTTCGAAGTGTTTCTTTAGGTTGTCGGATTTAGCGATGTTGAAGACTTTGGAAAAACTCATTTATAAACTTCTGGTATCATCTACTGCTGACCGAGGCCTCTTAAGAGAAATCGTCATTTTTTTGGTTTGGTCTGAAATGAATATCAGCATATCTTGAAAACCATAGGTGCTATCAACATGCATCTAAGAGCAATATTGTAGAAAATGTTATAGAGAACATACCTGTCTTGAACAGCTTTCTCGTAGCTTGAACCGTTTTCGAGATAATCTCAAAAAACCAAATTTTGGGACACAAAAAGGGGGGAAAGGGGGGGAAACAATCGTCTCCCGAGGTGTTTCTACATCGGGATCTAATTACACACACAAAAGCTACCAGCATGCCAAGTTCGCGCTTTCTGCCGGATGGGACCGGAAACCCGGTTTTTTCGAGCTAAGGAGCCGTACTAAGACGTATATTTTGAAGTCATTTAATTAGAATTTTTTTTAAACCTTTTTCGTTAAGATTTTGATCTTTTTCACCATTACTTACGATTTTCAATCATAATAAATCATTTCGAACTTACCTAGATATATCATAATATAATAAAAATGTACAAAAAAAGCAGCTTTCCCATATTTTCGGTATTAGGAAATTAACCCTATTTTTGGTTTATTTGTATTAGCGGTACCAGAGGTAGACAAATCTGAGTTAGAAGCAATTGACGAAGTGTTCTGCAGCAAGAGAGAGGAACCACTGCTTGTTGGTAGTGTCATGTCCAATATTGGGTACGGAGAAGCAGCTTCGGGTATATCTGCTGTGACAAAGGCCAGTATATTTAATAGACGGTCGTAGTCGGTAATTAAAATAGCACGAGAAGTTTAAAAATCTAATTTCGATACAGGTGTTACTAGGTTACCACAAAGGCTCGCTGGCGGGTAACCTAAACTGCTCGACGCCGCGACGAGACGTGGCGGCGCTGCAAGAGGGCCGCATGCGTGTGCTCACGGACAACCAGCGCTTCCGGCGCACGTACGCCGCCGTCAACAGCATGTCCGTCACCGGCGTCAACGCGCACGTGCTGCTGCATGGCCATTACAAACACAAGGTACATCGTAGTACTTAAACGAGTCTCTACCTATTTCAGGCTTTCCTAGGTTGGTCCAAATTCTAAAAGCATTTTATGTATTTTCAGGACCTAGATCGTTATAGGGCTAACATTCCACGGCTCGTGACCATATCCGGTAGACAAGACACTGCCGTGGGAAAGGTTTTCGATCATTTGAAGTCTTACCCCATAGACCCTGAAGAGCTAGCGCTACTGAACAATATACATGAAACTAACATAACAGGACACTTGGGGAAAGGCTACGTAATCTTGGGCAAGTCAAACACGTATATTAAATTTATTATGTGTAAAATGTAAATTATTTATTTTTCATTGTGAACCAATAATAATTATTTCCTACGTTTGTAGATACAAACCCCGATGGTGCGACATTTAGCTTGGCGCAGCACGTGGAGTACAGCGACGGTGCGCAGCGGCCGCTGTGGTTCGTGTACAGCGGGATGGGCTCGCAGTGGGCCGGCATGGGCGCGCAACTCATGCGCATACCCATCTTTGCCGCCGCTATCGAACGGTAAACAACAGTTATAATTACTGATTATTCTATTATTTGTTGTGTTATTTCCTAGTTACATATTCATTTTATTATTATTTTCAGCTGTCGAAAAATTTTGGAACCAAAAGGAATTGATATTGTCTATATAATATCATCTACTGACCCGACTGTTTTCAACAACATCTTGCACTCGTTTGTAGGCATAGCTGCGGTGCAAATTGGTCTCACTGATATTATGCTACAGCTGGGTCTAGTACCTGATAAGATAATAGGTAAGACTTTTAGTAACGTTTTATTGACTTGTATCTGGCCTGTCTATAAATTAAATTATTGTCGTGAACCTGAACTATAATAAACTTATAATTATTTTATCACAATTTTAATGCGCTTGGTCCACAGGTCACAGTGTGGGCGAGCTCGGGTGCGCGTACGCAGACGGCTGCCTCACGGCGGAGGAGATGATCCTGGCCGCGTACTACCGGGGCCGCGTGTCGCTCGAGACTCCGTTTATTTGCGGCTCTATGGCTGCTGTGGGCCTTGGCGCACAACAAGTAACATGTCAAAAAAAAAATATAAGTCTAGTATAATGTTTACTTCAAAAGTATCCGAAGCTTACCTACCCAAGTACAATTAAGTACATAATATAATATATACCTATACCAATTTTGATACATTTTATAAATACGAATAATATTCTAATTTAAACTCTACTTCTCTACAATTCTACATGTATAAAATCAGATCTGAACAAACTCATGTTTTCCCAGATGTCGTCGCTGTGTCCCCCCGAGATCGCGATCGCCTGCCACAATAGCGCCGAGTCGTGCACTATCTCGGGCCCCGCGGAGAAAATGCGTTCCTTCGTTGCAGAACTCAGTGCTCAAGGCCTTTTCGCCAAGGAAGTGCCTTGCTCGAACATAGCGTACCATTCCCAGTATATCGCTGAAGCTGGTTGGTCTAAAATTTTTTATTTATTAATTATTTATTGAGTATTTTACCCACAAAATATAATTTATACTTTTTAATTTGAAAATACTGTGTAAACTCCATGTAACGTCACTCGATTTAACGACAAATTCTCTAAAGTATCGAAATCACTTGGCTTTGGTTGGTTTTGGTTGTTTTCCATACGATGAAATACACTATATGTATAAAGTTTATCGCATTGCCATAGGTCCTGGTCTATTAAAATACCTCAAAGGAGTCATAAAAACACCCAGAGCTAGAAGCGAGCGCTGGGTCTCTTCATCTGTACCACAAGACAGATGGACTGAGCCGGTGGCCAAGTACTCCTCGGCGGAGTACCACACCAACAACCTACTGGTAAGAGCTCGGTCACTAGCGAGATGTGTTGTGTACATGTTGTGTGGTATCGTCCCCGCCCCTCACGCCCGCCTCCGCTCGCAGAGCCCCGTGCTGTTCGAGGAGGCGAGCGCGCTGATCCCCGCAGACGCGGTGCTGGTGGAGGTGGCGCCGCACGGCCTGCTACAGGCCATCCTCAAGCGCGCACTGCCCGAATCCGCCGCCAACATCCCGCTCACGCGCCGCGGACACGCGGATAGTGTAGTCATGCTGCTCGAAGCTATTGGCAAGTGAGTATAAAAAACTATTGTTCTATAAGATTTTTGAATTTTCTTCAAAAATGCGAAGGAACTTTTTTCCCAACCTATTATGACAGGAGGATCTCATAATAGGTTGGGAAAAAAGTTCCTTCGCATTTTTTAAGAAAATTCAAAACACTTTTTAATATATGTAGTTAATTTACATTTGACTAAAGTTTGTAGGTACCATTTTGTTCGATAACTTTTTGCCATCTTGTAGGTAGGGACATGATCCCATTGCTATAGAAATTTTGGGACTTCGGATCAAAATACCGCGTCAAGTGGTTTTGGCAGTCCTCTCGTGTGTTAACCTGACACTGCCTAAGGAATTCTGAAGAGACCGAAACAGGTGGAAATCTGAAGGTGCCGGTCAGGACTATACGGCGGATTCATTAACACCTCCCAGCCGAACTCTCTTAATTTTTGCTGAGTGGCTAAAGATGTGTGAGGTCTAGCGTTATCATGATGAAAAACCACACCCCTTCTCTTGATTAATTCCGGACACTTTCTCTCAACTTCTTGCTTTAATCTCATCAGTTGTTCGCAGTAGAGTTCAGAATCGATGGTCCTGCGTGGTGGTAACAGCTCATAATGAATAATGCCCTTCCAATCCCACCACGCACACATCATCACCTGGTTGCGAGTTAACCCGGGTTTCGCCACAGTCTGTGAAGCCTGACCGGCCTTTGACTACGACCTTTTTCGCACGTTCTTGTCGTACGTGATCCGCTTTTCATCACCAGTTATCAGCTTCTTCAAAAATGGTTCGGTTTCATTACGTCGTTATAAAGAATCACAAATGAGTACACGGTTCATTAGGTTTCTTTCAGTGAGCTCGTGAGGTACCCAGATATCGAGCTTTTTTGTGTACCCAGTTTTTTTCAAATGCGCCAAAACTGTTTTGTGGTCAATTCCCAGTTCTTCAGTTACGTCGCAACTACTGATATGCCGATCTTGCTCCACTTTTTCAAAAATGGCATCCATTTTATCCGTAATAGGGCGACCAGAGCGACGTGCATCTTTGACATCAACATTTCCGGATTGAAAACGCTTAAACCAAATCTGTGCTACTCTCACAGACACTGCACTAGGTCTATAAACATCGCAAATTTTTTTCGCTGCTTGAGTTGCATTTTTACCTTTTTTAACCGACTTCTAAAAAGGAGGAGGTTATCAATTCGTATGTATGTCTTTTTTTTTTATGTTTGTTACCTTATAACTTTTGACTGGGTGAATCGATTTTGATGATTCTTTTTTTATTAGAAAGCTGACGCTTCCCATTTGGTCCCATTTCAATTTAGTCCAGTTCTGATAGTGGTATCCATGAGAAAACCATATACTTAAGTCTTAAATTTTCATTAAGTACGTGCGCGACAAATAGATGAATAACTCAATACTCTTTTGAAGTCGGTTTTTGTTTTTTGTTTTGTAAAAATAATGTTCTTGTTGTAGTAAAATTTTAAAATGTATCGAATTTCTTCATTAGATTCACTCATCTTGACAGTACGAAAAACAAATGAAAATCACACATTTTCCTAATTTGAATTTGGAATTATGTTCTTTAAAATTTAAACTTTCAATGATACCAAAACCAGCCAGATACAAATAGTATAGCCAAAGAGATATTATTACAAGTTCATTCATACTATAATGCGAAAAGACTTTTTCCCCAACCATATTAGTACAAATACAAATTATTATTTATTTGGGCAATTTATAAAATCACATCTATAGTCTCCCAAACTAGTAAAAGTGCAATGCTAGTCAAAGTGCTAGTGCTATCACCATAGTTCAGTTCATAATTTATTTGAGTTACGTGTTAAAATGGTGGTTAAATTAACGAGCGAGTTTTCGCTGATTTACCAATCACTACCATTTATCCATCCATCCATTAATCAGTCTATTTTTTTCAGAATATATCTACATAGCTTTAATCCTAAAGTGCAAATCCTGTATCCGAAAGTGGAATTCCCAGTGTCAACTGGCACGCCGTTCCTGTCCAATTACGTAGAGTGGGCTCATCAAGAACGGTGGTGAGTCTCACGATGGTGATGGTAGTCATAAATATGATTTTTTAAAGAAAAGCAAATTCCGGGTAGAGATAAGTACCTACATTTTTGTTATAATTAAACACGGGAATACTCACGTAAAAATTAAGTCGTCTACTACGACTAGTTTCGGTCACATTCGGTGACCTTCATCAGGCGAGTTTACAAACGTGACGCGCTCGCGGTTGCGTCTCGTTTGGCACTGCGGACCGCGGCGCGCCGCGCGCGTAATGAGAGCGGTTGCTCTGCGGGCACGGGGGTGGGGGCGGATAGAGTCCCGCGCTGCGCCGGCGCACACTGGACAGCGCTGTCCAGTGTGCGTGTTTAATTATAACAAAAATGTGTGAAAACTAGGGCATGCAAAACCCGACAGTTTTTAAAACCCGGTTTTTTCGGGTTTTCAATTTTAAAAACCGGTTTTTTCGGGTTTTTCGGGTTTTTCGAGTTTTTTTTTTATTTGGGCTTAAAATATATATTAAATTAGTGTGTTTAGGTAAAAAAAGGCTGAAATGTAGTTAAAATATGTGTTTATTTTCGAAATCTTGTTCCTTGACTATATTTTCGAGATCAATCAGGTAACATTTGGTTTAAGTACACTATACTCACTCACGAATAAATCTAAGTAACAAGCCTACAATAAGCGAGCCTCTGATAAGTAAAAGTATGAATCGTTAAAACCTCTCTAACTCAAACCCTTAGTAAGTTACAAACTCGATAATTTAAATTATTTAACATTTCCCTTGTTCTTTAAATTTTCGAGGTTCTACTGAATGAGGTATTCTAATGGTTGTTGATTTAGCTATATTAAAACAAAACATGAAACTCGAGAAAGAAGATGGCTATAAATTAAAATAATTAAAATATTACCGGAAACCAAGTTTATACAAATTATTAAAATTATTATACAGCCAATCCGTGGTTCAAAAGAATCGCATTAAGTCCATCAGGAACGTGCTGAAACTGAATCCACCAAAAAAGAGAGAGGAAGAGTATGTGACCCGTGATTACGTGATACAAAATGTACAAATGCAACTGATCACAGGAGAGATCACTGTTGGACATATTATTTTTAGATATGTTAAGTTAAAATGTAATATTACCTACATTACTACTGATTTCTTATTAGAAACTAATTATTAAATCCAAAACCTATACAATAAAATAAATCTAATTCCTTTTAAAATTTTTTTCTTTTCATTTTTTTTCCTATTGGTACTTGATCAATTTGATCATAGTAGAAATACGTGGAAGTAAAATATCCACGCTTCCCCCTAGTAGTAATAGGTGGAAAAAAAACCATTCTTCTCTACCAGTAGGGATAGATCAGTAGGGATATGTGGAACTGCCGTCGGGAAGTGGTTCATAATTTAGTTACAAGATTTGACCTAACGAACCAGAACAAGATCAACAACAAACAGGGCAAGCTAAATAAAAACTTGTAAATACATATTTTGTGGTAGAAAATATTTAGATTGTGAAAAAACTTCAAAAACACAAATTCGTGCGCATCATAAGCGCGTCTGTTTCCTTCACTTGACTGAGTGAGACTGCTTGACAAATAAAATGGCGACGTTGTGCGCGGCTGGCGCGGGAGGTGCGGGCGACGCGAGTTGCGCGAGTGGCGCGCGGGCATTCCCCGTAAAGATCGCCGCATTAGCTTAGCAGCGCTTTACTCATCGGCACTCAATAACTCATACAACAACGTCAAACCAAAGCCTACTAATACATATATTGCTTTCTAATACCTAATAAGTAAGTATTGTTGTCAGCTAATCAATTTATTTGATCAATAGAGTTGGGAAACGGTAACTTGATCCTGTATTAATGTCTTGGTGGTAGTTTTACATTATGAATGTAAAAACTCGAAAAACCCGAAAAAAACGGTTTTTAAATCTTTAAAAACCGGTTTTTAAAACAGCCGGTTACTCGGTTTTTTCGGTTACTCGAGTAACCGGTTTGCATGCCCTAGTGAAAACCACGTTAGTTTCCATAGTAGAGATAAGTAGGTAATAAAAATGTGCAAAATAGGAGTGAATGTTGTTTTATAGTAATTGTTTAACAAAATAACAATATTATTGCTCACGTATTTATTTAGGATCTTAATTTTTAAATATTTTACAATACAATTTAAAAAAAACAATAATATATTATAAAAAACTTAAAAACTAGGCTGCCGTCGGTAGCGGGGCAGGGCCCAAGCTACCGGTGGTTAGGGCTGCAGAGACAGGACCCTCCGGCCGGACGATTCGTGCCGTGTCGAGGACCACTGCCTTTTGCATCTGACCCTTGAGCCAACTATATTATATTATTACTACCTTTCATATTTATTTATTTTCTTAATTTTTTATTTTTTTACAATATAGAATATAAAAAACAATATATTATAAAAACCTTAAATACTAGAGTGCCGCCGGCAGCGGGGCAGGGCCCAAGCTACCGGTGGTTAAGGCTGCAGAGTGAGGAACCTCCTGACAATGCGGGCCGTGTCAAGAATGATCGCCTTTTGTAGCTGACCCTTGACCCAACCGTCTAGCGAGAGCCTCTTCAGATGTTGGTCGAGGCTCTTCGCTATGGTCATAGTCGGTTCAAGGGCCTGAAACAAAGGCAGCATACTAACACGGTACGCCGTCAGGTTAATTCCTGCCTCTGTAGCCTCATAATAGGTGCGCATGCAGTTCTTATTATTATTCCAGATATCTATTTATTTTCATACTTTTTAAATTTTTTACAATATAGAATATAAAAAAACAATATATTATAAAAAACTTAAAAACTAGAGTTCCACCGGCAGCGGGGCAGGGCCCAAGCATACCGGTGGTTATATACCGGTGGTTACCGGTGGTGGCTAGGTGTGCATGCAACTTTCACTCATTTCATGAATTTATTCCATGCGACGCACTACACCACCGGTAGCGGGGGCCGGGCGCGGAGCAGGTTGCCCCACAGGCCCCAAGCGTGCCGGCAGCAAATTTTTTTTATTTAATTAATAAAAAAAATATGTTTATATAATAATCATAGTATAAATATTAAGTGGACTCAGACTGAGCTGGACGCCCTGGACAGAAGGGTCCGTCAACTGCTCACTTCGCATCGCATGCTACACCCACGTTCGTCTGTCATGAGACTGTACATTCCGCGGAAATGGGGAGGTCGAGGTTTTTTAAATGCTAAGACTCTTCACAACCGCGAAGTGTGCAGTCTTCGGGACTTTTTCCGAAACAGCAGACGTAGGATGCATTATGATGTGGTGGCAGTTGACAGAAGCCTCACGTCGCTCTCCTTGGCAAACGAGAACTGGCGTAAACCATTGGTACTCAGCATCGAGGACCGCAAGAACGTATGGAAGGGCAAGGAGCTGCACGGGCGGTTCTACCGGGCCTTAACAAGGTCCGATGTAGACCTGCTCGCGTCGGTGGCCTGGCTGCGCTTCGGTGACCTTTTTGGGGAAACCGAGGATTTTGCCTGTGCAATTGCGGACGAAGTTATTAAGACGAACAACTATCGGAAGTATATCCTGAAGGACGGTACGGTCGACATTTGTCGGGCATGCCACCGTCCCGGTGAGTCACTTAGGCGTATCACTTCCGGTTGTTCGCATCTTGCTAACGGAGAGTACTTGCACAGGCACAATCAAGTTGCCAGGATCATTCATCAGCAACTTGCCCTTCAATACGGCCTTGTCGAATCCGAGGTGCCGTACTATAAGTATGTACCAGCGCCAGTTCTCGAAAATGGTCGTGCTTTGCTCTATTGGGACCGCTCTATTATCACGGACAGGACTATTGTAGCCAATAAGCCTGATATCGTGATAGTCGACCGATCCCAACGCCGGGCAATACTCGTCGACATTACCGTCCCACATGACGAGAACCTCGTGAAGGCCGAGAAGGACAAGCTCAGCAAGTACCTTGACTTGGCTCACGAGGTTACCGCTATGTGGGATTTTGGGGACTGAGTCACCCTCGTCCGTGGGAAAGTACCCCAATTACGAAACCCCACACGTGGTCTCTGGGTGGTGCTAATCAGGCGACAACAAACTGGTGGTAGGCTTAGGCCGAGGCTAGTGACCACCCATCGGACAAAGTCATGCTGCCAAGCGGCCTAGCCGTGTTCAGGCATGTTGTCCGATGACGCCGTTCTGGGAAAGCGGGTCGGAATAGGAGCTCCGCTGCTGCAAGACCGTTCTGACATTCGCCGCTACAATACATCGGGTAACTAGTCGCGGAGGGTAGCGGGATCCGAGGTACGGTGCACCGCTGGCCGACCGCAGGTAGTAGGGGGCCCAAGTAGTGAGCTAGCTACTCACAAAAGGCTGCCCCGCCAACTCGCGAAAAATCGCGGGATGTGCCATCGTGCCGGTTAGCGACCGGATGAAAGGGCCCGATGGACATCCCTGGGGGGGCTCGGGCGTCCCCGCAGTCTCCGAACTAGTTTCCCACTAATGTGGCGTCGCGGCGTGTGTCTACTGGTCAGCAGAGTGGAAGTCTCGATCCACTGCCGTTTTCCCACCAATTAATCTCAACACAAATATGAAGCAAATGAATAAGAGAATAAGGGTTAAACAGCGGCTGCACGCCTTTGTGCACCTCACAAATATCCGAGGTCTGCACTCAAATCTCGTGGCAGTCCATCACCATCTCGAGACTGACAAGCCGGCACTCTTGTTTATCACGGAGACGCAGATCAGCAACTCATCCGAGGTGGCGTACCTACTTTACCCAGGGTACTCCCTGGAGCATAAATTTAAGCCTCGTGCTGGAGTATGCTTGTACGCCCGGGACGATATCTGCTGTCGGCGTCTCTGTTATCTCGAAGACCCTAAATTTTGTGCTTTGGGTATTGGTTGACACTGGTATAGAGAAAATTCTATATGCCTGTGTCTACCGGTCGAGACCGGTACCGACAGTGGAGACCGGGAGACAACCAGGTTGATAGAATATCTAGGTGAGGCGGCGGAATCGGCTCAGCTGAAGTACCCCACTGCCCAATTAGTGTTACTGGGGGATTTTAATGGCCACCACAAGGAGTGGCTGTACCCATACCAGGACACCAACCATGCTGGGTTAGAGGCGCGAAAGCTTGCTTTAGCGTTAGATCTCACCCAGCTGGTTCTAGGGGCAACACGGGTTCCTGACGTTGAGTCTCATACGCCCTATTCTCATACGACAACTGATCCGGACCGCTACTCGGTGTCGGTCTCTTCTCCGTTAGGGAAGTCCGACCACTGTCTGGTAAAATCTGTATCTGTCTACTCCCCGCCTGATCCCAGCTCTAGAGGCAGTCGGCGGGTGTGGCGATACAAGTCAGCGGTCATGTGACCGGGTGTTCAGAACGAAGTTCGGATTTGCCAGTCACATACGAGCACACGCCAGAAGATAGCCAGAGTCGCCATCATCGGACACGATGCGGACGACATCATCATCATCATCATCATCATCATCATCATCACAAGTCAGCAGATTGGGATGAAATGCGAGTTTTCTTCGCGTCTTATCCATGGCAGCCCGTGTGCTTCTCTTCTGTCGACCCTTCAACCTGCGCGGATGCTCTGACTGATGTGTTACGTACGGCTATGGAGTATTTTATCCCATTTTCCGACGTACGCCGGCAAAGCTCGCCCATGGTTTGGCGCTGAGGCGCGCAAGCAGGAGGCTTACCTTACCTGGGTTGATGCTCGACACCGTAAAGCGAGGGATATTCGTCAGAT
This sequence comes from Alcis repandata, assembly GCA_949125135.1. Lineage (NCBI taxonomy): Eukaryota > Metazoa > Arthropoda > Insecta > Lepidoptera > Geometridae > Alcis > Alcis repandata. The sequence goes on from OX421241.1 coordinate 8,881,625, forward strand.
GAAAAGAGCGTATAACACTGCTGCCAAGTCCTGCAAAAAGGTGTTACAGAGGGCTCGCTTTGACCACGTTAGTCGAATAGGGAACAAACTGGCTTCATACTCAGCGGGTAGTAAAGCGTTTTGGTCCTTAGCTAAATCGGTCGAGGCAAACTTCTGCCGCCCCTCACTACCTCCTCTGCTGAAATCTGATGGGACGCTGGCTCACACCGCTGAGGAGAAGGCTAACTTGTTTGCTTCTCAATTCGCGGAGTCTTCACGTCTAGATGCTGGTATCGCGACACCTTCAACTCCACCAGGCTGTGCGACGTTTATGTCGGAGTTCCGCATTCGTCAAGTGGAGGTTCGCAAAACGCTACGCAATCTTGACGTAAACAAAGCCAGCGGCCCAGATGGTATTCCAGCCATAGTTCTGAAAACATGTGTCTCTTTCTTGAAACTGGTATAGTGCCGAAGTCGTGGAAGCTTGCTAACGTGCAGCCTGTGCCTAAAAAAGGTAGTCGTGCCGACCCTGCCAACTACAGGCCTTTTTCAGTCACGTCCATACTCTGCAAGACTATGGAACGTGTCCTGAAGAACAGGCTCCTGGCGTACCTAGAAACTAATGACCTTCTCAGTGACCGGAAATCCGGTTCCGCCAAAACCGGTCCACTGGTGATCTTCTAGCGTACGCCACGTGTATCTGGAGTGAGGCCATCGAGAGGCATGGGGAGGCACTTGCTGTCTCTCTTGATATCTTGAAGGCTTTCGACAGGGTTTGGCATGACGGCCTTATAAGCAAGCTTTCCTTATACGGCCTGCCCGCTGGTCTTGTTGCGTGGATTGCGGACTTCCTGAGGAATCGATCGATTCGTGTAGTCTTTGATGGCTGCTCGTCTGATCGAATGGATATCAATGCCGGTGTTCCGCAGGGGTTGGTGCTCTCTACGACGCTCTTCCTGCTGCACATTAACGATCTGCTAAAGCCCGGTATCTTTGGGTACGCAGATGACAGCTCTGTTTTAGAGAGCTACTCTTCTAACGCACGGTCCAGTGGTCCTCAAATCCAGTTACTGAAAGAGGCTATGGTCGAGCGCTTGAACTTGTCCCTTAAGATTGTCTCAGATTGGGGTGATGCCAATCTGGTCAGGTTTAATGCGACTAAGACCCAGGCGTGTCTGTTCTCCACAAAGAAGAGCCCATTCCAACTGGCTCCTACTTTCCGAGATGTGTCCATTCCGATAGCTGACAGTCTTGAGCTTTTGGGCGTTACTCTGACGACAACCCTCAACTTTGGCTCCTACATAGCTCAATTGGCTGCTAAAAAGCTCAAGTCCAAAGCTCAATTGGCTGCTAAAAAGCTGGTTATCCTTTGGAAGGTGCAGCGTTACTTTACGCCGGAACAGTTGCTGCTACTTTATAAAGCACAAGTTCGATCGTGCATGGAGTACTGTTCGCACCTTTGAGATGGATCGGCCAAATACCAGCTTGAGGCGTAGGAGTCCATTAAGAAACGTGCCAAGAGGCTCATTGGTAAAGATTATTGTTCGGACTAAACTCCAAACTATCGAACATCGGCGCAAAGTTGCTAGTCTGTCGGTCTTTTACCGGATACATTTCGGTGAGTGTACTTCTGATCTGCATGATCTAATTCCCTCTAGCCCTTTCTACTATCGGTCTACCAAGGGCACTAAAAAGCGTCACCGTTTTATGGTTGATATACCGAAAACTCGTAAAAAAACGCTTTGATTCCACCTTTATTGTGCGAACCGCTAGGGTGTGGAACGCTTTGCCTGAGTGGGTGTTTCCCGATAGATATAATCTAGGTGTCTTCAAGTCGCGAGTTAATCGGTTTCTTCTAGGCAAGCATGCTCCATTGTAGACCGTATCGATGCTTACCATCAGGCAAGATGGCGGTCAAATGTAAGCTTATTCCTGAATAAAAAAAAATATATATTCGACGATCATTGCCGCAATAGTCGTTTCGGTGAACGGGCTTATAGCTAAGAGCCTCGACCAACATCTGAAGAGGCTCTCGCTAGACGGTTGGGTCAAGGGTCAGATACACACGGCCCGCATTGTCAGGAGATTCCTTACTCTGCAGCCTTAACCACCGGTAGCTTGGGCCCTACCCCGCTGCCAGCGGCACCCTAGGTTTAAGTTTTTATAATTTTTTAGGTTTTTATATAAAAGTATTGTAAAAATTTAAATTTAAGAATATGAATAAATAAGTGAATATAATTATTATTATATTATTAGTTGACCAAAAAACTTTTCACTGGCAGCTTATTGAAATCATACCTAATAAGCAAACTTTTAGATATCTTCTAAATCTGCTTGCTTCATCTTCTTCCGCATCGTCGCTTAGGTACCACCATTAAAACATGACTGAGGTTTTTAATAATTAACCGAGCGAGCAAAGCGTCTCTGCAACGACTGGCCAAATTTGCTTTCATCTGTCCGGATGTTTGTTAGTTTGTATGTTGGTACTCGCGTACAGGTCGCATTTCCCAACAAATCTCGACGAAACTGACGATACAGGTTAAACGATTTATTAGAATTTTTTGTCGTCGGGGTTTTTTGATTGGGCGGGTATTTCCCTCAAAAAAGGGGAAAAATTTGCCTCAGCGCCATTTACCGACCGATTTCGTCTTCGGAAAGTCTTCCGGCTTCGGAAAGAATATGTCAAACATTTCCGAGATTTGACATATAAATTCGAAGGCGGAAGACTTTTCGAATATAATCGTCGAATACATTCGATGTTTGGATAGCTGAATCAGCCTGCTGCACGCGAGTACCAAGTCCCAACATACAACCATCCGAACTCTCGCGCGGTCTACTGTTCGTAGAACTATCTACTAGTTTAGTGTAAAAATGTACTTACTTCTACTTAGTAGTACTTACTTGTACTCTACATTTATCATTATTTATAGGAGTTTGCCGCTTTACCAGGCAGCTCAAAGAACAATGACTGCTAGTTGTACGTTTGTGACTTCTATTCATGACGACTGCTACTTACAAGGCCATGTTGTTGGAAGTAAGTTAATTAAATACATACTTCGCTTTTTATATCGATAGAAAAATAAGTTAACAATAGAACATCAAAACGAATTATTAGCCTAAGTTACACCCAAGTACCTCACGAGCCTAAAAATGTTAGAAACCAATTGAAGAAAGTACCTACATATAGAAAAGATCTTGGATTTGATCAATATGGTTATTATACTAAATACATGTATAATAACCATATTACGTTATTATTACCGGAATATATCAGTAAGTTGAAACATTTATTTGCAGATAAGACGTTACTGCCTTTCTCGTACGCGCTGGTGGCCGCGTGGGACACTCTCGCCATGTCGTTAGACGTCCCGAAGAAGTCGGTGGATGTCCAGTTTCGAGACGTGAAGCTGTACACGCAGCCGATACTGCATGAACAGAAAGTCGCCAGACTCAGTGTCTCGCTGCATAGAGGGAGCGGACTGTTTGAGGTAGGATATATATTTAATTATTTTTTCTTCAATTTCAGAAACTGGGTTTAGCTTTGTAAGTACTAGTAGGTACGGTCCATCGCCCTAATGCCGGGGCACTAGAATACGGCATCGGTATTTTTTTTTTTTTTTTTTTTTTGTGACCCAGGGAAAATCCTTTATGGATACCACGCCCGCCCCGGGGGGGGCAGGGTGGTTATGTGGGAGTCTCCGCCCTAGTGGCGGCATACCCACTAAAAACCCTGGGGTGTTCCTCCAGGCAATGGGCGGAGCCAAGGGCCCATTAAATCACCGCAGCCCCGCCCAGCCTATGTCCGCCGTGAAGGCGGACCCACCTCGGGTAGGGGGTGGCCACCCCCTCCCACTTCGTGGCGACGCGTCGGAACATCAAGACGCGTCGACCACCCTGGAGGGCCCCATTACTGCGAAGCAGCGGGTGCCCCCGCACCCGCCGCTCTAGGCCCTCCTAGCGGAGACGGAGTGCGAGCCCGTCTGGCTCGCCCCCGTGTCCGCTCCCTTCGCATCGGTATCCCCTGCCCGTAGTAAGAGCCTACTAAAAGGGGGCCTCTGGGCTCGGGGGTGGTTGGAGGTGCGGCTGCAACCACCCATCCAAACGAGCCCGGGTGGGGACGACAACGCGGGGTGGGCCGCGTTCTCGCCGCTCCGAAGATGTTTCGGAACAGCATCAAGCTGTCTCGGGGCGAACGAAAGCGCGGTGCTGAGGGCTCCGGTAAGTTCTTAGAGAGTCCTCGTCAAGCATCAAGGTAGGTCATCTGGGAGGTTTGAGTGGGTATAATCCCACATAACCCGGCTGCACCCCATTGCGGCTGGGCATCTTGCAAAGATTTCCCTCTCGTAAACAAAAAAATAAATAAAATAAGTTCCAAAACAGTTATTTTTTGTTTGTAAGCAAGTATGTTACACTATACATGTTTGTCTACACATCTCATATTGCGAGGTGGCGCTTGTCAGAGCATTACCTCCGACTTACGTTACCTATGGGTATACTACTATGGAGTTTCGGGGAATTATACCCTAGAATCACATACTCAATCGGTTTTATGGAAGCTACTCACAATTATAATAATATTACAGCACTTCACTATTCACAATCACAATCAGAGGACAGGCGGCTTAGCCTTTCCAATCTTCCATCTTTTATATCGCCTCCGTATTATAACCGGTACCGCCATCTTGCCGATACCCTCACGACTCACCAGTCGTGAGGGTGACACACCATCCGCAAGCCAGCCTCAGTAGTGCCACAATCAAGAAGTGGGGGTTACCATGCTAACACGCTATATTCGTCTTTGTATCCTTAGAATTATAGATTCAAATTCAGATAATTTATTGCCTTTCCCGTACTGCATGTGATGTTCTCATTTTACTTTTAATACTTTTTTTTTGTTTTCAGATCCTAAATGAGGACTCAAAAGTAGCTACAGGCTTTATAACTCTTATTGAACCTCCCACAATTAAGGCGAGTCCTGATACTGAAAATGTTTCAATACTCGGAAACAATGAGCTGAGTGCTAGAGACGTGTATCTACTTTTTTATGAGAGAGGATATTCCTACAGGTGATATTATTGCTACCTAACAAGTTTTTTGTTATTTTAAACACTTGTTGATGTAATGTTATTAGACAACCACAAAATTTATAAAGAAAACATTAAATGGGTAGATATTTTTGTTCCAAATAACCCTTGAGAAGTTTGAAAGTTATATCGTACTTATTAAAGGCTTCAAAACTCATTAACTCTAGAAAACAACTGTCTTAAAAAATAATGTGCTCCGGTGGTAGTTGACTATCTAAGGGCATTTAGGCATTTAGGGGGTATGCAGTAGATTTTGAGATCATGTCTACGGAACTTTATTATCTGCGTGACGTTCTTGACAACTGATTGCCTAGTAGGTGTGTTGATAGTAAATAAGTGGCCAAGAACGTATTAAGACACACATATAAATGGGGTTTGTTAATTCGATAAACTTATCGGGCTTAGACAAATTTTAGAAGTAGGTATACAATCACGGGATTTTAACTACTTTTATTAACCGACTTCAAAAAAGGAGGAGGTTATCAATTCGACTGTATGTTATTTAATTTTTTTTATGTTTGTTACCTCATAACTTTTGACTGGGTGAATCGATTTTGATGATTATTTTTTTATTAGAAAGCTGACGCTTCCCATTTTGGTCCCATTTCAATTTAGTCCAGTTCTGATAATGGTATCCATGAGAAAACCATATAAGTCTTAAATTTGCATTAAGTACGTGCGCGACAAATAGATGAATAACTCAATAGTCGGTCTTTTGAAGTCGATTTTTGTTTTTTGTAAAAATAATTATGATTTTATTGGAGAGAAATTGAGTAGAAAAATAAATTTAATATGTAGTTCAATTAAATGATCAATATTTTAAGTTATTCTTTATATCACCATCCGAAAATGATTGTAAATTGATCGATTTTTTCAGTGGAATGTTTCGCAGTATCGTCAGCGCTGACAGTTCTGTTTCGGAAGCTAGTATTTCGTGGAATGATAACTGGGTGACGTTCATCGATGGTCTAATTCAATTAAACACTCTTAAGTGTACACACAGTGGTGTCTCACAACCTGATCGAATCGGAAATATGGTAATCGACGTCAAAAAACACAACACGAGCATAAAAACAATCAAAGACACCGAAAATGAAGTGCCACCTTTATTAAATGTTAAATTATCTGAAGTACAACATGGAACCAGGTACCTAATAGTTGTACATAATATGTTTTTTCAAAGCAAGCACTTGCTTGAAAATTTTTAAGTACTTACTTAATAAACAAGAATTTATTTCTTGTGTCTCACGGCGAAATTTGTCTTGTATAATTATGTACACAATTTAATGTTTTTAGCTGCGGCGGTGTTATTATAGAAAATATGAGTTACCGTAATGTGCTTCAAACTAAAGATCGAATTACTTTACAAGCACTTAAATTTGTTTCAAAGTTTGATTCAACTGCTGATGTAAGTATTGTACTGAACTTATTTATTCTGTTCATCTTTTTAAAGGTTCGCTATTATTAGAACCACCTTTAACAATATGGTTAAAATCAAACGCCAAGAATGGACAACTACAGACCTTAAACTATATTATATTAAATCGGCGCTGTAAAATTTTACAGTTATGTAGGTGTGGGTTGGATTGGGTGGGATGTAGGTATGTAGAGCCCAAAGTGATACTCGTAATGTTAAAACTGCGAAGAGGGGGGGGGGGGGGGGGGGGGCTACCATTTACAGCACTAGTATCCTATGATCATGAATACCTTTAATATTTTAGGGATTATTTGGAGAAGAATACTGTTTGCCTTCAGAAGAAATTACTACAGTTAAAGAGAAAATGGCACTGAAGATTGAAGTAATTGGTGATCTCAACTCCTTGCGGTGGACGCAGTCACCTGACCTAATAGGCCCTGGCAATTTAGTAGCGGTATGTTTATTCTTACAAACTAATACCAAAATTGTGATTTGACTTTCACTAGAAAAAAAAAATTTAAATTAATATGGATAAAAATTCCTATCTTACACGTGTTTGTATAGAAAGTCTGATAAAAAGTTTTGTGCATTACAGGTTCATTACACGGGTGTAAACGCTAGCGATGTAAAACAGGCACTGGGACTTATTTTACACAATACCAATAAATGCTCAGGTTTTGGAATGGATTTCAGTGGTATAACGGAAAGGTAACGGACCCTCAAAAATTTACTCTATTTTAGCATCAGATATCATGCTATCACTATCATACATCAATGCCTTTTCTTACCTTAATGTAAAATGTTCGATAACATTTATTTCTCAGAGGTGAGAGAGTAATGGGCCTGGTGTCGAGCGGCGCTGCCAGTAGCTACGTGATGGCGCAGCCGGAACTGACGTGGCCCGTGCCGGCGCACTGGACTCTGGAAGATGCGGCGACCGTGCCTCTAGCATACGTCTACGCATACTACTGCCTTGCCATTAAAATTGTAAGTTACCAAATTATTCACCACTTGTCAACCTGAACACTCTAAAACACCAAGAAGATATTTTAAAAATTCTTAGACACATTTTTGTTTATTTTTTATTTAGGAGGTAGGTACACGAGTTTCATTATTTTCGTTTCAACTTTGGTAGTCTAATCTACTTACTATCTTAGACGTGACATAAGTACCGTAAGCTAACGCAGATTGCACCTTTTGGGTTGTAATAGTAAAATTTCACACCTGTGCTAATAGAAAATTAGCGATTTCTGGAACGTATAAGTAATATCTATCTTCAAATTTTTCAACTGTGACCGATTTATGTTTTGTTTTTTTTTTTTTTGTAAATTCAGGACTTAAGACTCGTATCGCTCCACACAATGCATAACGTAAACACTGTGTTGGTGCACGGCGGCGCGGGCGCGCTGGGCCAGGCCGCGATCAGCATCTCCCTCGCGCGCGGCTGGCGCGTGTTCACCACCGTCGGAGACTCGGGCAAGAAGCGGTTCCTCATGAAGCTGTTCCCTGAACTTAACGGTATGTTAACTGATCATCTACCATATGAGTTTAACTTTAATTCAATAGTTAACTGTTAAGCAGTGGGTGGGTAGGTACTCAAATTACTCCATACCATAGGCAGGTTTATTTCAGTGTTCAAGAAAAGTAACGAGTGTAACTTGCGGAAGTTGCGGGCAACCTAACTCATAGCTTGACTTACTTTTTATCAGGAATTACACGTCTAAAAACTAAATTTACTTATTCCAGAGTCAGATATCGGCAACTCACGCGACGCCAGTTTCTGTGACATGGTTCTGAGCGCAACAAACGGAAAAGGATGTAACGCAATCATATCCTGCCTCCAAGGAGATTTAAAAACTGTAATGAACAAAAAATACTCAAAACAACTTTTATAAGTATTAAACATACTTACTTGCTGGTTTTGCCGAATTATAAAAGTAGATATAGGTATATGTAAAAAAAAAACAATAATAATTTTAATATGTTAATTTAGATTTTGGAAAAATAAATCCTATCATTTCCTTTTGCTTGTGATGTACCTATATCATAGTTTGTTACAAAAAAAAAAACATTACTAAACTAACTTGCATAATGCATTTAAAATAGTAATACTAAATTTATTTTGGTTTTCAGGCATCTATTAAATGTAGCGGATTATCTGGTACAACATTGGACACAGCGCAAATTCTTTATAATGAAAATTACACCTATGGAATGTTTCACTTGACGAAAGACAGAAGCTATGTAGCAGTCGATATAACTGGCATTTTCAATGATCCACATTCAGAAGAGATAAATGTAAGTACTTCATTGACAAAAAAATCTGCGCTATTTATTATTCTAAAATTATATTTAGCACGGAGATAACTGATCGTCAGCTATCACTTTCGCGCATTTGCGCGCATACGAATTACATTACACAGAGGTGCACAGATATTGTGACCGGGTTATATGTATATTATGAATATATTGCAGAAGTTACACGGTCTCGTGAGTGAAGGCATCGCTAGCGGGGAGGTGCGGCCGCTGTCGCGCGTGACGTTCGCGCCGGACGAGGCGGCGCGCGCCTTCCGGCTGCTGGCGGCGAGCCGACACCGCGGCCGCGCGCTGCTGCGCCTCGCGGACGAGCATGAACCAGCACAATTCAGGTAACATGCCGGTTTTGTATTTACAATTTTTTGGTCAAGCATAATTATTTAAAAACTTTAAATCTTACATTCGAAACCATCTTTTTATTATTTTGTTTGAAAATGTACTCAATTTTGCCTTCGCACATTCTTCCCAATTACAGAAGTTCTGCCAAAGCTGCTCCATGTCACATAGTTATTTGTGACTCAAGTACTCTCGGTCTTCAAGTAGCAGACAAATTAATAGATAGTGGAATAAAGAAACTGCTGATGCACTTCGATGAACCAGCACAATACGTTTACTTTAAAATACGGTAACGGAACTTACGTGCCTATCATATTTTAAAATTTTCTTCAATGTATTTTCTTTGTAATGATTACTTTATGTGGCTCTTTTCAGGGAATGGGAAAAAAGGAATATCCAAGTATCAGCGACTTTTGGAAGTTTAAGGAATATAGCTAACGTTTCTGATTTATTGCTCAGTGCTATAAATTTAGGGCCAGTTGAAGGTCTGTATGTCATTGCAGAAAGTACTTTACAAGAAACGGTTATTGGAAGAATTGATTTAGCATCGAGAAATTTATGCCCCTCCTTAAAGTGAGTTTGTAAATATTGATATATTTTATGTTTTTTTTTTCTTGTTATATCAAGATGTAAACTATAAAGTTGAAATTTTATTGGTTTTCCTTGCTATCAAATATAATCATATTTATCTAAAACGTTCTCGAACACAATTTTTTTCATGTCTTTATATTAGTTAGCACAGCACTTTCCGCTAACTTTCCCAAGTCTGCAAATATTCTTGACATTATTATCTCATCAAAGTTTTCACTCCACGTTTACAGGCGTTTCATGGTATTGAGCAAAAATGACCGTTGCGGATATCAGACTTGTTTCCAGAGAGCTAAAATTGGGTTGCCAGCTACGGTTCTTGATTTGTCAATGCTGAAAACGGTTAGTTTATCTTTGGTTTCAGTATCGTATTTATCATTTTTTGATCTATTATCAAGGTCGATTCACACATATCAGTGAAGCCACAGTTTCGTCAACGTGTTCGCTCAGTTCGGTATCAGTGCCACAGTGTTGCATCAGTGATTCAATTCACACATGTCAGTACTCAGTTCACGGAACTTCAGTTAAAACGTGTCCGTCGTCAAGTATCATGATTGTTGCTATGAATGCTATGGCTCTGTTCAATACTGCGGAGCTAGCAATGATGAAGAAGACGAGCAGCATCAAGAAAAAAAGAGAAAACGGGTGCATGAAGCATGGCAATTAAGAGAGACAGAAGGAGAATTCATGACATTATACTACAAAGAATTAGTTAAAGATGAAAGAAAATATTTTGTATATACTTATTAAAATGTCAGAGAGCTGTTTCAATATTCTTATGCAGAAATAAATTTTTCTTCTTCTTTTTGATGCCGCGGCGTCCGTGATCTGACAAAAATAGCGTCGTCAATGAATACGTCCGTGATTACCGGTGTCGGCACTGACACTGAGATCACTGTTTCGTAACTGACACTGACAAGTGGAATGGAAATGCGTTCATAGAGAATGTATGAAAGAATATTTCGCACTGTGCCGGTACTGTGTCGGAACTGTGGCTTCACTGATATGTGTGAATCGACCTTCATTGTTTTATTGATGTTTCAATAACTGTTTTTGTAGTTCAAAGATGTGGACGGCAGCACCTGGTATTGCGGCGCCACCGTCGCAGTAGAGCGTGCGCTACAGAGTACGCACCCGGTTCTACTCGCTCTACCGGATCTAACTCCACGCTCGTCTTTGGTTCAGCAAATTGCCACTTTAGCTGGTATGGTCATGATACAAATCCTATACCTATCTATAATAGTTTACGTTAAGTTAATAGTTTCTTAAGGGAGAGGCTTACCTCTCCCTTAAGAAACTATTCGTTAAGAAACTTTTCGTTTACAAATAGCTTTTAAATTTGTTTTAATTTTACATTTATAAGTTAATTATCTAACCGTTGTGATAATCGCATTTGTTTTAATTGCAGATTTAAAAATCTGTGATGAAACTTTAAATGGCACTACACTTGAGCAGTTGGGGATGTCAAAAGAAAAGTCGTCACCAGTATGTGCTTTTCTTAAAGATGTATACAACACGTCTCTTGATGAAGAACAAGTCCCACTATTAACAGTAGAAAGGTAAGCTCATCAATGACATTTTTGGGGTTCCACAGTAAATTGCAAATTCCGTCTGTTTAGAACATTTATTTTTTTGTGTCAATAAGTACTCTATACATATAATGCTGCAAACTTGTACTGCCTTGTAAAGTATCTAGGTCGAACTTTGATTAGCTGTCATTTTTAAAAGTATCCTATCCACAAAATACTAATCATAATACGTATGTTTACTATTTTGTGTTTTTTTTTTTTGATGAAGCATAAATAATTCTATTGAATTATCTGACTTGTAACATTTCCACATGCCAACGAATGGTAAAATGAACTAAACCAAACATATTAAATAAACCAATAGCCATGGTGTTTTGGATGGTAATTAATAAACAGTATGAAATTAAAAGGATGTTTTTTTCAGACTAAATCAAATAGAGAACAGGTGTTCCGTGACTCTACAGCTTAAGGAACTTAAGGGACTGGAAATGTTCTACTCATTCGTGGATTCAGATGAACTCCTTGCAGTATCAGAAATGGTGATTTTGCCGACTCTCACTAACAACGACATAATGGTGTGTAATGTGTATAACGTATATCATAAATAAACTATTCTAGTCGGAGTCACAGTTTGTGAAATGGAGTTATCATCCGTATCGTTTCAGAGGGACGACGAGTCGTACGTGACTGAGACGTACTTGTGCATAGTCCCGGGGCTGGAGGGGCACCACGAGCGGTTCCGCGCGCTGTGCGAGCGACTCAAGCTGCCCGCCTTCGTGCTGCAGCCGGGGCTCGACCACCCGGATGAGACGCCAGCGGAACTTGCTCTCAGATACTCCAAAGTATATTTTATCAGTTTTTAGGTTCACCAGGCTTCTATTGTCTGTTGACATATAGTTTTATTCAGAAACTAAGTCAAAACCGTTTATGGCGACATCGTTTAGAACAACATACCGGTTAAATTGACCGAAATCAAAGGTCCTGGCTGAATGCTATATGACCGCCTTATCGAAAACATTGGTTTTTACGACATTGTTTACTACGACATACCGTATTAAGCGACCACATTTGGTTAATGTTCTCGGAGAATTATATCTGTAGAACGACCGCTCAGCTGTATTGTAAACGATTTGAATAGGTAACAGTATCCACATCTGGCACAGTATAATGGTCAATGGCTATTATCCTACGAGTAAAAGTAAACAAAGTTTAGGGTCTTTTGTAATTCTTAGAAACAAAGCACATGCATGCCGTAGCCTCAAGGCCCGCTTTGTCATATCTCTTACTCGTAAGTCAGTTTGTTAGGTACTTATCTTTACACAAGACGCACCAAAACATATTGTTGAGTTAACTGTGAAAATTGTAACATGTCGCAAACAAATCAAAATCGAAGAAAAATCGCGTAATTTCAAAGCTAGAGAAAGGAATTCCAAACAAAGACCTGGCAACCGGTTGTTACAACTATCGGTTTTTACGACTAAATATGAGTAGTCCCTTTGATGTCGTTATAACAGATTTTGACTGTATTGTATTATTTTGTGTGTAAGTTTTAATACTCCTTCACGTTGAAACAGCGATACTGAATTGGATGATATGTAAAGCTTATAGCTGGGATTAATACAAAGACTATTTTTCATTATCATCATCACCACGCGGGTGAACTTGCAACTTAGTGATAGGTATTTTAAATGTGAAAACTCGTAAAAAGTGTATTTATTGTTTCTGCTTCACGCTAAACCGACGCAAACAAATTTGAGTAAAATATATATGGAGAAAAAAAATTACAATTTATATGCACATTTAGGTCTTTTACTCCAAATATTTGTTTCGAACAATACCAATATCGTTTTTTGTAATCAACAGGTTTTGCTTAAGAAGACATGTTTGAAGAATACGTTCTACATCTTGGGCTATGAGACTGGAGTTACAGTTGCTCTGGAGTTGGCAGCAATATTAGAAGAGCGCGGTAATGTGAAATATTATTATTTCGTTTGTTGGCTGTTTTAGATAATTAATCGGTCAAATCAGCTCAAATAGGTATAAAATTTTCAGTTTTCAGTTTTCTTTTGATTTTTGTTTCATTGTCAATTATCACTAGTAATTTTGGATTACTATGAATGAGTTTTATAAGAATTAACAGATCTGATGATCTAATTGTTTAAAAAATGTACATAATTATTAAATAAAATAAAAAAATGGTTAAGGTTATTAAGGAACACATTATTGATTTCATGTTTCATTCAGGTCTAACGGGTACGGTGTTCTGTTTGGGTGACGGTCCTGTGGAGACCGTGGCGCTGTTAGAGCGCGCGCTGAGTTCGTTCTCTACCGCGGAGGCGCTACAAGAAGCCGTGTTGCGGCACATGGTCGCGCTGATGGCGCGCGGCTCGGATGTGGATGTGGAAGATGCACTACGCGGCTGCTCTTCCTGGAGCGCGCGCGTGGACGCGTGCGTGCACTTGCTGCTCGGTCACGTGCCGCATTCAGCGCAGTACGCACGCGCGCTATTGGTAGCGGCTTACGCGCGAATCGGCGCAGCACGACGCGCGGTGGCGACGCCGCGCACGCTGCGCTCGCGACTTGTGCTGCTGGGCGTGTGCTGCGAACGCGATCGTGTTTCAGACACATGTTCGCTGCAGCACTACTCGCAGCAACCGCTCCACGTGAAAGACCTCGCCGTGCCCTTAACGCACGCCGCCGCCGACTTGAGAGTCAGCGCCATCGTCAACTCCTGCCTGGACAACGACATATTGCAAGATTTCGGGAAAAAAAATCTCTGCGATAGTTATCTAGCTAATGCTGATGCGTTTATGGCGGCGTCGTAGTGAATTTTGGTAAAATAGAAAAATTTAATACAGAGTTACAAGGAAAGGGTCAACTAAGGTGAAAAGACCTCAATGTAGGTGTCTCATTAGTACTTACATATATGAACAAATTTACTAAGGGACCAAACCTGAAATCGCGAAAATAATTTTAATTATAGTCGTCTCAAAATAAGAGGCCCGTTTGGACACTTGAGAAAGACCGTAGAATGTAACTTGGAACGTTTTCGCGCATACTTTATGGTAGAAAATTACTTATAACGAAACTCTCAAAAACAGTTACGTTCTCAGTCTTCTTTTTTCAAATATTAGTAAGTGTTGTAACTTGTGACCAATTAATTATTGAATTTCACCAGCATCCTTCGATTTTAATGGTAATTAAAATATTGTGTAGTGATTTTACTGAAAAGGATGAGCTTGGAGCCGTAGGTAAATAAAATTTTGAATTGGCGATACTAATTTCTATAGAGAAAGAAAAAAAAATTATATTTACAGATGACGATAGCTCAACTGACGATTTTGGCTCATCATCCGAAGAAAATTATTGAATGAAGATTCAATCACTTTGGTTTTTTCTTGTTTTTTTGTGATTGAATGAATGTTGAAAATAAAAATGTATGAAAAATATTAAATTAAAATACAAATTGACCTCTCGCACCATTTCGTATCATTTCAATATACCTATAATATTCAAGTTTAAGTTAAATTTTCGAATTGTAACCTTAATCCAATGTACTTTACAATACAAAATCAAATCGATCAAATACTCATACAAACTTGAATTGATTTATCGTGAGTATCGAGTACCGAGTCGTATGGTTACATCACTAGTTACGTTGCAATGACAAACGTCCAAACGGGTTTCTTATTTTGTGACCTCAGACTAACAGACAGAACCTTAATAGCTACTTTGTAAAAAAGAGCAAGATAGCAAGTGCCAAAACACGGTTGAAAAAGAAAGACAGACCTTTCATTTTTTGTCCCCGTCACTGTAACCGTGCCAAGGTGGGCAAACCACAGATTAGGAATAATAGTTACTACGTGAGCCGTCTACGATTTGTAGCTGCCAGGTTGTGAATTATGTTTCCCCAGGATTGTACCCAATAAATTAATAAATAATATAATTAATTTATTGGACTATTTCATATTTCCTGCTAACCCAAAACTACGATAAGGTACATTATTTTCGCAATCGCAAGATTGCCTATTTAATAAAAGATGTTCATAATTATGAATAGATTAGTATACTAGTAGTTATTTTCCTACTATTAGACTTTTTCCTACTATGAGCAATTTGCGGCTTGTAAATCCTTTCCATAAAACCCTGTTTAACAATGTTTTATTTTGTGAAGTATAAAGATTAGAAATATTTTATGAAATTTTTTCCTCTAAGATGGGGGAAGCATTTCTATCCTGGCATTATTTCAAGAATATAGCTGTCGCATGTGCGGTTACACTTTGGCTCTATCTTTAGGTAATAAATCTATGTTTGTGACGATAGCTGTTCCAAAAATTGTATCGAGTGTCACTGTCACTTTTCTTTTACAATAGACTTTTTTCGTAATTTCAGTATTTGTCTCATAGTAAAAGTTGTTCCTTATGATGAATACTATGAGCCCTTTTCGGCTTAGCAGACTTTTTCCTTAACCTTCTGGAATAAGATTTATTGTCACAAAACTCACAGTCACTTTTCATCATGGCATTTCAGTAAAGTAAAGTAAAGTAAAATTTTATTGCAAAAAACTGTGTACAATGGTGGAATAAATCAATAAAAAGTCTCAACAGTTTATCCTAGCGGACATACAATTTAGTAAGTTTTGTTATGAAAACAAAAAAGAAAAGAAAAAACTAAACCAAACATTATAATTTATACTCGTAACAATAAAAAGCTAAGCAAGCAAACAAAACAGTACTTATTATGTAAATAATCTAATATCTATATCAGTTCTTAAATGGCTATGCTGAGATCATTTCCTATATTAGCTTACATAACTAACTATCTTAGTATAAAATTCATTCATGTTATAGAAAGTTTTTTCAATGAGCCATTTCTTCAGAGTATTTTTGAATTTATTTCCTTCTAACGATTTTATATGAGCGGGTAAATCGTTGTACCTACTATGTGTTTATAGCCGTCATATAATGTGCTTCTGTAAAACATTGCGTTATTTATTTGTGGTAGGTATTCTAAATGTTCTAAACTTATATTTGGACCGCAAGCTTTCTGATCGAACTGATTTTTGTACAAAAAAATTGCTTTTATTATTTTTCACAAATAGACAGATTTCTAAAATAAAGATACCAGTTAGTGTTAGCAGTTCATTTTCTTTGAATACATTTCGACTGAATCAGTACTTCGAAGCTTATATATGGCTCTTAAACATCTCTTAAGCAATTTGAACGTACTAATGACATCAACTGAAATTCCCCAAAAAATTATTCCATACGTTAAGTGAGGGTAAACGTGGCCGTAATAAGCATTTTTTGCTATTTCTTTTGAAGAAACGTTTCTCAATATTGAAAGTGCAAAAATGTATTTGGCGACTTTTGCATTTGTTTGTGCCACACGTGTCTTCCAGTTTAGGTGGCAATCTATGTTGACGCCCAAAAATTTTGAGTCACTTACCTCGGTTACTTTTAAGTTATTAGATATGTATAATATTTAGTTGTAGAGGTGGGGTTTGGTAGTTTCTAAATTGTATTCATTTGATCTTTAATCTTTGTTTTGTTTACGTTAATTGTTAAGTTGATAGAGTTTAACGCTTTAGCAATGTTTTCTAATGTACTGGTTATTTCTTTTTCAAATTCTGCTGGTTTTAAGTTATTTTGACGTATATAGAGGTAGACTGTGGCATCGTTAGCGAACATAACACAAGGGTGTTTGGTTGCTATTGTCAAGTTATTTATGTATATTAGGAAAAGTAATGGTCCGAGAATACTACCTTGGGGTACTCCTAGCAATAAATTTTGGAAATATGATTGTATGGTTTCAATAGATTTGGTTTTTCGGTTGTAAAAATTGATACTAGTAGATTGACTTCTATTTGATAAATAACTTTTTAAAAGATCAAGGGCTGTTCCTCTAATTCCTATCCTTTCAAGTATGTCAATTAATGTGTCATGTAGAACGCTATCAAATGCTTTAGACAGGTCTAGTACCAGTGTCACAGTTTTTGTTGTTTAAATCTTCCCACACCTGTTTTAGACATTTAAATATAGCCGAAGTTGTGTTTTTACCTTTTTGAAAACCGAATTGGTTTGAATTTAAAATATCATTTTATTCCAAAAATGATGAGATTCTAACATAGACAGCTTTTTCTAATATCTTAGAAAAACATGGTAGAATTGCTATTGGTCTGTAGTTTTCTATGTTGTTTGTAGGTCCTTTTTTATGCAAAGGTCGAATTATGGCTTTCTTCAAATCACTAGGGAAACAGCCGGTTTCAATAGATAGATTAATTAAATGGGCCAAAGGTTCCGCTATGTAATCGATGGCGCTTTTGATTACTTGTATAGATATGTTATCATGACCTACGCTTTGTTTATTTTTTAACTGATTGACAATGTTTTTAATTTCTTGGGGACTGACTGGATTAAGAAAAATACTTTTTGAATTATTTGTGGCTGAAAATGTTGGTTTTATATTTGTAGTGGGATTTTTATTTAAATTAACGAAATAGTTATTGAATGTTTTGGCTATTTCCGAATGATTTTTAATTTCCTCATTATTGATTAGCAAACTGTCAATAGTTGTGGGTATAGTGTTAGTTTGAGAAGTGTTTTCATTAATAATCCTCCAAGTAGCTTTAGTTTTATTTACACTTCTGTTAATATAATTAATGTTTTACATTTTCTGTGAAGTTGAGATAACTTTTTTCATTGTTTTAGAATATTTTTTATACGCATCTAGATGGTCTTTATTTTTGTTTGACATAGTTTTTAAATACAGTTTTCTTTTCTTTTTGCTCGACACTATGATCCCCTTTGTCTTCCAACTTACTTTTCGTTTACCTATACGTAATTTTACTTCTTTCAGAAGGGATGCATAAATCAAATATTAGACTAAAAAGGTCATTAAATACTCTGTACGCTGTTCCTGCGTCTTGATGTTCGTATACTTCGACAAAGTTTACCTGTTTAATATAATTTGTTGAAAATATCTAAATAAGTATTTTACTGCACTTCGTTTTTTTACATACCAAAACTTTTCATGGAAACTCATATTTGTTTGTATTTTAAGTATTTGTGCGGTGTGGTCAGAGAGTTTGTGTTCCACCTTTATTACTTCTGTCTTAAATTTCTTAATGTTAGTTAGGATGTTGTCAATGCAAGTTTGACTATTTTTGCTTATTCTTGTAGGTTCTTTGATAGCTGGAAATAGATTGAATGAGCTTAATGTATTCAGAAATAAGTCAGTTTTATTTTTTTTTTCGAGTATGTTTGTATTAAAATCTCCTAATATAAATATTTTCTTCTTGCTATATCTTTTCCGTCTTGTTAGTTTCTGAAGCAAAATTTCGAGGCAGTTTATAAAGAGTTCAAAGTTACTATTTGGTGACCTATAAGTACAAATTACAATATAGTTTAGTTCATTAATGCTAACGCCACACACCTCAAAATGTCGTTCTATACTCATATCAGCTACCCAGTGTAATTTCGTATATTTTATTGAATTTTTAATATAATTATATGCATACGCCTCCATTTGTTAGTTTTTTCGAGAGAAGTGTGCAGCCTTTTGGTAACCATCAATCTGTAGCACCTCAGCTTCGCTTTCTTTTAAGAAGGTCTTACTTATACAGCAGATATCTGTTTTATGTGCTTCTGTCAATAATTCTATCTGGTCTACTTTTTTCCTAATACTTCGTGTGTTTAGGTGCACCATTTTTAAGTTAAACTCGTTTTCATTTACATTATGAACGAAAAAACTGAGGCGTACTCGTACTTGTCACTAGTACGGAGATACTTTTATGTGTGGGAGAGCTTTTTGGGACCTGCTTGAAGTAATACGGCATTGTGCCGAGTTTAGGTTTCTTTGCCGCAGTGCTGACATGGCTCATGTTCTGTGGGTTGTCGTTTGGTTTAGCTATCGGGCTAGACACGCATGTTTCGAGACTTGGAAGCTCTTATTTCTTAAAGTAGTATGGTATAGTACCAGGCAACTTTTTATATTCATATTTTTTAGGAGCTAGAATCAATTTTGCTTTGTTTTTCGTCATTCGTGTTATATTTGAGTCTAAATAGCAATTTCTGTAGTCGGATACGTTAATCAAATTATTAATGCTTCTGTCATTGGCTGTCGACAAATATTGGCAATTTTCAAAGCTGTTTGCAATAGTTTTAATATTACGGTTCATCCTCATTTAAGTGTGGATTATACCTAACTCCTGAAACAATAATTTGTGGTTCGTTAATTTTCTTAAGCCAAGACGATACTTCTATGAGAAATTTTGTGGGGTTTGTGTCATTTGCCCCTGCAGATAGTATTAACCAATCTTTTTTATTAAGAGTATACTCAGTAGCTTTCGACTTCTTAACCATGTAATCCAGGGATGCGTTTGGATATGTTTCGCAGGTGATGTCGTAGTCTTTAGCATTTCTGTGTTTGGTACGTAGTTTAATAAGCGATGAAGCCAAGTCTCTGCAGCTTTGGTCACCGACAATGATAATTTTTGGCTGTTCTTCTGTCTTTTTAAATGTTTGAATATCATTCGTTAGTTTCACAGTTGACATGTCTTTACCCTTTTTTGTCTTAATATTGTCAACTCTTTTTTCTTCTAGCTTTACACGTGTAACTTTGCTTTTTGTCTGTTTCTTCTTTATCTTCCTTTTTTCAATTGGCAATGATAATTCAGTACCACTTTTTTCTTTTGTATTCTTCGGTGTTTCGTTTTCGTCACTGGGCTCAATATTTGCCTTCTGTTTGCAGCTATAATCAAGGTTTTTATTATTCAAGATTGTCTCTAGAATTAACAATTTATTGACGATTTCATTATTTGTTGTCTGCAATAATTTTATATCTTCTTTCGCCTTAATTAGTTGCCTAATTAATTCATTATTTTCAAGTTTCAATTTTTCTATGCCTTGAACTGTCATCATTTTCGGTGTATCCGATAGACTGATAGAGCTACTACACAGAGTCGCATATTCGGAATCATTTGATGCATCAAGTACGCTTGAATTTTCTACCAATGGATTTGGCAAAGCTCTTGGTTTTCTGATAGTTACATTGTCGCTATCCCACACTGACGCTGCTATTTTTCATACTTGTCGTAATCTTTTTAGCTACTGGAGACTTTTTATATTTGTTTATATAGTTTTTTCGTAGGCACCACTGACATGCCCAAGCAGTTTTGTGGTCGCGTGTAAAATCTTGCAATGGAAACATTCCCACATGCTAAGTCGTATGTGACAGCACAGAGAGAACAAGTCAGGAACTCCCTATTTAGAATTTTGGTAGAACATTTTCCGCAGTCACGGGGTAGTGTTGGTGTTCTAGGCGCCATATTTTTTTAAAACTTAAACATTTACTTGCAACTTTCTTTTGACCTAGTTAGGGTTCAAAATATTGTCAGTTGGTTTCAAAAATTCGATCAAACAAACGCAGGTCATGCTAAATGTTTTGCCATAAGACGCTAGATGTCGCTCTATGAAGTCCTTTATCGCGCTGATTTATCACGCTGATTTTTCACTAAATTCAGGCTGCAGACGTATAAAACAATAACTGCAATTTTTCGGACCCTTTTCAGCTGAAGTTCATTGCATTAGACGTAGCACACAAAACAGTTTGTCATTTAAATGTTGTCATTTAAAACATTCGGCACGAAATTCGAACACAGAGGTCAATGATCGGTACGAAATTTAACTGGTAACGGTCACTTTGAAAAAATGGTTTTTTATCACTTACTAGCGGCCCGCCCCGGCTTCGCACGGGTAGACTTTGGGATAAACGTAGAGTATATAGGTAAATTGAAATCGGTCCAGTCGTTCACGCGTGATGGCGTGACCAAAGGTGTTGAGAATAATTATAGGAACTCTTTGTTATAACCTCTATTCTCATGCTATTGCGTAACTATAGCAACCGTAGTTTGTTGATGCTAACTTGTCAATTTATAGTAAAAATTATCAGTATAAAACGCACACTGTTTTGATAGATATGATTGAATTTGAACTTTGTACAGAGGTAATAAAGTGCAAATTGACTCTTGGACGTTAGGAACATACCTACATTGCTTAAACAACAGTGAGTGCTTGCAATTCAATATGAACTTTATACAATAGCAATAAAGCTCGTTTTAGTTAGAAAACGTTTGTATGGGAAAAATAAAAGGGCTGTTTTTAGGGTTTTTCAATATTTCTGAGAGATTTTCTTAATATTTTTTTCCGTAAGAACCTTCTCCTAATAATAACAAATACAACAAAAAAAGAATTAGTGAAATCGGTCCAGCCATTCACGCGTGAGGCCGTGACCAAGGAAAACGGGTTTCATTTTTATATATATAGATAGAAGATAGATAGATTTCGGAGCACAAGGGTTTGATAACACTCATTGACGTTTGTTATCACTTATATTATTTTAGTATACATTTTTAAGAGTCAGTTTAACTCGAGAAACTACTTTATATTTAGTTTGGGGGTTGTACAAAACTTTTACCGCTCACTTAGAAAAAAGTCTAAGTATTTTTACGAAAAATTTAATGAATTTAGGTTCACAAACACTGGCACATAAGTATTTTCACGTTATCTTTATGTTTATTTATACTGATGGCTTCTAATCGTCCATTTTATTATTTTTACGAATTATTTTGTTAGAGACGTAAACAAAACAATGTTTACCGCGAGGCGCCATCTTGATCTTCTAAAAGTACCAGAAACTCTGACTTGGACTCCGTCAAAACGTGCATACAGCCTTAGACTAAATTCATTTTATTTTAGTCTAAGCATACAGCGCAGATACATATTATTTGCCTCTATTTCTATTGAGCACAATATTGATTAAATTAAAATAAAACTTTTATCTTTTTTTTTTATTTTTGTCGTTTTGATGGAATTTTGCGCACACATACTACTCTGTCAAGAAAGTACCGGGAAAATATCAATAATACACAAAATGTTTGTTATTCATCCAAATTTATTTTATCACCTTCAAAGTATGCTCCTTCAGAAACGATACACTTACGCCAACGAATAATCCAATCATCAAAACATTTTTTAAACGCTGTTTCCGGAATTGAGTTGAGTTTTCGCCTCGAATTCTCCTTTATGTCTCCTACCGATTGAAAACGGGTGCCTACTAAACTAGTTTGCATGTCAAACTCGTAAACCCACGTCTCGTCACCAGTAACAATGCGTTTCATAAATGTTGGGTCGGAATTGACCCGTTCTAGCATGTCCTCAGCGACTCTCATGCGATTGAGTTTTTGGAGAAAATTCAGGTCTTTTGGGACTAGCCGAGCGGTAACATGTTTCATACCCAAATGATTACTTAAAATGGTACGGATCGACTCGTGAGATACAGAAAGTTCAGCGGCTATCTCTCTCAAAGTTGAGTGAGGATTTTCAGTCACTATTTCCTTCACTTTTGCGATGTTAACTTCAGTTGCAGACGTTGATGGCCTACCAGAGCGAGGCAAATCTTCCATCACATCTCGACCGCTTTTGAACGCTTTGTACCACTCATAAGCACGTGTTTTTGATAAAGTCGATTCGCCGTAAGCCTTCTGTAACATTTTTAGTGACTCCGAACACGAAATTCCATTGGCGATGCAAAATTTAAGACAAACTCTTTGTTCGATGTTTTTGTCCATGATGAAATTCGTAATACACACTAGACATGACCTAACTAAAAACAGCACCATATTTAATCTAAATAACAGACGCAACTCAAACTCCGCGCCAAAATGGATAACAGTTGTGCCAATCTAACAACAACAATAAAAACAAAAATTTGAATTTGGAACCCAAAACAAATCATCCATTCCCGATACTTTTTTGACTGAATGTATTTCTAAACTTCAAAAATATACCTACTGCGACTGATGTGATTACTGATGGGTTTTTAAAGTGGTACACACCTATCTGTATAAACACACCTAAAAAATAAAGCAAAAAAACCTTTAAAATATTTTATCTACCTTTTTCTTAAAAGTATTACAAAGAGAGAGGCAACAGAGGCGACTTCTACAAATATGACATACTAGCTGACCCGTGCCCACTTCGTTGGGCATAATGTTAATTAAACCCGAAGCCATCGCGCGCCGTCCGGACCGTTTTTTCTCCGATTCACTTTGCAAAACGGACTACCACGTAAAAGCCTTTTTATTTTTCGGTTTTTTATATAACCTATGACACTCAGCAATAATGTGGCTTTCTATTGGTGAAAGAATTTTTAAAATCGGTTCAGTAGATCCCGAGATTACCCCTTACAATTTAACAAATATACAAACACAAACTTTACTTCTTTATAATATTAGTATAGAAGGGTACGCCTAGCTGTAAAGGGCTGATAATACTCATCATTATGAACAACTTTTACTATGGACCAACCTGGAAATCGGTAAAAAATTAGCTGTTCCGTACATTTTGTCGAGACATTCAAATTTTTATATGGAACAGCTTATTCTTTTGTGCAATTTCAGAGGTGATCCAATAGTAAAAGTTGTTGATAATGATGAGAAGGTACTCTCAGCTTGTTTGGCTTATACCCTTTCCTTATAGCCCTGTATATGGGATAAAAATTGAGTAAGCTAATAAAAAAGGCCTATAAATATATGATACATTTTATAATTTTAAATCAGGAATGTCAGTCATAGAACAAAAAAAAGTGCTATACAGGGTTATTCATAAAGGGTATGCTAAGCCGACAAGGACTCATAGTACTCTTCATTATGAACAACTTTTACTATGGGACAACCAGAAACACGTGAAAAAAAAATCAGCTGTTCCATAGAAAAATGTCAACGAAACTTAACAAAATGTATGGAACAGCTGATTCTTTTTTCGCGAATTCTGAGTTGGTCTCATAGTAAAAGTTGTTCATAATGATGAGTATCATGAGCCCTTTTCGGCTTAGCATACCCTCTATGAATAACCCTGTATAGCGAAACTACATTATAAGCTAACGTTTGAATAAAATTGTGTTACCTCCGTCCAATAAGATATAAAATTTCCGTAGAAGTTGTAACAGAACCCGTTAGTACGTGATTGTAGTTCCAGGACCCTATTCTTGGGCGCTCGAGATTTCTAATGAGAGCGACAGTGACCAAGATCAGGGCCCGTACCGTAGCCTTTTAAAACCATGATGGTAATGTTTGTTTCCGACGCTGCTCGACCGCGAATCGTTAGTTCATGGTCGCGCAGCGTCGGAAACAAAACGAAACCAGCATGGTTTTAAGAGGTTACGGGACGGTCCCAAATGTCAGAAATAATGTTACATGTAAATTTATAAATTTTGGAATTAAATGCAAAGATTTTTTTTAATTTTAACTTTGATAAAAAATCCAGCAGATAACATAAATAGGCATAGAACAGAATAGAAAATCATTAGAATTCAATTAAATTAAGTTTAATAAAGACACTAACAATAAGCCGGAATTCGCAAAAAAAAATCAGCTGTTCCATAGAAAAATGTCAATGACACTCCACAAAATGTATGGAACAGCTGATTTTTTTCGCGCATTCCGGGTAGCTCCCATAGTATAAGTTGTTCATAATAACGAGTATTATGATCTCTTTTTGGCTTAACCATACTCTTTCCTTTAAACTTAAAATGTTCAGTTATTTGATAAAACGGGTTGTTTTAAAAAAATAGTCATCTCATCCGCCAGAATATGGCTCGAGGACATCATTAGCTCTAACTGCATACTTCTCGCTTATAACTCCGCTGGAGAATCCTACACTTCCTAGTTCCGTGGTACGCTGAGTGGAGCTAGCTGAGTGGAGTGCCATACGTATTATTATCCATTTTATTAATTGCAATAATATTATTTAACAGAATATTTCAACGCCATACTAAATTAATTTTAAATACATCCAAGCCTTTCTTGATTAGCAAATACAGTAAGCTATGCATTTGCTGATAAAATTCCTACTGGCGCTTTACAATTATTTACAAATTTGTTTTAAATACATTAGTGAAATACATTAATACCTACTTATCACCATAATCGATCCATGTCGCTTCCGTAGAAATTAACCTAACGCCTTTGTCCTAAAAAGCGATTGGCTTTCTAGCACTTCGCCGGCCGCTACCGCGGCACGCTCGCTACGCTCGCTCGGCTCGTGCGTTGTTTTTCATGTTCTAACATAACCTAACCTATTGATCGTTTAGTTTAAACCGATTTTATGGTTTTTTTCTAGAAGTAATTTCGATGGCAAATGATGATAATTACGCCTTACAATGATGATAACAAATGATGTTATTGAAATTGACTTTATGGAAAACAAAGTTTCTAGCACGTGACTAATATAATAAACAATGAGTATAACATATAAAATTATGAGAAACAATATTATGTCTGTTGACCAGTATAGCTAGCAGATAAAATTACAGCAAATGAAATTCTAGCAAATGGGTGTCTAAGTATACCGATGGAGATGGATGCACTGATATCAGACATGCAAGAGGATAGAAGAAGCACCTTGGTGTGTGCTGTTTGCTGACGACATCGTACTTGTCGGAAATGATGGTCTCGAGGTACAAAATAGACTGGGAAAATGGCTCGAAAAACTGTAGAAAG
Organism: Alcis repandata; assembly: GCA_949125135.1. Classification (NCBI taxonomy): domain Eukaryota; kingdom Metazoa; phylum Arthropoda; class Insecta; order Lepidoptera; family Geometridae; genus Alcis; species Alcis repandata. Next base: position 8,907,434 of record OX421241.1, read on the forward strand.
TGAGTTCCTTAACATTCCCGACACAGGTTTTCCTGGTGAACTATGAGTATGAAACGTTATTTAAGTGCGCTAATTTAAATTGCTACTTCACGTACCTATGTCAAATGAATTGTACTTTCTATGCTGCGACTAAATATTGTGCAAGGGGTAAACGACCCCGTCGGGGCTACGGGTTCAGAAGGGTTGTCTAATGTTTGCCCGAAGAATATAAGCAATAATTCTCAAATGCCCGAATTTTACTTGCCCGAATTTCATTTGCCCGAATTGTTTGTTTACCATAAAAGTTATGTGACATACTCTTGTTTGCCCGTACATTAGATTTCATAATTATACGAGTGCCATACGTATTATTATCCATTTCATTAATTGCAATAATATTATTTAACAGAATATTTCAACGCCATACTAAATTAATTTCAATTAATTTCAAAATCAATAAAATATTGTCTAATAAAGGCGAATATACAAAAAAAGAGTTTTTGAATGCTTTAGCATCAAATTTGTATTTGCACTAAGTAAAAGGTGAATTGTAATAAATATTTGACAGTATGATTATATTTTAAAATTGTTTTTATTTCTAATACCTACTTATCACTATAATCGATCCATGTCGCTTACGTAGAAATTAACCTAACGCCTTTGTCCTAAAAAGCGATTGGCTTTCTAGCACTTCGCCGGCCGCTGCCGCGGCACGCTCGCTACGCTCGCTCGGCTCGTGCGTTGTTTTTCATGTTCTAACATAACCTAACCTATTGATCGTTTTTATTTCTAATTCCTACTTATCACTATGATTGATCCAAGTCGCTTCCGTAGAAAATTAACCTAACGCCTTTGTCCTAAAAAGCGTTTGGCTTTCTAGCACTTCGCCGGCCGCTGCCGCGGCACGCTCGCTACGCTCGCTCGGCTCGTGCGTTGTTTTTCATGTTCTAACATAACCTAACCTATTGATCGTTTTTATTTCTAATACCTACTTATCACTATAATTGATCCAAGTCGCTTCCGTAGAAAATTAACCTAACGCCTTTGTCCTAAAAAGCGTTTGGCTTTCTAGCACTTCGCCGGCCGCTGCCGCGGCACGCTCGCTACGCTCGCTCGGCTCGTGCGTTGTTTTTCATGTTCTAACATAACCTAACCTATTGATCGTTTTTATTTCTAATACCTACTTATCACTATGATTGATCCAAGTCGCTTCCGTAGAAAATTAACCTAACGCCTTTGTCCTAAAAAGCGATTGGCTTTCTAGCAATTCGCCGGCCGCTGCCGCGGCACGTTCGCTACGCTCGCTCTGCTCGTGCGTTGTTTTTCATGTTCTAACCTAACCTATTGATCGTTTAGTTTAAACCGATTTTATGTTTTTTTTCTAGAAGTAATTTCGATGGCAAATGATGTTATGGCATATGATAATTACGCCTTACAATGATGATAACAAATGATGTTATTGAAATTGACTTTATGGAAAACAAAGTTTCTAGCATGTGACTAATATAGAAAACAATGAGTATAACATATAAAATTATGAGAAACAATATTATGTCTGTTGACCAGTATAGCAGATAAAATTATGGCAAATGAAATTCTAGCAAATGGGTGTATACCGTTCAGAAGTTACCGCGGCCTCGGCGGCACAAGGGCGTAGAAGGAACATGGGTGGTTTTTGGTCAGTAGAAGTCTGACACTCCCTTCCGCTCTGCCCAAGAGCGGGGAGGGGTCATTTGATGATTTCCCCCCCCCCCCCCAAAAAAAAAGGGGTGACTACATTCAATGCTATTTACTTAAGTTCAATTAATATTTCTGACTTTTGAAAACTATTTATAGGAACAAAAAGACTGACTCACTGACATACATAAAATATAATATAACGCACATCCTAATTTTGTAGAGACTTAGTTGTACTGTATTTTTCCCGAATTTTTTCCGGTTGTTATAGAACATAGTTTTTGTATTTAAACCCCTAAGGGCGCAAAAATATGTGAAAACGTTTGCAAGTCAAGCGTCTGCTATAGAACCGTGTGAACTAGAAGCGTGTATGGACGCCCGGTTTTTTGAGAATGACCGTTAATGTATTTCTCTGGGTACTGTGTACATGGATACAGTATACTGGGTAGTAAAATCAAATGGATTTATTTCCCAGCCTTGGAAAATTAAATTTAAAATATAAAAAATATCTACATTAAACTTTTAATCATTGAAGATGTCTCAAATCTCATACAAAAACAAACCAGGACTGGTGCAAATAGTTATTAAAAAAATAAATACGCAGAATTTGATAGCATGAGTAGTACTAATTTTTATTTTTTACTACGTTGGCTGAGTTGAGTTGATGGTCTCATAATACATAAGTATATTACGCCAAAAACAAAAATATATAAAATAAAAAATTCCATTACCCTGCATAGTTCCTATATGTGTAGGTTTAGTCAAGCTTGGCTGGTCAACACACAAACTTGAATAGATCACAGTGATTAATTACAATTTATTTTCAAAAATTCAGTTTTGCTTATAATTATGTCGTCTGCAAAACTTCATAAGACAAAAATACCAATTTAACCACCGAATTTAAAGTTCATTTTTTTAATAAGGAAATTATTTAATTTTATACATTTTATTTAGAGATACCTACATATTGTTTACGCAGGGTTTGACCTTTTTTATAGACATGACCTTTGAAATTACAAAATCAAAATAATATTTAAATTAAAAAAACATTCAACAAATAAGTTGAATTAAATTCCAAAGGAAGTAAAGAGTAAAGAATTTTGCATCACTTGGCCGCAAAATAAAATTTTAATATAACTCTGGCGAAGTTCTCTAAATCCCACGCTGCTAGCTCAGAATTCTGAATATGAGACGCCATCGCCTAAACAATATTATTTTGCTGCCTTGTCATACAATTTACTATTACACAATTCAGACATACCTATGATAGTGAGCTGCTATCTGCACGGGTGTTTCCACTAGATTGGCACAGTTAATTTCAAAATATATACTGGTTCTGGTAGGTATGTAAACTGTTGCTGGTATTTTAATTAAGCCTACTTTACAAATTAATTCAGCAAATTATTCTCATGATTTGTTTACTTTATTAGTTACTTCTAGTAACACCCCGCGGTTTCGTTTGCAGAACGCAGTTTTTCTTTTTTTTTTTTTTTTTTTTTTTATGTAATTGAGTGACGAGACGAGCAAATCGCTCGCCTGATGTTAAACGTCACGTTTGCCCATAACAGGTCTGCGCCACCCGGAATTTTGAACTCGCAGAATTCAAGCCCCCGCGCGGCACAGCACTGCGCTCGTCACCCTGAGATATAAGATGTTTAATCTCCTATTTGCCCTGTAATTTCACTGGAAACAATGCCCTTCCAATCGGAACACAGTAATGTGCAAACATTACTGTGTTCCGATGCTTGGCGGTGGAATAACTGGCAAAGGTGTGGTACTTCCCCAGGCGGGCTCTGCAAAAGAGCCCTACCACTACACGGATTAGCTTCTAATGTAATGATATACAAGGTTACAAGGAAAGGGTATGCTAAGCAGAAAACGGCTCATAGTACTCATCATTATGAACAATTTTACTATGGTACCAATATGGAATTCGCGAAAAATATAATAAAAGGAATAGGTGAAAAATGTGAAATCTGAAGTTTTTGTAATTTCAAAATGCCTATCTATCTATATATATAAAAGTGAAGGTCGTGACTGACTGACAGATCAACGCACAGCCTAAACCGCTTAAGCTACAAACGTCAAATTTGGACAAAAGTTTTATATCAAAAAGCGGACGCACACTAAGAAAGGAATTTGCCCAATTCAACCCCTAAGAGGGTGAAAAGGGGTGTTTAAGTTTGTATGAAAAAAATATTTTTCTTAATGCTACGATTATCAAACTTTGCAAATATACTAATGTTAAAAAAATAATCGACACCTATTTCATCATTTTTCAAAAATCAACCCTTAAGAGGGTGAAACGGAGCAATGAAGTTTGTATGAAGATTTTTTTTTTAATGCTGTGGTTATGAAACTTTGCAAATATACTAAGCTAAAGAAAATATTAGACACTTATTTTTTTATTTTTTGAAAATCAACCCCTAAAGGGGTGAAACGGAGTATTGAAGTTTGTATGAAGAATTTTTTTTTGATGCTGTGGTTACGAATCTTTGCAAATATACTAAGCCTAAACAAATAATAGACACTTATTTTTTTGTTTTTTGAAAATCAACCCCTAAAGGGGTTAAACGGAGTGTTGAAGTTTTCATGAAAAATGTTTTTTCCTAATACTACGATTTTTTAACATTGCAATTGTACTAAGCTAAAAAAAATATTAGATACCTGTTTCATTATTTTTTGAAAATCAACCCCTAAAAGGGTTAAACAGATAAAAGTGAATGTCAAGACTGACTGACAGATCAACGCACAGCTTAAACCGCTTACGCTACGAACGTCAAATTTGGACAAAAGTTTTATACTAAAAAGCAGACGCACACTTAGAAAGAAATTTGCCCAATTCAACCCCTATAGGGGTGAAAAGGGGTGTTTAAGTTTGTATGAAAAAAATATTTTTCTTAATGCTACGATTATCAAACTTTGTGAATATACTAAAATAAAAAAAATAATTGACACCTATTTCATCGTTTTTGAAAAATCAACCCCTAAAGGGGTGAAACGGAGTATTGAAGTTTGCATGAAGATTTTTTTTGATGCTTTAGTTACGAAACTTTGCCAATAGGTATACTTAACGTAAAGAAATAATAGACAATAATTATTTTGGTTTTTGAAAATCAACCCCCAAAGGGGTGCATCGGGGTATTAAAGTTTGTAAAATATTTTTTTCTTAATGGTACGGTTATTTAACTTTGCAAATTTACTAAGCTACAGAAAATAATAGACACCTATATTTTCGTTTTTGAAAATCAACCCCTAAAGGGCTGAAACGGAGTATTGAAGTTTGGATAAAAATATTCTTTTCCCAATGCTACGATTATTTAACTTTGCAAATGTACTAAGCTAAAAAAATAATAGATATCTGTTTCATTATTTTTGGAAAATCAACCCCTGTGGGGGTGAAATGGCGTGATAAATATAGTACGGAGAGAGAATTGTAATGACTCACTGACAGACAAGGAACATCCTACGCCGCTGGTCGTAGAAATTTAAAATATGGAAGGTGTGTTTGTCTTGACGAGTAAACGTGTACCAAGAAAGATTTTTTTGAAATTCAACCTCTAAAGGGGTGAAATAGGGTGTTAAAGTTTGTATGGGGAAGCATTGTTTTTGACGCCACGGTATTGAAACTTTACAAATATACTAAGCTTAAAAAAATGACGAACATCATTTTTCACCAATTTCACCACTTTTGGAAAATCAACCCCTGTGGGGGTGAAATGGCGTGGTAATGTAGTACGGAGAAAGAATTTGTTTTGATGCTAACTCAATGAAACTTTACAGATGTACTAAACATAAGGCGTGTAAACAACATCCGGAAAAAATCCAAAACCTTCGAAAAGTCACATCCTCGAGGAGGAACTGCTAATTATCTCGAAAACTAAAAACATTTTTACCAAAGCGCTGAGACTAAAAAGTCACTAAAACCTCGGATCTTTTCGGAGCCAATAAAAATAACATAGTCGCCTCAAAAACATGGCCGCCAAAAAGCGGACGCACACTAAAAAAGGAATTTTCCCAATTCAACCCCTAAGGGGGTGAAAAGGGGTGTTTAAGTTTGTATGAAAAAAATATTTTTCTTAATGCTACAATTATCAAACTTTGCGAATATACTAACGTTAAAAAAATAATCGACACCTATTTCATTATTTTTTAAAAATCAACCCCTAAAGGGGTGAAACGGAGCAATGAAGTTTGTATGAAGATTTTTTTTTAATGCTGTGGTTATGAAACTTTGCAAATATACTAAGCTAAAGAAAATAATTGACACTTATTTTCTTATTTTTTGAAATCAACCCCTAAAGGTTTGAAACGGAGTATTGAAGTTTGTATAAAAATATTTTTTCCCAATGCTACGATTATTTAATTTTGCAGATGTACTAAGCTAAAAAATAATAGATACCTGATTCATTATTTTTGGAAAATCAATCCTTAAAGGGGTGAAACGGGGTATTAATGTTTGTATGGAAATATTTTTTTCTTAATACTACGATTATTTAATTTTGCAAATTTACTAAGCTAAAGAAAATAATAGACACCTATATTTTTGTTTATGAAAATCAACCCCTAAAGGGCTGAAATGGCGTGGTAAATATAGTGCGGAGAGAGAATTGTAATGACTCACTGACAGACAACGCACAGCCTAAACAGCTGGTCGTAGAAATTTGAAATATGGAGGGTGTGTTTGTCTTGAGGTCTTGACGAGTAAACGTGTACCAAGAAAGGATTTTTTGAAATTCAACCTCTTAAGGGGTGAAATAGGGTGTTAAAGTTAGTATGGAGAAGCATTATTTTTTGACGCCACGGTATTGAAACTTTACAAATATAAGAAGCTTAAAGAAATAACGAACACCTATTTCACCATTTTTGGAAAATCAACCCCTGTGGGGGTGAAATGGCGTGGTAAAGATAGTACGGAGAAAGAATTTGTTTTGATGATAACTCAATGAAACTTTACAGATGTACTAAACTTAAGACGGGTATAACAACATCCGGAAAAAATCTAAAACCTTCGAAAAGTCACATCCTCGAGGTGGAACTGCTAATTATCTCGAAAACTAAAAACATTTTTACCAAAGCGCGGAGACTAAAAAGTCACCAAAACCTCGGACCTTTTTGGAGCCATTAAAAATAACATAGTCGCCTCAAAAACATGGCCTCCATACAAACTTTGAGGGTCTATATCTCCGAAACGGTTGAAGATGGGTGGGTGTTTGACTAAATTTAATGTCATAGGAGTTAGCAAGGGCTACTTGATGGTGGTGGCGAAAATCCAAATGATTCAAAATGGCTGTCATTTTTCTAAATGATTCGAGGGGGCTGATTTATTGCATCCGGAGGTTTTTGGGGTCCCTGATTCCATTGTATGACGCCTTTTACATGCTCTTTAAAAAAGGAGGCTTAAATTAATTATCGGTTCCCGAGGTATAGTCCACGCGGGCGAAGCCGTGGGCGGAAGCTAGTTATTAATAAAACTAATGTCATGTTCAAAATCAAAGTCAGATAAGGGCTTGCTGTCCCTGACAAATTGATCGTTCAAATTTTCACAATATGTCAATAATATTTTAGTTACAGTATTCCATTTGTCACAAAAAATATTTAAAATTTTTTAGTAGTGGTAGGGCTCTTTTCCAGGGCCCGCCTGGGGAAGTACCACACCTTTGCCAGTTATTCCACCGCCAAGCAGTAATGTGCAAACATTACTGTGTTCCGGTTGGAAGGGCATTGTTTCCAGTGAAATTACAGGGCAAATGGGAGATTAAACAACTTACGAAGTTTACTTCTCACTAAAGAGTTGTATAAGGTCTTAACAACTGATGGGTTTTTAAAATCCTTAGCATTACGCAGAACAAAGCCTAGAGGACGATAGGCATGTTTGGCTATGTCCGATATGTGGTCGCGAATTTAACTCCGAGGTCTTTAATAAAATTTACTCGATTAATAAATTTATTGTCAAGTTTGTAATTATAATTAATAGGATTTCTTTTGCGGTCATACGTCATTACATTACACTTGGTCACATTAAATGTCATTTTGTTCTTCACAGCCCATGCACAGATATTATCTATGTCCTTTTGCAAGCTGAGACAGTCGCTTAGCGATTTTATTTCAAGGAAAAGCTTAAGGTCGTCGGCATACAAGACACCTGGCGGTAGTAAGACTACCGGTAGTAACACAAGTTAATTTACATTTGTCAAGCTAAGTAAGTGCTAAGTAACGTTTATAACTATTGAATAAAATAAAAAAATATTTTCTTATTTTTCAAACTGGCCAGCATTAGTAATAAACTGTAAAAAATCGGGGTATTTCGTCAAAACCAAAAAAAATATTTAAAAAATTGTTACACTTCGTCTTAGACAACCATGTCTCAAAACTCTGTCTTCTAAAATTTGTTTTCGTTGCCGCTGCACATTTTTGAACAGAACATTTAGGCGTCCGATCATGCCATGCATGTGTAATTTTTAGATATGAATAAATACGTGTCATAATATGTACCTAGGTCTGACGGGGACGACAGAAAGCGTGATCTTGACCCCAAACGACGTGAATTGAAAATTTGAATTGATAATGTCCAGGGTGATTGGCAGCTCGATGCAAAGCCGTAAAGGGACGCTAGCATAGATCATTTAGAGTGTTTTGAAGAATATACAGTCTGCTGCACCAAGAGCCACCATTATAGACGATTCTGAGCAAGTGTTTCCCTACGAGAGGGCTCAATATTGCATCTTCTCATATGCCGTTTCTTTTTTAAGAGAATACGTTGTCTATAAAAACATATTAACTATCCAATATCCATGTACGAAAGTTATTATATTGTATGTATCTCTCAACCTGTGGAAGCCTCGACATTATATCAGGTGTTTTGTAATATCGGTACCAATAAATGCGATGTGTGTCCACATTATGCAAACCACCAAATTGTATAATTATTTTCACATTCAAAAATGCACATATATTCAGCCACAGGTCCCTCGATTTGCATTCGCATTTACATCTAACATTTGACAAAATTACAAACTCTATTGTTAAACTTTAATTTGTGCACAATCACACTTTTATTTATAAATCAACGAAGTGTTTGTCAGTCTGTCCAGAGATTTTTTTGGATACTCAAAAACTTTGCTTGCAAGTTTTACTCGCTCATTAGAACATTCTACATTGGAATTGTCAGTTCAAACATAATAATAGTACTAGAAGATATAATTGACGGTTCGATCCCAAGAAAAAGTAGGCACCTATATCTAGGAATATTCTCACGGTTTTATCGTTTACCACCTCGTGACTAGGGAGGGGAAGTGAAGTGATTAAAACTTTTCGATTTAAAAAACCTATAACCTTTTCAGGGTTCCATAACAAAAAAGTAAAAGAGGAATTCTGATGATGAGAGTCTAGTGGTCAGTCTGTAGAAATTTAACAAAATTAAATATCTATAGCTATATTGGACATCAAACGAATAACAAGAAATAACTAATTAGAATAACGCCACGGCCAATTTCCGACTCGTCGCCATTTATTGTCGTTAGTTACTTATCTCCCATTCCGAGAACTGCTATTGTGATTATTGTTTTTCTATGCAAATAAATAGTAAAATGCAGTAGTTAGCAATCTGTTAGTTAATTATAGATACATTTGCTATAGTTAGAATACATTGACAAAATACTGAAAATAAATATTATTTGGAATGTCCCAACGTCCGCCACTCTGATGGCCGTTGGAACAAAAAATAATGCACTGATCCAACGGCCACCACTGGGGCCAGTTTTAGTGGTGGCCGTTGGGAGTATACCATTATTTCAGGAAGTATTATACTTCCTGAAATAATTGGAATAAATTGGAATAATTGAAATAATATAAAAATAAAAATATAAAGCTTTATAATAAAGCTTTATATTTTTATTTTTATATTGGGCATGCGTATCGATACATAATGTTAGCCAACCCAAAATATAGGTATAGTAGTTTCGCTTTTTAAATGACGGATACGTCAAGAATTTGAACACTGAATTTGAATTTGAATTTTGAAGAAATAATACTTAGTTTCTTTTTTCAACGGGGTTGCATGCATGATATTTATACGGGGTTACTTTCAACTCGATGCAAGAATTAGTCATAAGGGACGACTTAATTTTACGTGAGTATTCCCGTGTTAATTATGTTAATTATATAAAAAAGACATGTATACTCGTAACAGAACTTTCGACATGCGAGTTTTTTATGTAATTGAGTGACGAGACGAGCAAATCGCTCGCCTGATATTAAACGTCACGTTTGCTCATAACAGGTCTGCGCCCCCTAGAATTTTGAACTCGCAGAATTTAAGACCCTGCGCGGCACAGCAGACTGCGCTCGTCACCTTGAGATATATAACCCGGTCACATTATCTCGAGACCTGGCGTCGATGACGTCACGTCGCGTCGGCGCTCTGATATGGTGCGCAAAACGAATCATTCCCGGCATGTCGATTCCCTATTACGACGATTCCCGCTTACGGCGCGTGGCTTAACGTCGAGTCTCGACACGCCGCGCCGGTTTTTGCGGACTTGACTCTTTACGTCGAGTTCCTTTAACGTCGATTCTCGTCACGAAACTCCCTTACTACGCTACCAGATCTTATGTACTGCTCAGAATTAAAGTATACGATTTTAGGGATTGTTCCCACTACGCCGCTTCTCACTACGTCGCTCCGCGCCTATGGATATATGGACTAGTGCCACGACGTCGCGCGTCGCATCTCCTATACATTTCTTCCCGCCACGCCGCTCGCAGCCTCAAAGGCTGTAAGGATTTGTAAGGAGCCCAAAGTAGTTGTAAAATTTTCACGGGTGCAAAATCATGAAGAGGTAAAAACACTTGTACATTTTTCAATTAAAATCTTTATTTAATTAACATTTTTACCTGACTGTCAGTTAAAAAAAATACGAGTTAATTTACCTCTTCCTGATGCTACACCCATGAAAATTTGACAACTATTTCGGGCTCCTAAAGCATTATGCACCTTTTAGTCAGTCAACAAGCGGCGTAGTGGGAACAATCCGATTTTAGTAACCGACATCCAGTGACGGATTAAGACTACTAGATGCCCTAAGCAATCCATGCCTGTGGGCCCCCCCTATCCGTTATGTCAACTAGAATCGGTCTTTAGACCTTTACCGCCTAAAAACATTAGTTTTTTGTAAAATAAGATGATGAGATGTAGGTAACATACTTTAGTATTTATTTATTATTGTCGCACCTACTCCACAGTAGGTGCGACAATAATAAAAACCAAAGCATAATTTATTTATTTATTGAAATGCGCCTTGCGGCTTTTCCGAGCATTGAATTCACGCAAGATAGTATTAACATCTAACGTTTTTAACATATCGGACTCTATGTACAATATCGGTATTTCGAAATAGTAACATATATAATCCGGGCAAATTAGACCAAAAAATAGGAGTAACCTTACATTAATTCCCACCCAACTGAAAATTGGTAGGATTATTCAGAACACCATCATAAATGAAACCTTAAAAGTCCCGAAACGTGCAAAAATTTTTACTCCGGGTAGGTAGAAGGTCACAAAAACGGGTTTTTCGCGATTTTCTCAGAAACGGTACGAGCTGCGAGGAAACTGTTCCAGACATGTGTATTCTCTATAACATTTCCTATAGTATTGCTCTAAAATGCATGTTGATAGGACTTATGGTTTTCGAGATATGCTAATATTCATTTCAGACCAAGCCAAAAATATGACATTTTTTCTTAAGAGGCCTCGGTGAGCAGTAGATCACATCACAAGTTTGTAAATGAGCTTTTCCAAAGTCGCTAAATCCGACAAACTCACGAAACACTTTTGAAAAATGACTCCTTGTGGCTCAAATCGGTGTAATGATGATGATGATGGATGACGGAAAATGTATAACCTCTCGTATCTCGGAAACAGTAAGAGATAGAGGAACACACCTGACTTTTGAAATGTAGATCAAGTATGGACCTTTTTGGAGAAATGATAAAAAAAGATAGCTGCCATACAAAAAAGTTTGACAGTCATACAAATAAGTAAACAAAAAAAAAGGAAATGCTCATAGCTGTGGAACTGCTGTAGATGGATGGAGTGTGCTTGAACAAATATTATAGAGGTTCATAATAACAATCGAGATTCAACAACAAAAATCCAAGATGGCGGATTTTATATTTTCGTCAAATTTCAATGGATCTTCCAAATTTTAAAGTGATGCTAGGAGGATGAAATTTTGGATCTGGAGGCTCTTAAAATCCATAAATCCATTCCTGAAATTATTTTTATGATTTGGCCATTTTTCAAAAGGCTGCCATAGTGCCATACAATTGAAATTTTCCAAGTACCTACCAATTTGTATGGAAACTGTTTTAAACTAATTACCTACCCACGAAATGCAAATTTTTCAACCTTTACCTCATCATTATTTTTCAATAACCGCATTTAAAACTAATTGGTATTTGAAAAATTTTAAGTGTATGGCAGCCATTCAAAAAAATTGCCAAATCAATTTTTTTTTTCAGGAATGGATTCAAGGATCTTAAAAGTCTCCAGATCCAAAATATCACCCTCCTGGGATCACTGGAAGATCCATTGAAATTTGACGGAAACATGAAATCCGCCATCTTGGATTTTTGTTGCTGAATCTCGATTATCATTATGAATTTCTATAATATTTGTTCAAGCACACTCCATCCATCTACAGCAGATCTACAGCTGCTATGAGCATTTCCTTTTTTTTTGTTTATTTGTATGACTGTCAAACTTTTTTGTATGGCAGCTATCTTTTTTTATCATTTCCCCAAAAAGGTCCATACTTGATCTACATTTCAAAAGTCAGGTCTATCCCTCTATCTTTTACTGTTTCCGAGATACGAGAGGTTACAGTTTCCGTCAGCCATCATCATCATTTCACCGATTTGAGCCACAAGGAGTCATTTTTCAAAGTGTTTCGTGAGTTTGTCGGATTTAGCAATGTTTACAACTTCGGGAAAGCTCATTTACAAACTTGTGATGTGATCTACTGCTCACCGAAGAGTCTTAATAAAAAATTTCATATTTTTGGCCTGGTCTGAAATGAATATTAAGCATATCTCGAAAACCATAAGTCCTATCAACATGCATTTTTTTTAAAGCAAATTTCCTCGTAGCTCGAACCATTTCTGAGAAAATCGCGAAAAACCCGTTTTGGTGACCTTTTACCCGAAGTAAAAATTTTTGCACGTATCGGATCGATGAGGACTTTTTAAGTTTCATTTATGATGGTGTTCTGAACAATCCTACCAATTTTCAGCTGGGTGGGAATTAATGTAAGGTCAGATGTTTAAATTTACCACGCTAGTAAAAAATTTGAAATGTTGTCAATTCCGGGGCATTCGAATTGTCGAATGCACTAGAGGGCAGCGAGTGGGCAAGCGGGAGTGGGGTTTATGACTCTAGGTCGGACTCTATGTCAACTTAAAACGCGCGAATTTTCAAATTAGTCCTAGAAACTTTTTTTGGTGACGTGAGAGTGAGACGTGATGCCCTAAGGACGGATTTTTTTTGTGCTTCTTCTGGTGCCCCCTCAGACGTGATGCCCTAGGCAATTGCTTAATTTGATTAAGGGTTAATCCGTCACTGCCGACATCGAATACCTAAGTAAGTAGAGGTTTAGTAAATATAACAAAATTTGATCATTTATAATTTAATATCACAGTTCATTACAAACATCTGCTTTGAACTGCAAAAGCGTAATATTAAGTTTTGTAGTTTTCATCATCATCATTTATATCTCTCATCTCAAGATAATGTGACCGGGTTGTAAGTTGTTTAATCTCTCATTTGCCCTGTAATTTCACTGGAAATAATGTCCTTCCAACCGGAACACAGTAATGTTTTTGCACATTACTGCTTGGCGGTGGAATAATTGGCAAAAGTTTTCGCATTGGCAGGTTTATATTATCATACACTAGCTTCCGCCCACGGCTTCGCCCGCGTGGACTATACCTCGGGAACCGATAATTAATTTAAGCCTCCTTTTTTAAAGAGCATGTAAAAGGCGTCATACAATGGAATCAGGGACCCCAAAAACCTCCGGATGCAATAAATCAGCCCCCTCGAATCATTTAGAAAAATGACAGCCATTTTGAATCATTTGGATTTTCGCCACCACCATCAAGTAGCCCTTGCTAACTCCTATGACATTAAATTTAGTCAAACACCCACCCATCTTCAACCGTTTCGGAGATATAGACCCTCAAAGTTTGTATGGAGGCCATGTTTTTGAGGCGACTATGTTATTTTTAATGGCTCCAAAAAGGTCCGAGGTTTTGGTGACTTTTTAGTCTCCGCGCTTTGGTAAAAATGTTTTTAGTTTTCGAGATAATTAGCAGTTCCACCTCGAGGATGTGACTTTTCGAAGGTTTTAGATTTTTTCCGGATGTTGTTATACCCGCCTTAAGTTTAGTACATCTGTAAAGTTTCATTGAGTTATCATCAAAACAAATTCTTTCTCCGTACTATCTTTACCACGCCATTTCACCCCCACAGGGGTTGATTTTCCAAAAATGGTGAAATAGGTGTTCGTTATTTCTTTAAGCTTCTTATATTTGTAAAGTTTCAATACCGTAGCGTCAAAAAATAATGCTTCTCCATACTAACTTTAACACCCTATTTCACCCCTTAAGAGGTTGAATTTCAAAAAATCCTTTCTTGGTACACGTTTACTCGTCAAGACCTCAAGACAAACACACCCTCCATATTTCAAATTTCTACGACCAGCTGTTTAGGCTGTGCGTTGTCTGTCAGTGAGTCATTACAATTCTCTCTCCGCACTATATTTACCACGCCATTTCAGCCCTTTAGGGGTTGATTTTCATAAACAAAAATATAGGTGTCTATTATTTTCTTTAGCTTAGTAAATTTGCAAAATTAAATAATCGTAGTATTAAGAAAAAAATATTTCCATACAAACATTAATACCCCGTTTCACCCCTTTAAGGATTGATTTTCCAAAAATAATGAATCAGGTATCTATTATTTTTTAGCTTAGTACATCTGCAAAATTAAATAATCGTAGCATTGGGAAAAAATATTTTTATACAAACTTCAATACTCCGTTTCAAACCTTTAGGGGTTGATTTCAAAAAATAAGAAAATAAGTGTCAATTATTTTCTTTAGCTTAGTATATTTGCAAAGTTTCATAACCACAGCATTAAAAAAAAATCTTCATACAAACTTCATTGCTCCGTTTCACCCCTTTAGGGGTTGATTTTTAAAAAATAATGAAATAGGTGTCGATTATTTTTTTAACGTTAGTATATTCGCAAAGTTTGATAATTGTAGCATTAAGAAAAATATTTTTTTCATACAAACTTAAACACCCCTTTTCACCCCCTTAGGGGTTGAATTGGGAAAATTCCTTTTTTAGTGTGCGTCCGCTTTTTGGCGGCCATGTTTTTGAGGCGACTATGTTATTTTTATTGGCTCCGAAAAGATCCGAGGTTTTAGTGACTTTTTAGTCTCAGCGCTTTGGTAAAAATGTTTTTAGTTTTCGAGATAATTAGCAGTTCCTCCTCGAGGATGTGACTTTTCGAAGGTTTTGGATTTTTTCCGGATGTTGTTTACACGCCTTATGTTTAGTACATCTGTAAAGTTTCATTGAGTTAGCATCAAAACAAATTCTTTCTCCGTACTACATTACCACGCCATTTCACCCCCACAGGGGTTGATTTTCCAAAAGTGGTGAAATTGGTGAAAAATGATGTTCGTCATTTTTTTAAGCTTAGTATATTTGTAAAGTTTCAATACCGTGGCGTCAAAAACAATGCTTCCCCATACAAACTTTAACACCCTATTTCACCCCTTTAGAGGTTGAATTTCAAAAAAATCTTTCTTGGTACACGTTTACTCGTCAAGACAAACACACCTTCCATATTTTAAATTTCTACGACCAGCGGCGTAGGATGTTCCTTGTCTGTCAGTGAGTCATTACAATTCTCTCTCCGTACTATATTTATCACGCCATTTCACCCCCACAGGGGTTGATTTTCCAAAAATAATGAAACAGATATCTATTATTTTTTTAGCTTAGTACATTTGCAAAGTTAAATAATCGTAGCATTGGGAAAAGAATATTTTTATCCAAACTTCAATACTCCGTTTCAGCCCTTTAGGGGTTGATTTTCAAAAACGAAAATATAGGTGTCTATTATTTTCTGTAGCTTAGTAAATTTGCAAAGTTAAATAACCGTACCATTAAGAAAAAAATATTTTACAAACTTTAATACCCCGATGCACCCCTTTGGGGGTTGATTTTCAAAAACCAAAATAATTATTGTCTATTATTTCTTTACGTTAAGTATACCTATTGGCAAAGTTTCGTAACTAAAGCATCAAAAAAAATCTTCATGCAAACTTCAATACTCCGTTTCACCCCTTTAGGGGTTGATTTTTCAAAAACGATGAAATAGGTGTCAATTATTTTTTTTATTTTAGTATATTCACAAAGTTTGATAATCGTAGCATTAAGAAAAATATTTTTTTCATACAAACTTAAACACCCCTTTTCACCCCTATAGGGGTTGAATTGGGCAAATTTCTTTCTAAGTGTGCGTCTGCTTTTTAGTATAAAACTTTTGTCCAAATTTGACGTTCGTAGCGTAAGCGGTTTAAGCTGTGCGTTGATCTGTCAGTCAGTCTTGACATTCACTTTTATCTGTTTAACCCTTTTAGGGGTTGATTTTCAAAAAATAATGAAACAGGTATCTAATATTTTTTTTAGCTTAGTACAATTGCAATGTTAAAAAATCGTAGTATTAGGAAAAAACATTTTTCATGAAAACTTCAACACTCCGTTTAACCCCTTTAGGGGTTGATTTTCAAAAAACAAAAAAATAAGTGTCTATTATTTGTTTAGGCTTAGTATATTTGCAAAGATTCGTAACCACAGCATCAAAAAAAAATTCTTCATACAAACTTCAATACTCCGTTTCACCCCTTTAGGGGTTGATTTTCAAAAAATAAAAAAATAAGTGTCTAATATTTTCTTTAGCTTAGTATATTTGCAAAGTTTCATAACCACAGCATTAAAAAAAAAATCTTCATACAAACTTCATTGCTCCGTTTCACCCTCTTAAGGGTTGATTTTTGAAAAATGATGAAATAGGTGTCGATTATTTTTTTAACATTAGTATATTTGCAAAGTTTGATAATCGTAGCATTAAGAAAAATATTTTTTTCATACAAACTTAAACACCCCTTTTCACCCTCTTAGGGGTTGAATTGGGCAAATTCCTTTCTTAGTGTGCGTCCGCTTTTTGATATAAAACTTTTGTCCAAATTTGACGTTTGTAGCTTAAGCGGTTTAGGCTGTGCGTTGATCTGTCAGTCAGTCACGACCTTCACTTTTATATATATAGATAGATAGGCATTTTGAAATTACAAAAACTTCAGATTTCACATTTTTCACCTATTCCTTTTATTATATTTTTCGCGAATTCCATATTGGTACCATAGTAAAATTGTTCATAATGATGAGTACTATGAGCCGTTTTCTGCTTAGCATACCCTTTCCTTGTAACCTTGTATATCATTACATTAGAAGCTAATCCGTGTAGTGGTAGGGCTCTTTTGCAGAGCCCGCCTGGGGAAGTACCACACCTTTGCCAGTTATTCCACCGCCAAGCATCGGAACACAGTAATGTTTGCACATTACTGTGTTCCGATTGGAAGGGCATTGTTTCCAGTGAAATTACAGGGCAAATAGGAGATTAAACATCTTATATCTCAGGGTGACGAGCGCAGTGCTGTGCCGCGCGGGGGCTTGAATTCTGCGAGTTCAAAATTCCGGGTGGCGCAGACCTGTTATGGGCAAACGTGACGTTTAACATCAGGCGAGCGATTTGCTCGTCTCGTCACTCAATTACATAAAAAAAAAAAAAAAAAAAAAAAGAAAAACTGCGTTCTGCAAACGAAACCGCGGGGTGTTACTAGAAGTAACTAATAAAGTAAACAAATCATGAGAATAATTTGCTGAATTAATTTGTAAAGTAGGCTTAATTAAAATACCAGCAACAGTTTACATACCTACCAGAACCAGTATATATTTTGAAATTAACTGTGCCAATCTAGTGGAAACACCCGTGCAGATAGCAGCTCACTATCATAGGTATGTCTGAATTGTGTAATAGTAAATTGTATGACAAGGCAGCAAAATAATATTGTTTAGGCGATGGCGTCTCATATTCAGAATTCTGAGCTAGCAGCGTGGGATTTAGAGAACTTCGCCAGAGTTATATTAAAATTTTATTTTGCGGCCAAGTGATGCAAAATTCTTTACTCTTTACTTCCTTTGGAATTTAATTCAACTTATTTGTTGAATGTTTTTTTAATTTAAATATTATTTTGATTTTGTAATTTCAAAGGTCATGTCTATAAAAAAGGTCAAACCCTGCGTAAACAATATGTAGGTATCTCTAAATAAAATGTATAAAATTAAATAATTTCCTTATTAAAAAAATTAACTTTAAATTCGGTGGTTAAATTGGTATTTTTGTCTTATGAAGTTTTGCAGACGACATAATTATAAGCAAAACTGAATTTTTGAAAATAAATTGTAATTAATCACTGTGATCTATTCAAGTTTGTGTGTTGACCAGCCAAGCTTGACTAAACCTACACATATAGGAACTATGCATGGTAATGGAATTTTTTATTTTATATATTTTTGTTTTTGGCGTAATATACCTATGTATTATGAGACCATCAACTCAACTCAGCCAACGTAGTAAAAAATAAAAATTAGTACTACTCATGCTATCAAATTCTGCGTATTTATTTTTTTAATAACTATTTGCACCAGTCCTGGTTTGTTTTTGTATGAGATTTGAGACATCTTCAATGATTAAAAGTTTAATGTAGATATTTTTTATATTTTAAATTTAATTTTCCAAGGCTGGGAAATAAATCCATTTGATTTTACTACCCAGTATACTGTATCCATGTACACAGTACCCAGAGAAATACATTAACGGTCATTCTCAAAAAACCGGGCGTCCATACACGCTTCTAGTTCACACGGTTCTATAGCAGACGCTTGACTTGCAAACGTTTTCACATATTTTTGCGCCCTTAGGGGTTTAAATACAAAAACTATGTTCTATAACAACCGGAAAAAATTCGGGAAAAATACAGTACAACTAAGTCTCTACAAAATTAGGATGTGCGTTATATTATATTTTATGTATGTCAGTGAGTCAGTCTTTTTGTTCCTATAAATAGTTTTCAAAAGTCAGAAATATTAATTGAACTTAAGTAAATAGCATTGAATGTAGTCACCCCTTTTTTTTTGGGGGGGGGGGGGAAATCATCAAATGACCCCTCCCCGCTCTTGGGCAGAGCGGAAGGGAGTGTCAGACTTCTACTGACCAAAAACCACCCATGTTCCTTCTACGCCCTTGTGCCGCCGAGGCCGCGGTAACTTCTGAACGGTATACACCCATTTGCTAGAATTTCATTTGCCATAATTTTATCTGCTATACTGGTCAACAGACATAATATTGTTTCTCATAATTTTATATGTTATACTCATTGTTTTCTATATTAGTCACATGCTAGAAACTTTGTTTTCCATAAAGTCAATTTCAATAACATCATTTGTTATCATCATTGTAAGGCGTAATTATCATATGCCATAACATCATTTGCCATCGAAATTACTTCTAGAAAAAAAACATAAAATCGGTTTAAACTAAACGATCAATAGGTTAGGTTAGAACATGAAAAACAACGCACGAGCAGAGCGAGCGTAGCGAACGTGCCGCGGCAGCGGCCGGCGAATTGCTAGAAAGCCAATCGCTTTTTAGGACAAAGGCGTTAGGTTAATTTTCTACGGAAGCGACTTGGATCAATCATAGTGATAAGTAGGTATTAGAAATAAAAACGATCAATAGGTTAGGTTATGTTAGAACATGAAAAACAACGCACGAGCCGAGCGAGCGTAGCGAGCGTGCCGCGGCAGCGGCCGGCGAAGTGCTAGAAAGCCAAACGCTTTTTAGGACAAAGGCGTTAGGTTAATTTTCTACGGAAGCGACTTGGATCAATTATAGTGATAAGTAGGTATTAGAAATAAAAACGATCAATAGGTTAGGTTATGTTAGAACATGAAAAACAACGCACGAGCCGAGCGAGCGTAGCGAGCGTGCCGCGGCAGCGGCCGGCGAAGTGCTAGAAAGCCAAACGCTTTTTAGGACAAAGGCGTTAGGTTAATTTTCTACGGAAGCGACTTGGATCAATCATAGTGATAAGTAGGAATTAGAAATAAAAACGATCAATAGGTTAGGTTATGTTAGAACATGAAAAACAACGCACGAGCCGAGCGAGCGTAGCGAGCGTGCCGCGGCAGCGGCCGGCGAAGTGCTAGAAAGCCAATCGCTTTTTAGGACAAAGGCGTTAGGTTAATTTCTACGGAAGCGACATGGATCGATTATAGTGATAAGTAGGTATTAGAAATAAAAACAATTTTAAAATATAATCATACTGTCAAATATTTATTACAATTCACCTTTTACTTAGTGCAAATACAAATTTGATGCTAAAGCATTCAAAAACTCTTTTTTTGTATATTCGCCTTTATTAGACAATATTTTATTGATTTTGAAATTAATTGAAATTAATTTAGTATGGCGTTGAAATATTCTGTTAAATAATATTATTGCAATTAATGAAATGGATAATAATACGTATGGCACTCGTATAATTATGAAATCTAATGTACGGGCAAACAAGAGTATGTCACATAACTTTTATGGTAAACAAACAATTCGGGCAAATGAAATTCGGGCAAGTAAAATTCGGGCATTTGAGAATTATTGCTTATATTCTTCGGGCAAACATTAGACAACCCTTCTGAACCCGTAGCCCCGACGGGGTCGTTTACCCCTTGCACAATATTTAGTCGCAGCATAGAAAGTACAATTCATTTGACATAGGTACGTGAAGTAGCAATTTAAATTAGCGCACTTAAATAACGTTTCATACTCATAGTTCACCAGGAAAACCTGTGTCGGGAATGTTAAGGAACTCACTTTCTACAGTTTTTCGAGCCATTTTCCCAGTCTATTTTGTACCTCGAGACCATCATTTCCGACAAGTACGATGTCGTCAGCAAACAGCACACACCAAGGTGCTTCTTCTATCCTCTTGCATGTCTGATATCAGTGCATCCATCTCCATCGGTATACTTAGACACCCATTTGCTAGAATTTCATTTGCTGTAATTTTATCTGCTAGCTATACTGGTCAACAGACATAATATTGTTTCTCATAATTTTATATGTTATACTCATTGTTTATTATATTAGTCACGTGCTAGAAACTTTGTTTTCCATAAAGTCAATTTCAATAACATCATTTGTTATCATCATTGTAAGGCGTAATTATCATCATTTGCCATCGAAATTACTTCTAGAAAAAAACCATAAAATCGGTTTAAACTAAACGATCAATAGGTTAGGTTATGTTAGAACATGAAAAACAACGCACGAGCCGAGCGAGCGTAGCGAGCGTGCCGCGGTAGCGGCCGGCGAAGTGCTAGAAAGCCAATCGCTTTTTAGGACAAAGGCGTTAGGTTAATTTCTACGGAAGCGACATGGATCGATTATGGTGATAAGTAGGTATTAATGTATTTCACTAATGTATTTAAAACAAATTTGTAAATAATTGTAAAGCGCCAGTAGGAATTTTATCAGCAAATGCATAGCTTACTGTATTTGCTAATCAAGAAAGGCTTGGATGTATTTAAAATTAATTTAGTATGGCGTTGAAATATTCTGTTAAATAATATTATTGCAATTAATAAAATGGATAATAATACGTATGGCACTCGTATCATTATGAAATCTAATGTACGGGCAAACAAGAGTATGTCACATAACTTTTATGGTAAACAAACAATTCGGGCAAATGAAATTCGGGCAAGTAAAATTCGGGCATTTGAGAATTATTGCTTATATTCTTGGGCAAACATTATTTAGACAACTAAGACTAAGATAAAATTTAAGCAAGACAAAGACAAAACTTCGAAGCCAGCCAAATTTGATCAATTCACAAACACGCTAAAGACAGTGCAAAGTAACGTAATTGAAATAAAAAGTTACCGCAGATTGTGCTGGCTAGACCGTCGAAAAAGATGTAAACAGATCCTCAGTAGAATTAAAAGAGTAGAGAAAATAGTCATATAACAGGAACTTTAATTATTAACAGATAAACTGAAAATATGGCTCCGAGACCACAAGAGCAGTCGTCGGTGGAGGAGGCGGAGGAGGGTGCACGGGCGGCTGCAGACGGAGACAGAGTCGTCATCTCCGGCATGGCCGGCCTCTACCCGCAGGCGCGGTACGTCAAGGACCTCGAGAACATCCTCTACAATAAGGTTATCATCATCAAAAGATTCATCTTAGTAAATAAAATTAGTAAGTTGACCACTTGAAGGCGTCCGACAATTATTACAATATGGCATGAGGTTATTGCTAGAAAACAAATATTCCGGGCTTGCCATCATTTTTAGTACTCACTCAGATATCAAGTTTCATCAACATCGGACGAATAGATTTCGAAATAATGAATTACTTAGTTGGTATTTCGTTAATCTACGCTACGCCAAACTTAGTACCTACTTAGATACGATTACGGCCGACAAAATCAAATCTTCTCGTTGAAGTGAGGTTCTTTTATTTCAATAATAATAAAAATATATCTTTTTGTTAGCGGAACCCAGTGTCTGCGGATGACCTGCGCTGGAAGTATAACCACCCCGAGGCAGCTCAGTACTCGGGCAGCGTGCCTGACTTGGACCGGTTCGACGCACAGTTCTTCAAAGTGCATTTTAAACTCGGAAAGGCCATGGACTCCGTCTCGCGCAAGATGTTAGAACAAGCATATGAGGCTATTTATGATGCTGGTAAGACTACTTAGAATTGCTGTGATCTAGGTATTTGACGCACCATGCGGTGCGTCAAATACTACACAAATTACATTACATCACAGTACATTAATTACAAATTATATTTACTAAATTAGAAAAATATCTGATGTGGTACCAGCTAGGTTAGTTTACTATGGATATTTTTATAGTATTATGTCGTACGGCATATTGCTATGGGGATCAGCCGCGGACAAAGACTCAATTTTTATCCTACAAAAAAGAGCTATCCGCGCTGTGTATAAACTACCAGCTCAATATTTAAGAGAAACATTTAAAACCATTAAAATATTCTGACAGTACCATCTCTGTACGAGTATATATGTAGTTACATACGAGTGGATCATGTAGGTATGCGAGAAAAAAATATGCAAAGTTTAAAAATGTTTCCGAGTTTAATCCAAAGTCACGAAATAGACATTAATTGGTATTTCATAAATGGTATTAGGTTGGGAAAAACAAACACTTCCGTCATCGGCAACTATTGTGCGCTTTATAATATAATCTAAGTGAAAGTAAAATTAATCTATATATATAAAAATGAAACCCGTTTTCCTTGGTCACGGCATCACGCGTGAATGGCTGGACCGATTTCACTAATTCTTTTTTTGTTGTATTTGTTATTATTAGGAGAAGGTTCTTACGGAAAAAAATATTAAGAAAATCTCTCAGAAATATTGAAAAACCCTAAAAACAGCCCTTTTCTTTTTCCCATACAAACGTATGGCAGTACGAAGTCTGCCGGGTCAGCTAGTAAAGTAATAAAAAGGCACTTAATTGGTAATGCCTACCGTACAGAGGAAGGTTTTATCCAGGACAAAATGACGTGGGAAAAATCTGTTTTAAATGCAAAAGTGACATTGTGATTAAATTGACATTTTTGACAAAGCCCCTTTACAGCTGTTAGAATTTTATTTTAATTTTTTATTATTGTGACATGTTTTTTTTTTCAAAATAATGTAATTGCCGACCTATACCTACCCAGTATTGTACATACACAATAGCATCCTCTGGTCTGAATAAATGAATTGAATTGAAAAACTAAATATACTTTTAAATAAATAATAGGCAAAAGTGACTGACTGAGGGATCAACGCACAGGCCAAACCCTTACTACGGCTAGAAACTTAAAATTTCGCACACGTATACTCCTCATAAGACGTAGGCATCCACTCAGGAAGAATTTTTCGAAATTGGGTCGAATTTCGAAAAATTCCAAGGGCTAAAATTTCTAAATTCTTCTAAGGGCGTGAAAAAGGGTTGCAAAGTTTGTATGGAACAGTCTGATCAACTTGGCATTTAGGTATTTTTAACCGACTTCAAAAAAGGAGGAGGTTATCAATTCGTCTGTATGTTTTTTTTTTTAATTTTTTTTTGTTTTTTACCTCATAACTTTTGTCTGGGTGAATCGATTTTGATGATTCTTTTTTTATTAGAAAGCTGACGCTTCCCATTTGGTCCCATTTCAATTTAGTCCAGTTCTGATAATGGTATCCATGAGAAAACCATGTAAGTCTTAAATTTGCATTAAGTACGTGCGCGACAAATAGATGAATAACTCAATAGTCGGTCTTTTGAAGTCGGTTTTTGTTTTTTGTTTTGTAAAAATAATGTTCTTGTACTGTGAGGCGAACCCGGAAATCGCGAAAAAAATCAGCTGTTCCATACATTTTTTCGAGGGTCACTAACATTTTTAACCGACTTCAAAAAAGGAGGAGGTTATCAATTCGTGTGTATGTTTCTTTTTTTTTTCTTTAAAAGATTTAGGTACTGGGAGTACAAATAAGTTCCCGCCGTTTTAAGAAAGATGGCCATACACAAGTTTATGGTTAAAATTGTTAGATGTAAGATGTAGACTGCTTAAAGTAAGTTAGGTCATTTGGTAACAACATAACTTAAAAATATTGTTCACCATCACCTTGCATCAAAATATTTTTTTTTCGTCCGAAAGTGTTCATATTTATGCCAAATAAATGTCATTAGCGGAAACTTTTAATTGACATCTTTAATTAAAAGTCTGTACCCGAGGCGCATCGTTTGCTTGTATTGTTTATGCATAGGATTAGGCTTCTCCGAGTGAGATTGATGCTGAAGCAAAGTAAACAATATTAGGTGTACAACTTGCTTCCGCCGTTTTTTCCGAAATTCGAGGCTTTATTGTTAAAAACTGGTTATACATTTATGATTCAAAGTATTGTCCATCGCTGGCCACTACTTTGAGTCTTGATCAAGTAATGCCTCCAATTCTGCATCTTCAAAAACCTTCTCTCTTCCACCGCCATGCTGGTCTTCGACGTCAAAACCACCGTTCTTGAAGCGTTGAAACCACTCTCGGCACGTTCTTTCACTAATAGCGGTCTCACCATTTATTTATTTATTATATACTTATTCAATCAGTACGGCTTACAACGAATTACACTATTGATAAATTTACAAATACTTGAAATCACAAAACAAAACACAAATAATTAAGCACAAAAATCAAATAAAAATAGAATGTCATAATAATAATAATAAATCAGATTACAAAATTTATATAGTTCATAATTCATTCATTCAAAAAATATAATAATAAATCTTAATACAAAAATTATACAGCTCATAATTAATTCATTTACAAATACTTGACAGTTTTTTTGAGGCAAGCGACGCACAGTAAACTAAAGTTTCTGTCATGATATCTCTCCAGTCACCTGTCAACAAATCACAGTCAGATCTGTTGTTGAGGAGAGAGAGCATTTAGCGCAGCCAGGGATCGCGATATCGGGGATGTTTCACGAGCCACGGTTCTATACTTCGGGACAGCAAACAGTTTATGTTTCCTGCCCCTACAGTAGTTGTCGGGAACGTAAAGGCGACCAGTTGCTCATTAAGATCTGGTGCGTCCACTTTACCATGCAGAATCTTACACATAGTTCCTAACTGGTCATGGGCTCTCCTAACTTCTAATGAGTTGTACCCTAGGCAACCGTGCAGAAACTCTGTAGGATACATGTAAGGGTAATACCCAAACCTACGTTTGTATAAGTATCTGAGGAATGCCTTCTGAACTCCAACATAAGAGTGTATTTTTCTTCGTGCGGATGCCACACGCAGGCACTGGCTTCCAGCCTACTCCGGACCAAAGTGCTGAATATGAGCTTAATAACGTCGATGTTGCGAAAGTCCTGAGGAGTAGAACTCCTCAGGCTTGGGTTTGTCCTGAGGACTCCTCAGGACAAACCCAAGCCGCTTATACGACTCCTTGGCGACTGTTGCGATATGGCCATTAAAGGTGAGCTCCCGGTCGAATGTGGGTCACATTCGACCGGGAGGCAATCTTTCACTGATGTAGCACGTGATATTAAGTTTTGACCTAAACTATAGGGAAATTCGATTGGGCGTCGCATTCGGCCGAAAGTCATCTGAGAACACTTTGAGAAGTTAAACTCCATCTTGTTGTCCACACTCCATTAGTAGGTCCTATCTAAATCGCAGTCCTCGACCGCTCTTATCTCCAAATACAATTTCAGGTCATCCGCATATAGGAGGCAGTTTGAGTGTTTGACGACCGCAGGAAGGTCATAGGTATTTGAGAGCATTCGCTGAGCCTAAGCCGTAGATTTCTTCATATTAAAGCAAGAAATTAAAACCTCCCACAAATGACGAGAATTTGGCTCGTAAGCTGACATGTTTAATTGAGAATAACTTTATGATGCAGACACAAATCGACTAATATTTCGATGGCGTTATGTTTACAAATGCCTAAGCTTATTGTATGACATCTACGATCTACTTATTTCGACTACCACTTACCGCTACAGCCATCTATTGCAAAACGGCGGAAGCAAAGTTGTACACCTAATATAATAGGTTTTTTGTTGTACAATGCTAACGGCCCGCCCGACTATGTAGATTTTTTTAAATAAAATACCTAACTATAAAGAAAGGTTACAGAAGTTCTAAAGTAAACGAGCGCGAGCGATGCCGCGGGTAAAAGCTAGTTGAATTTAAATTTGAAAATCTATCTATATATATAAAAGTGAAGGTCGTGACTGACTGACAGATCAACGCACAGCCTAAACCGCTTAAGCTACAAACGTGAAATTTGGACAAAAGTTTTATATCAAAAAGCGGACGCACACTAAGAAAGGAATTTGCCCAATTCAACCTTTAAGAGGGTGAAAAGGGGTGTTTAAGTTTGTATGAAAATTTTTTTTTTCTTTATGCTACGATTATCAAACTTTGCGAATATACTAAAGTTAAAAAAATAATTGACACCTATTTCAACATTTTTTAAAAATCAACCCCTAAAGGGGTGAAACGGAGCAATAAAGTTTGTATGAAGATTTTTTTTTTAATGCTGTGGTTATGAAACTTTGCAAATATACTAAGCTTAAGAAAATAATTGACACTTATTTTTTTGTTTTTTGAAAATCAACCACTAAAGGGGTGAAACGGAGTATTGAAGTTTGTATGGAGATTTTTTTTTTGATACTGTGGCTACGAAACTTTGCAGATATACTAAGCTAAAAAAAATAATTGACACTTATTTTTTTGTTTTCTGAAAATCAACCTCCGTTTAACCCCTAAAGGGGTTAAACGGAGTGTTGAAGTTTGTATAAAATTATTTTTTTCCTAATACTTCGATTATTTAACTTTGCTATTGTAATAAGCTAAAAAAAATATTAGACACCTGTTTCATTATTTTTTGAAAATCCACCCCTGAAAGGGTTAAACAGAGTGTTGAATCAACGCATCAACATTAACAGATCAACGCACAGCCTAAACCGCTTAAGCTACAAACGTCAAATTTGGACAAAAGTTTTATACTAAAAAGCGGACTCACACTGAGAAAGGAATTTTCCCAATTCAACCCTTAAGGGGGTGAAAA
Organism: Alcis repandata; assembly: GCA_949125135.1. Taxonomy (NCBI): domain Eukaryota; kingdom Metazoa; phylum Arthropoda; class Insecta; order Lepidoptera; family Geometridae; genus Alcis; species Alcis repandata. The sequence goes on from OX421241.1 coordinate 8,934,927, forward strand.
GCGGTGTTTAAGTTTGTATGAATTTTTTTTTTATTAATGCTACGATTATCAAACTTTGCGAATATACTAACGTTAAAAAAATAATTGGCACCTATTTCATCATTTTTGAAAAATCAACCCCTAAAGGGGTGAAACGGAGTATTGAAGTTTGTATGAAGAATTTTTTTTTGGTGCTGTGGTTACGAAACTTTGCCAATATACTAAGCTAAAAGAAATAATAGACATTTATTTTTTTGGTTTTTGAAAATCAAACCCCCGAAGGGGTTAAATGGAGTGTTGAAGTTTGTATAAAATATTTTTTCCCAATGCTATGATCATTTAATTTTGCAGATGTACTAAGGTAAAAAAAAATAATAGATACCTGTTTCATTATTTTTGGACAGTCAACCCTAAAAGGGGTGAAACGGGGTATTAAAGTTTGTATGGAAATATTTTTTTTAATGCTACGATTATTTAACTTTGCAAAACTAAGCTACAAAAATTATTGGAAACCGGTTTCATTATTTTTGGAAAATCAACCCCTATGGCGTGGTAAATATAGTGCGGAGAGAGAATTGTAATGACTCACTGACAGACTAAACCGCTGGTCGTAGAAATTAGAAATATGGAAGGTGTGTTTGTCTTGATGAGTAAACGTGTACCAAGAAAGGATTTTTTTGAAATTCGACCTCTAAAGGGGTGAAATAGGGTGGGTGTTAAAGTTTGTATGGGGAAGCATTGTTTTTGACGCCACGGTATTGAAACTTTACAAAATATATACTAAGCTTAAAAAAATGACGAACACCATTTTTCACCATTTTCACCACTTTTGGAAAATCAACCCCAGTGGGGGTGAAATGGCGTGGTAAAGATAGTACGGGGAAAAAATTGTTTTGATGCTAACTCAATAAAACTTTACAGATGTACTAAACTTAAGGCGGGTAAACATTACAACATCCGGAAAAAATCCAAAACCTTCGGAAAGTCACATCCTCGAGGTGGAACTGCTAATTATCTCGATAACTAAAAACATTTTTACCAAAGCGCTGAGACTAAAAAGTCATCAAAACTTCGGACTTTTTGGAGCCATTAAAAATAACATAGTCGCCTCAAAAACATGGCCTCCATATAAACTTTGAGGGTCTATATCTCCGAAACGGTTGAAGATGGGTGGGTGTTTGACTAAATGTCATAGGAGTTAACAAGGGCTACTTGATGGTGGTGGCGAAAATCCAAACGATTCAAAATGGCCGCCATTTTTCAAAATGATTCGAGGGGGCTGACTTATTGCATCCAGGGGTTTTTGGGGTCCCCGCTTCCATTGTATGACACTTATTACATGCTCTCAAAAAAGAGGGTTAAGTAAATTAATTTCATCCCGGAAAAATTTTCGGTTCCCGAGGTATAGTCCACGCGGGCGAAGCCGTGGGCGGAAGCTAGTAATAATATAAATATTACACTTACTTTTCAGGCGTCAATCCAGGAACTTTGTCAGGAAAGAAAATTGGCGTTTACATCGGGACTTGCTTTTCTGAGACAGAAAAAACTTGCTTCTATGATGCCTCAAGCCGATCGTCTGGTTTTGGTATAGCTGGGTAGGCTAAGTAAATTTATAGTTTACGATTAAAACTCGTGCAAAACAAGTAATAAATAATCTTTTATGATTTACTTTTGTACCTTGCAGATGCAACAAGTCCATGTTTGCAAACCGTGTTTCGTACTGGTTGAACGCTAAGGGTCCTTCCATGTCTATCGACCAGGCTTGCTGCAGCTCCATAGCCGCGCTCGAGGCGGCTTATGATGCCATTTCTCGTGGAGAGTGCGAGGCGGCCCTGGTTGGTGGTGGCAACTTGTGTTTACATCCACAATCATCTGTGCACTATGGACGGTAAAATATAGTTTAATATCGCACCTAAATATTTTATTGATAACAAGGGTTTATTGCGCAGCTACTCGTTTAGCTTCACACTGGTTCGACATTCATATTTGTTCAAATATTTATTATGCACAGACCTTGGCCTTTTGGGCTTCGACTTCGCCAATTTGACTCTAACACGATTATGCTCGGTCAAAAACCTTTGTTTTGCTAATAAGATTATGTAGGGCTATTCATCTATTCATCACCTACTTGACATATTTCAAATACTTAGCTAATAATAATAATTGGGCCCTGCCTCGCTGCCGGCGGCACCCTAGGTTTAAGTTTTTATAATGTTTTTAGGTTTCTATATAAAAATATTGTAAAAATTTAAATTTAAGAAAATGAATAAATAAGTGAAAATTAATGCTAATAAGACAAATGAGCAAAAGTGACCAGCCCTGTGCAGGCGCTGCAGTAAAGCACACACCTATTCAATATTCATGCGTCTTTCACTTAACCTCACCCTTTGATAAGTATTAATGGATTTTAGATTTTAGTTTTAGATTTTAGTTAGATCTAAAATCAGTTACAATACAAGTCAATGCAAATAGGGTATATAATTCTATTTACACATAATCCACCTCATATCACTTATATTACCCTACCAACTGTCACCCATGATTTCGTCCACGTGGAATTTAGTTTATAAATACCTTCTTATGGCCCAAGTACACCTAATCCGTTATCGTCCGATATGCTCTAGCGTCGTCGGCTGTTTGGATTCAAATGTATGGATGGCCGTTGGCGGCTGAAATAATGTACGCGCTCGCTTTCATTTCATACGTTTCAAATTTTTCTGTCTGTGAAGGATCATGTGCCTCGCGAAACGGCAGTTTAACGTGATTTCGCGAGCGCTTGCTGTCCGAGTTCAAGCGAAATTATTTGCCAGACTCACGCGATAGTGCATCTCGCAATTGACACTTAGATACTTCCCGTTCTTCAGGTGTCTCCTGAGACCAAGCACTTGCTATCCGAACTCTCTGAGAACTCAAGCAAGTTTTCTAGTCAATAAAGACCTTAGACTCACGCGATAGTGTATAAGCCTTGTGATCGACAGACATATGTGTTTTCCGTTCTGCCGATGTCTCCTGAGACCCGAAGTCTCTGAGAGCTCAAGCAAGTTTCCCAGCCAGTAAAAGTCTCATAGGCAGACTTTTACTTTTATAGTGCATGAATTGCACGACCGACAGTTTGCCATGCTTCCCGTTTTTCAGGTGTCTCCTGACACCAAGCGCTTGCTGTAGGAACTCTTTGAGAGTTCATGCGAATTCCCAAGCCCGTAAAAGTCTTATACTTACGCAATAGTGCATGAGCCTCGTGATCGGCAGATAAAATATTGTTCTCTATTCTCTCGAATCCGAGACGATGCGAGCTCATTCAAGATTCTCATAGGAACAAAGTTTCTGTAGCACGTAACCTGGCCTGACGTTCCTGAGGGTTGTCTAATGTTTGCCCGAAGAATATAAGCAATAATTCTCAAATGCCCGAATTTTACTTGCCCGAATTTCATTTGCCCGAATTGTTTGTTTACCATAAAAGTTATGTGACATACTCTTGTTTGCCCGTATATTAGATTTCATAATGATACGAGTGCCATACGTATTATTATCCATTTTATTAATTGCAATAATATTATTTAACAGAATATTTATATAAAAGGTGAATTGTAATAAATATATAACAGTATGATTATATTTTAAAATTGTTTTTATTTCTAATACCTACTTATCACTATAATCGATCCATGTCGCTTCCGTAGAAATTAACCTAACGCCTTTGTCCTAAAAAGCGATTGGCTTTCTAGCACTTCGCCGGCCGCTGCCGCGGCACGCTCGCTTCGCTCGCTCGGCTCGTGCGTTGTTTTTCATGTTCTAACCTAACCTATTGATCGTTTAGTTTAAACCGATTTTATGGTTTTTTTCTAGTTAAGTAAGTAATGTCGATGGCAAATGATGTTATGGCATATGATAATTACGCCTTACAATGATGATAACAAATGATGTAATTGAAATTGACTTTATGGAAAACAAAGTTTTTAGCACGTGACAATATAGTAAACAATGAGTATAACATATAAAATTATGAGAAACAATATTATGTCTGTTGACCAGTATAGCAGATAAAATTATGGCAAATGAAATTCTGGCAAATGGGTGTATACGCAGCATGTTTCGTTCGTTACGTTGACGATCTGCCGTTACGTTGACGGCCTGTTTGGCTCAGCGGTAGTAATATCCGCCTTATAAGCCAGAGGTCCCGGGTTCGATTCCCGGTCGGGCAGATGTTTGAATGATGAATTTAAATATCTGTTCTGGGTCTGGGTGTTAGTTGTCCTTGTCTTTGTGTATGTTCCATGGCATCCCCGACACAGGAATTTATCCTAGTGGGGAGCTATGAGTGTGAAACGTTATTTATTTATTATTATTTATTTATCTTCTTCAGATTCCTGTGTTTGAACTAATCTAATCATTTTAGCATTTTAGCCGTAATAGGAGAAGTTCGATCTTTTTCGAGACATTCTTACAAAGAATAATACAAAATCACACAATTCTACAATTTAGTTCAACAAGTGAGGTGTTTCTACTTCTGAATTTAATTACAAACATAAAAGCTACCAGCATGCCAAGTTTCGTGCTTTCTGCCAGATGGGACCGAAAACCCGTTTTTTTCGAGCTAAGGAGCCGTACTAGTAACAGTAGCTCAGTACTAACCAGTCTTAATATTTACTTTGGAGATTATTTTATTGATATCACTTAAAACTATTACAACAGTCTCATATACTTAGGTTTAAACCTGTGTTATAAAATCTAAAACTCAAAAATCAACTAAAGCGACAGTAGCTCGACATCAGTCTTAAGAGTTACTTTCAAGATCGATCATTTTTCGTACTACAAAAGTATCATATTTAGATAAACCTGTTTTATAAAATCAAAAACTCCAAAAATCAACATGTTAAATATTCTCAAAAAATTAGGTAAAGTAATAAAATCTACAATTCTTTGATCATAACGTCATTGGAGAACCAGTAGCATTCATTGGTATATTTCGGTTTAGGAAGATAAGTAATAATGTCACTTGCTTCAATGATTGAAACATCGTTAGGAACTTCCTAAAAATAGTTTTGGATTTTTTTGGGACTTATAACCTTGAACAACAAGTTTAGTGTCAATGATATCTTCAATAGAACATACTGATATTTTATGTCTTCTTTCCTTTCTGTGATCTGAATTTGGCTAAAATAAATTGCCCTGTTTCGGGATTCTGTGCCAAATCATTTGTAGTATTTTTAGCGTGATTTGGGGCTATATGATTTTCATTGTCAGACTCACAATCGGTAATATTATCATCATTGTTGTCCTCATGACCGGTTTGGTAGCTTGTGGATGGCTCGCTGATAACGGAAAGAGGAATTTGCTTCGATGTTGTTTCAGTTTGTACAGGATTATCATTTCGCTCCAATGTATTTTGGACCTCAACTACATCAACTTCTTGATTTGTGGGACACGTTGTTTCACTAATTGTCGAAATACTTTTATCGGGTTCAATTTGCAGTCTTGTCCTCTTCCTTGGTGGCTGTGATTCATTCCCAAATCTTTGTTCTCTTAGAAACTCTGTTAAGGAATTTCGAACGCCAGATTCCATTTCAGGAGAAGGAGACTCAGGTGGCATTTTGTTGAAAACCCTATTCCTATCAAAAGGAAAGATACCAGTAGCCTTAAAACTGCTAACCAAGTTTCTTTTCACAGCTGACAACTCTGTAGGGGAAGGTTGCTATGAATGGACCACATAACTTTACGACCTCATATCTCAAAAAGTGGAAGTGTTAAAATGAAAACAGTTTATTATTTTTATTTCGTAGGATCTTTATTTTCAATAATCAAACGCACAAATAATTCGGGCTTATCCTTTTTGATATAAACCAAGAAAACAAAATCTTGGGCTGTTACCTTCTTTGGACCATGGGCACGTTCAATGAACCACCAGGTTGCCATCAATGAACTTAAAGAAATTTGTTCTAGAGGTCCAATCGAGGCAACTAATTATAATTATCAATATTACAAAATTGTGACATACGAGGAAAGACAAACATTACTCATACACATACGACAAGCAAACAAACTATAGTTAGGTATAGGCTACATAATTAGTAATAAAATTTTACATTTGGCACATTTAGTGAGATCAACAAGTCATCAAAATTAAGATACAGTCTAACTAAAGGTTACATTAAGGTGAATAAATGATATTTTCTACTTAATATTTAATTAGTGTTGCTTTCGGGACTCCATATATTCTGCTTACTTCATAATTATAATCCAACTCTTTTTTTCCTTACTGATTCTAAAGCAAGGTTCATACTTGTTTCATTCCATGCAAAGTACTTCCTCTTTTTCGGCGACATTCTGGAATTTTAAATTTATAATGATTTTTCTATGGTTTGTTTCCTTAATTAGTGAAATACTCGGGACCTACTTATTCCCATAATTATAAGTAGAAAAATACACTAAAAAGTTGCTATGATTGGACCGGTCCAACGGTGGAACTCTGTTGGGGTCCATTGATGGCAACAAGGTACTCGTTAAGAAAAAATAAAATAAAATATACATGGTTATGATTAGACAAAATTGAATAACACTCATGGAATCACAATTAAATTGTCTAATAGTTTATAATAGTGCACGCGGACAAATATGAATGTAATGATACTTAGGTCAAGTTGTCCTGAGAGTAATAATTAAATTTTGACCGCCCCAAACACAACGTCACACGTCTCTCCTCGCCACGTGCTGCAGCATCACTGAGGTTAGAGGGGGGTGCAACCGAGTCGTCACGGACTCGTTTCGACTAGTTTGGGTATTGCTAGGTTGCACAGTTTTGGAAATACCTTGGTGGTCCAATGAAAGAGCTAGTCCAATGATCGCAACCTTCCCCTACAAGTGTCTTTATCATTTTTTGGTGGCTTTTGATCCATACTTATTATTGCCTTTTTCAAGAGATGTGGGAAGGACTCCTTAGGTATGGAAGTAGTTCGTAAATTGGCTTTTTTCCAATCCTCAAGCGTTTGCTGCCATGCAATTTATAACGGACGAAAGAAGCCGACGTCGAGTGGCTGGGTTAGATGGGTTGAATTAGGCACCAAACATATCCCCCCCGAATGGGTTCCCGCCTTTCCGTGGCGGGGGGGATAAGTAGCCGTGGCACTGAGCCCGGTGAAACGGAGAGGAACCCGAGGTGGGGCCTTCCGCGTGTCCCTCTGGCAGCAGAGGGCTGATTAGCAGAGGGCACAGCGGATGAGCCGGGGTCTGAGCGATGGCTCGGACCACCAGGGGGGTTTTCCTTGTGCTCCTCGCTGCGTGTGGTTCGCGGTCGGGAGTGCAAGGAAAGGAGGAAGGTCTGAGTGTGGTGGACGCCGGGGGATGCGGCGCTCCACACTTGGACGGTGGCATTGCTGCCACCGCTGACGAGTGTGGTGGACGCTGGAGGAAACGGCGCTCCACGCTCGGGCGGTGACAGCGGTGCCACCAGGAGGGTTTTCCTTGTGCTCCTCGCCGCGTGTGGGTCGCGGTCGGGAGTGCAAGGGAAAGAGGAGGGTTCCTTTTGCACCTCGCCGCGTGAGGTTTGCGGCCGGGTGTGAAAGGAACGTGGGCTTAAGGCGGGGTGGGTGGTGCTAACCACACTGCCCACCACGTGCGAGCGAGCGGGGCTGGGGAGCGAGAGGGCGGTTCGCCCGTCTCCTTGCTCCTCGGCAGTGGGGTTGCCGGTAGAGTCGGGGGACTCTCCCGGCCTGCACGACCCCACACTGTCTGGGGGGTGATCCTGGGGAACAGGGTCACCCCGCCATGGGTGCAGGGGGCCCTAATCGGGCCCGTCGCCGGGGCGAGGTGGTGATTGCTAACGCGACCCCACCTTGCCCTACCAGGCGGACGATGAATTCCCCAGTGGTTTTAGTGGGTATGCCGCCACTAGGGCGGAGACTCCCACATAACCACCCTGCCTCCCCCGGGGCGGGCGTGGTATCCATAAAGGATTTCCACTGGGTAAACAAAAAAAAAAAAAAGGCACCAAACATATAAAACTGATGTGATTTGTATCGCAGGCAGCTAGTACATTGTTGTCAATGTGAGACGATAAATTATCACCTATCAACAACTTTTTCCCTTCTAGTCTTTTGGCATGCGGCAAAAAACAAGTCATAAACCAATCCCTAAATATTGGTGTGTCTATCCATCCACTAGTTGTTCTGTTATACCGACATCCCCGAATGCAGCATGGCTCTTCACAGCATGGTTTACCCACAATTCCTCTCTCCTTCCATGTATCGTACAAGTGAGTACTTTTGTAAATGATGTATGGCGGCAATAATGTGCCGTCCGCAGAACCACAAATCATTACAGTAGTGGAGCTCTTCGAAAAGTTCATTACTTTCTCAGGGTATTTTACTCCTCTTCTATTATACATTTTTTTGCCTGGATCGTCGGCCATGTTTGATTCGTCATAGTTGAATATATTAGACGGTGGTACATTTTCTATCTCATGAGTGAAGGTTGTCAAAATATTTATTTAATGACTCCCGGCCCACAGTCGCTCTGGACCTTTTGATATAGATATAGATCTTCATCATCATCATCGTCAGCCTGTTTCGACCCACTGCTGGGTATAGGCCTCCTCTCCCTTGCACCATTCTTCCCTGTCTCGGGCCAATCTCATCCATGGATGACTCGCGATGGGTATGATGTCGGCGACCCATCGGGCTGATGGTCTGCCAACAGAATGTTTGTCCGCAATCGGTAGCCACTCCGTCAGGGATCTACTCCACCGGCCATCACCACGCCTACCCACATGTCCTGCCCAGCGCCACTTTAGTCGCATAATACGGTGTCCGACATCTGTGACTTTTGTCCTGCGTCGGATTTCCATATTACGGTCTTAATCACTCAAGCCTAACATACCTAACCTAACATGGTACGCTCAACTGCCCTTTGTGCGACTCTACTTTTTGCACAGCTTCTTTGGTTGGCGTCCATGTTTCGGCACCGTAAGTCATTGTGGGCAAGACACACTGGTTGTAAAGCTCTGTTTTCAGGCATTGCGGTATTTTTCGAGTCCTGAGTACGTCCTCGAGTTTACCGAAAGCGACCCAACCGAATTGTATGCGGCGCGAGATCTTCTTTTTGCAAAGCTCTGGGTCAGAAGATAAATAGTGTCCAAGATAAATGTAATGGTCGACCAGCTCTAACGGCTCTCCACCAACGGTGATTGATGTCAACGAAATACCGGTTATTCTGGTCATCACTTTGGTCTTGGACCTAATTATCTTCAGACCGACTTTAAGAGATGCATCGTATAGGTCTTGTTTCATTTCTTGGAGATCTTGCATGTTCTTACTGATGCATGTATAGATAGATATAGATAATAAATATTATGTACCACATACCTTTACCTAGGCGCGGGCCAAGACACCCTTCGCTAAAATATTTTTTCTGCGTACAGAATAATGAACATTAGCAAGGACGGCACGACAAAATCATTCTCCGAGGACGCGGCGGGGTGTGTCAAATCTGAAGCAGTCAATTGTCTGTTTTTACAAAAAGCCAAAGATGCTAAACGGTAAGTTAACATAACACACTTCATAAATAATTACATCCTCTATTCTAGTACAAAATGAATTATAATTGTATAAGATATGGAAGTATCCATACCAGAATTTCACACAAATTTGACATGAAGTCGAGTGGGACAAAATAAACTTAGATACATAAAAATGTCCAAGTAATATGTAATGTCTACTATATGCTGGGTGACTGGTTAGACACTTTAGATATTTTAGGTTATCATAGTACTCATACATTTATGAACAACTTTTACTATGGGATCAACCTGGCATTCGCGAAAAAAATCAACTGTTCCATAGAAAAATGTCAATGACACTCAACAAAATGTACGGAACAGCTGATAATTTTTTCGTGAATTCCGGGTTGGTCCAAAAGTAAAAGTTGTTCATAATGATGAGTACAATGATAACTGCGAAGTCTCAAGTGTCTAACTAGTCAACTTGTATTGGTTGCAGGTTGAATAAATAACCTGTGTGATAGTTTTAGTATAATTCAGAAATGGATACATCTAGACACGCGGTAGCGTGTCAAGCCAAGTTCAAGTGACAGAACTGGCGAGCAGCACCGTGTGTATATTACACGAACCATTTGGAGGCACTTTTGACCTCGTCATAACTCAAAAACTATTTCACATAAACGTAATTATATGACTGAAATAGGGACGAATGAGGTCCGTAGAATGCCTGAGATTAGTTTTTTGTAAGGAGCTTCCAAATCCTAATAAATACTACGCTCTACTGGCTTGCTAGATCTAGATCGCTTTTGTTTTTTGGTAAATCTACATTAATGGATAAACTAAGGTTTACATTTGAGTATTTAATTATTTTCAGAATTTATGCAGATGTGATGCATGTCAAAACTGAATTTTTGTCTATTATGAACGATGAAACCGGTCCAAGATATGGTTTCTACCGTAACCCAGCTGACACAGCTAAGTTTCTGAAAACTTTCTATGATGAAGCGGGCGTACCCCCGACGGTAGTGGAGTATGTCGAGGCATTTGGTTCAGGTACATAATATGAAACCGTTGTATCCTTATATTGGTTAGCTTCGTTCGCACATTTTTTTAAATAAAAATAGCATTGGAAGTAGATTAGACGTATATTTTGAAGTCATTTAACTAGATTTTTTTTAAACCTTTTTCGTTAAGTTTTTGATCTTTTTCATCATTACTTACGATTTTCAATCATAATAAATAATTTCGAACTTACCTAGGTTTATCATAATAATTAATAAAAATGTACAGAAAAAGCAGCTTTCCCATATTTTCGGTGTTAGGAAATTAACCCTATTTTTGGTTTATTTGTATTAGCGGTACCAGAGGTAGACAAATCTGAGTTAGAAGCAATTGACGAAGTGTTCTGCAGCAAGAGAGAGGAACCACTGCTTGTTGGTAGTGTCATGTCCAATATTGGGTACGGAGAAGCAGCTTCGGGTATATCTGCTGTGACAAAGGCCAGTATATTTAATAGACGGTCGTAGTAGGTAATTAAAATAGCACGAGAAGTTTAAAAATCTAATTTCGATACAGGTGTTACTAGGTTACCACAAAGGCTCGCTGGCGGGTAACCTAAACTGCTCGACGCCGCGACGAGACGTGGCGGCGCTGCAAGAAGGGCGCATGCGCGTGCTCACGGACAACCAGCGCTTCCGACGCACGTACGCCGCCGTCAACAGCATGTCCGTCACCGGCGTCAACGCGCACGTGCTGCTGCATGGCCACTATAAACACAAGGTACATCGTAGTACTTAAACGAGTCTCTACCTATTTCAGGCTTTCCTAGGTTGGTCCAAATTCTAAAAGCATTTTATGTATTTTCAGGACCTAGATCGTTATAGGGCTAATATTCCACGGCTCGTGACCATATCCGGTAGACAAGACACTGCCGTGGCCAAGGTTATCGATCATTTGAAGTCTCACCCCATAGACCCCGAAGAGCTAGCGCTGCTGCACAGTATACATGAAACTAACATAACAGGACACTTGGGGAAAGGCTACGTAATCTTGGGCAAGTCAAACACGTATAAATTTATTATGTGTAAAATGTAAATTATTTATTTTTCATTGTGAACTAATAATTATTTCCTACGTTTGTAGATACAAACCCCGATGGTGCGACATTTAGCTTGGCGCAGCACGTGGAGTACAGCGACGACGGCGCGCAGCGGCCGCTGTGGTTCGTGTACAGCGGGATGGGCTCGCAGTGGGCCGGCATGGGCGCGCAACTCATGCGTATACCCATCTTTGCCGCCGCCATCGAAGGGTAAAAAAACAGTGATAATTACTGATTATCCCGTTATTTCTTGTGTAATTTCCTAATTACATTTTTTCATTTTATTTATTTTCAGCTGTCGAAAAATTTTGGAACCGAAAGGAATTGATATTGTCCATATAATATCATCTACCGACCCGACTGTTTTCAACAACATCTTGCACTCGTTTGTAGGCATAGCTGCGGTGCAAATTGGTCTCACTGATATTATGCTACAGCTGGGTCTAGTACCTGATAAGATAATAGGTAAGACTCAGTAACGTTTTATTGACTAGTATCTGACCTGTCTAAAAAATAAAGTTTTATCGTTAATAATAAATTTATGATGTATTTTATTACTAAGTATATTAACGCTCGTGGTCCACAGGTCATAGTGTGGGCGAGCTCGGGTGCGCGTACGCCGATGGATGCCTCACGGCGGAGGAGATGATATTGTCCGCATACTGCCGCGGCCGTGTATCACGCGAGACTTCGTTTATTTGCGGCTCTATGGCTGCTGTCGGCCTTGGCGCACAACAAGTAACAATTTTACAAAAAAAAAAACAAATAAGTCTTTGGTGAAAAAAATAAGTCAATGGTGGACTTTAAAAGTATCCGAAGCTTACCTACCTAAATACATTTATATGAATACCAATTTCTATGCATTTTGGAAATACTAATATTCTAATTTAAACTTTACTTCTCTATTCCGATCTGTACAAACTCATGCTTTCCCTAGATGGCGTCGCTGTGTCCCCCCGAGATCGCGATCGCCTGCCACAACAGCGCCGAGTCGTGCACTATCTCGGGCCCCGCGGAGACGATGCGTTCCTTTGTCGCAGAACTCACAGCTCAAAGCATCTTCGCCAAGGAAGTGCCTTGCTCAAACATAGCGTACCATTCCAAGTATATCGCAGAAGCTGGTCGGTCTCAAATTTCCTATTTATTAGTTATTGAATAAAATAATTTACCACCTAAGGAATTATCTAATGAAAAAAATGTATCGTATTGCTTTAGGTCCTAGTCTATTAAAATACCTAAAAGAGGTCATAAAAACACCCAGAGCTAGAAGCGAGCGTTGGGTGTCTTCATCGGTGCCACAAAACAGATGGGCCGAGCCAGCGGCTAAGTACTCCTCGGCGGAGTATCACACCAACAATCTACTGGTAAGAGCTCAGTTCCAGACGAGGTGTTGTAGTGAACATGTAAAGCAATAACACGACGACCACGCCCTCACGCCCGCCTCCGCCCGCAGAGCCCCGTGCTGTTCGAGGAGGCGAGCGCGCTGATCCCCGCAGACGCGGTGCTGGTGGAGGTGGCGCCGCACGGCCTGCTGCAGGCCATCCTCAAGCGCGCGCTGCCCGACTCCGCCGCCAACATCCCGCTCACGCGCCGCGGACACGCGGATAGTGTGGTCATGCTGCTCGACGCTATCGGCAAGTGAGTATTGACTACCAATCGTTCAATAAGATTTATTTCGTGATAGTAATGCAATTTAATGCATGATCAGATTGATCAGACTGCCAGGAAAAAATATTCATAATAAAATAATAAATATTCTTCAATCACAAAGGCTAATTTGTCTATTGGTTGATTTTTAGGTTATCTCTACACGGTTTTAACCCTAAGGTGCGAGTACTTTATCCAAAAGTGGAATTCCCAGTGTCGACAGGCACACCGTTCCTTTCCAATTACGTGGAGTGGGCACATCAAGAAAAATGGTAAGTTCGACGGTGGTGGTGGGTGCCTATGGCCTATACATATAATATAATTATTGGGAGGAGAAATTAATTTTAATATTAATAATACTACGAGTATCTAAGTATACAAAAATATTGGAGAGTTTGTGACGCTGTCAGTTGGTGTAGACTATTCCTAGATCTCTTAAACTATCGATCAAACAAAACACACTTTTACTAAAAATAATGATTGTGATTTGTTTATTTTTTATTTATTTTTGTAATGAAGAAGAAGGAATGGTATTAAATGGCGACATAAAAAACAACAAAATGTAGGAAGACTAAGTTCTGATAGAATAAGGCACAAATAAATGCGCTTAATTTATTATTTATAGGTAGCTTTTAACGTACTGAGCTATTATTAGCATGCGTTTCTTATTATTTACAGGGCTTTGCCGCTTTACCAGACAGCTCAAAGGACAGTGACAGCTAGTTGCACGTTTGTGACTTCTGTTCACGACGACTGCTACTTACAAGGCTCTGTGGTTGGATGTAAATAAATATTTTCATATAGCTTCTTTTTTACATTCAATGAAACGAAGTGTTCGTTTCATTTTATGTAAAAATTACAAACTCAGATCAAGTAAAAAGCAGATATAGTGCTGCCTTAGATCCAAGTGAAGCCAAAAAAACTACGTACACGTGCATCGAGGGTGATCGTGGAAACAATAGTAGATTGTACAACGAGGACATAATAGATCAAGCCATTTTATACGAGACGTTTAGCTAGCCCGAGTCGAGGCGAGGGCGGATAAGTCGAGGTTAAAATGGGTTTTATGTCCGAGTTATACACTTAACTTTCCACTTCGATAGCGAGAAAAATAAATGTAAAAAAAATATTTATTTTATTTTATTATTTTAAATTAAAGCTAAATAACATATTAAACAGAAAAAGAATGGAAAATCACATACAAGAAACTTTTTTCATTCTCTCTGAATACAAAATAGTAGACTGTACAACGAGGGCATAAAACAAGCCATTTTTAATCGACTTCAAAAAAGGAGGAGGTTCTCAATTCGACTATGGTTTTTTTATACGAGACGTTTAGCTAGCCCGAGCCGAAGGCGACGGCGGATATAAAGTCGAGTATAAAATGGGTTTTATGCCCGAATTTTACACTTTTCAGATCGATTGCGAGGAAATAAATTAAAATATAATAAAAAAATAATTTTTAAATAAAATACAAATAAAAATGTAATTTAAATTAAACAAATATTTTTTTAAATAAATATAAATAAAAAGAAATCGTTTTAAAAAAATTAAATTAAATTTTAATATTTTTTTGTTTTAATAGTAAATGAAATAAATCATTTAAAATTAAAATAAAAAAAAATAATGCAAATTCATATTAATATTATATTTTTTTTAATTAATTAGTTTTTTTTCATATTAAATTATAATTATACTAAACAAAATTATAAAAAATAAATATTTTAATTAAAAATAATTAAAAATTTTTATTGCATTATGTATTTAATTTTAATCTAAAAAAATGATTTCATTTACTACATATTTAATCCATTAAATTATTTATTTTTTATTTAATTTATTTATAAAAAAAAAATAGGACCTCTTTTTTTTTCAACCTCTCAAATCTCTTCTCTTTTCAAATTATTTTTTGCCCCTGTGCGTAAAAGTCCATTTTTAAGCACAAGGGCAATAATAGTAGTTGCATAATGAGAGGTGTTAAAACACGGGTGTTTTAATACCTAGTTATGTGCAGTTTCATACACTACTTTATCGCATATCGTAAAATGCGAATTACAACCTTCAATACGAATTTATATTGACATACTTCAAACCACACAACCAAAATTTAAAAATGGAATTAATGGCGACGCGTGGTGGCGGCAAACCCAGCTTGTTACCGCGCATGCGTCAACGCACAGCTTAGGTAATAGTTACATTTTAAAGTTCGTAATTTGAATTTTACGATATGAGAGTAGATAAAGTAGATAAGTAGGTATACTATTAAAAACCTTGCCTACGGCTCGGTTTTTAAACTCACACTCGTGTTTTAATACCCCTCAATATGTAACAGTTTCATATACTTTATATAATCAGAGATTTTCCTTTTAAGTACAAGGGCTTAACGCCGCTTTAGTCCGCCTACACAGGGCGTAAAGTAGTTAGCTCTTTACGAGCATGAGAAGTGAAAAGGAAATTTTATATGGGTAAATAGCCTTTTGGGTGGGAAATAGCAATTTTCTATGGCTAGCGTAGCTTTTGTAAAAATCTTGTACCTGCGTAGGTATATAGGTATAATATACTTATGAGAATATACTCATGTTTTGAAATATGTATATGTATATCTATGCTTCTGAATATTACTAATTCTTGCGTTACAATCGGCAGCTAATCAATTTATTTGCAGATAAGACGTTACTGCCTTTCTCGTACGCGCTGGTGGCCGCGTGGGACACTCTCGCCATGTCGTTAGACGTCCCGAAGAAGTCGGTGGACGTCCAGTTTCGAGACGTGAAGCTGTACACTCAGCCGATACTGCATGAACAGAAAATAGTCAGACTGAATGTCTCACTACATAGAGGGAATGGCATGTTTGAGGTAGATGTTTACGTTTTTTCCCATGAGGGGTTGATGTATCAATTTGAGATACAGAAATTTGCTTTCATCTATCCGGATGTTTGTTTGTTTGTATGTTGGTACTCGCGTACAGGTCGCATTTCTCAACAAATCTCGACGAAACTTGGTAATTTGGTATACAGGTTCAACGATTTAATAGATTTTTTTTTGTCGTCGGGATTTTTTGATTGTGGGGGTATTCCCCTCGACAAGGGCGGTTTGCTGCAGCGCCATTTACCGACCGATTTTGATAAAATTTGGTAGAAGTATATGGTACCTTATTCTAAACAAGAATTTCGATTATGAGTAAAATCGGTCAAGAGGTTGTTGAGATAAAACGCTGTGATGACACACAGTGGTGAATCGAATCGAGAAATGCGACCTGTAAGCGAGTACCAATATACAAATATCCGGACTCTCGCGCGGTCTACTGTTCGCAGAACTACTAGTAATGATGTAATATATACTAATCTTTTTTGTTTCAAGATTATGGACGAGGAATCAAAAGTTGCCACGGGATTTATAGCCATTATTGAACCTGAAACTATTGAAGCCATTTCTGATTCTGAAAGTGCTGTATTACTTGAAAGCAATAAGCTTGGTGCTAAAGATGTGTATCGGGTGTTATACGAGAGAGGATATGGCTACAGGTAATTTACGAGTAGGTTATGTATTTTTAAATACAATTATCTTTTATTGGCCTTTTTTTATTGACTATTCATTAAATTTTTGCGTATTAGACGACAACATGTAGTAAAAATACATAAAAGTACATAGATTTCATAAAAGTTGAAGCGATTACAGCAACAACTATACAGGGTTATACAGAAAGAGTATGCTAAGCCGAAAAGGGCTCATAGTACCTTACCTACTCATCATTATGAACAACTTTTACAATGCAACCAAACCGGAATTCGCGAAAAAAAATCAGCCGTTTCATCCATTTTGTCGAGTGTAATTGATATTTTTCTACATATAGAACAGCTGATTTCCGTGAATATCGGGTTGCTCCCATAGTAAAAGTTGTTCATAATGATGAACACTATGAGCCCTTTTTGGCTTAGCATACCCTTTCTGTATAACCCTATATATCTATTAGTTCTGCGAACAGTAGACCTCGGGAGTTTTTTTTTTTGCGACTATCAAAGTCTTGTAATCTGGACCACCTCTTGTTGTCCAGTTCCTTAGCAAAATGTTCGGTCCCGTCTGGCAGAAAGCATGAAACTTGGCATGCTGGTAGCTTTTGTATGTGTAATTAAATCCCGAAGTAGAAACACCTCGGAAGACGATTGTTTCCCTTCCTCCCCCCCCCCCCCCCCTTTTTGTGTCCCAAAATATGGTTTTTTGAGATTTTCTCGAAAACGGTTCAAGCTACGAGGAAGCTGTTCAAGACAAGTATGTTTTCTAAAACATTTTCTACAATATTGTTCCCTATGCATGTTGATAGCACTTATGGTTTTCGAGATACGCAGATATTAATTTCTTTTTTTTATTTTATCAGCTCCATCGAATTATAAGACGTTATCACGTCAAAAAATATTTCAAATGAATGTTTGTTTGAAATAATAATAATATTATTCCGAACAAATGTCGGGTTTACTGAATAGGTACTTATGTTTACTGATTATACGAACTAAAATCATACAAAAGTTAAATTATATTAAAAGATGTTATGATAAACAAGGGAGAACCCAGAAAAAACTGTAATAATTAAGTATATACTTTGTTTCAGTGGAATGTTTCGTAGTATACACAGCACAGACAGTTCCTTGTCAGAGGCTAGCATTTTATGGAATGACAATTGGGTGACGTTCATCGATGGTCTGATTCAATTGAACACTCTTAAGTGTACACACAGTGGTGTTTCACAACCAGATCGAATCGGAAGTATGGTAATCGACCTCACAAAGCATAACGAGAACATCAAAACAAAAAAAGACACCGAAAATAATGGGCCATCGATATTGACTGTTCAATTATCTGACATACAAGACCGAACCAGGTAGGCACACTAGGTACCTCAAGATGCTGTAAAAGTGCTACATTACATTTTCTAAACAGGCGTTATTTGCTGATTATTTTGGAGTAATCTAACATAAACAATTTTGATGCTATATTTTTTGATTGTCTATAGTTCTATACTACTATTAAATTTATAAAATATACAGGGTTATTCATAAAGGGTATGATAAGCCGAAAAGAGCACTTCATCATTATGAACAACTTTTAATATGGGACCAACCCGAAATTCGCGAAAAATATCAGCTGTTCCATTGAAAAATGTCTATGACACTCGACAAAATGTATTGAACAGCTGATTTTTTTCCGCGAATTATATTTATATATATACATAATATACAGGGTTATTCATAAAGGGTATGCTAAGCCGAAAAGGGCTCATAGTACTCATCATTATGAACAACTTTTACTATGGGACCAACTCGAAATTCGCGAAAAAAAAATCAGCTGTTCCATACATTTTGTCGAGTGTCATTGACATTTTTCTATGGAACAGCTGATTTTTTTTTCACGAATTTCGGGTTGGTCCCATAACAAAAGTTGTTCATAATGATGAGTACTATGAGCCCTTTTCGGCTTAGCATACCCTTTATGAATAACCCTATATATATATATATATTTATTATAATTATAATAATAAGAGAGAAGAAAAAGTTAAAAGACCCTCCACAACCGCGAAGTGTGCAGTCTTAGGGACTTTTTCCGAAACAGCGGACGTGGGATGCATTGTGATGTGGTGGCAGTTGACAGAAGCCTCACGCCGCTCTCCTTGGCAAACGAGAATTGGCGCAAACCATCAGTGCTTAGCACCGAGGACTGCAGGGACGTATGGAAGGGCAAGGAGCTGCACGGGTGGTTCTACCGGGCCTTAACAGGGTCCGAGGGTAGACCTGCTCGCGTCGGTGGCCTGGCTGCGCTTCGGTGACCTTTTTGGGGAAACCGAGGGTTTTGCCTGTGCAATTGCGGACTAAGTTATCAAGACGAACAACTATCGGAAATATATCCTGAAGGACGGTACTGTCGACATTTGTCGGGCATACCACCGTCCCGGAGAGTCACTCAGGCATATTACTTCCGGTTGTTCGCATCTTGCTAACGGCGAGTACTTGCGCAGGCATAACCAAGTTGCCAGGATCATTTATCAGCAACTTGCCTTTCAATACGGCCTTGTCGAATCCGAGGTGCCGTACTATAAGTATGCACCAGCGCCAGTTCTCGAAAATGGTCGTGCTTTGCTTTATTGGGACCGCTCTATTATCACGGACAGGACTATTGTAGCTAATAAGCCTGATATCGTGATAGTCGACCGATCCCTACGCCGGGCAGTGCTCGTCGACATCACCGTTCCACATGACGAGAACCTCGTGAAGGCCGAGAAGGACAAGCTCAGCAAGTACATTGACTTGGCACACGAGGTTACTGATATGTGGGATGTTGATTCGATGATCATTGTCCCGATAGTCGTTTCGGTGAATGGGCTTTTAGCGAAGAGCCTCGACCAACATCTGAAGAGGCTCTCGCTAGACGGTTGGGTCAAGAGTCAGATACAAAAGGCGGTGATTCTTGACACGGCCCGCATTGTCAGGAGATTCCTCACTCTGCAGCCTTAACCACCGGTAGCTAGGGCCCTGCCTCGCTGCCGACGGCACCCTAGATTTAAGTTTTATAATGTTTTTAGGTTTTTTATATAAAAATATTGTAAAAGTTTAAATCTAAGAATATGAATAAATAAGTGTAAAATATATATTAAAAAAAAAATGAAAAATGACGAAAACTTCGTTAAGGCCGAGATGGACAAGCTCAGCAAGTACCTTGACTTGGCTCACGAGGCTACCGCCATGTGGGATGTTGATTCGACGATCATTGTCCCGATAGTCGTCTCGGCGAACGGCCTGATGGCGAAAAGCCTCGACCAACATCTCAAGAGGCTCTAGCTAGACGGTTGGCTCAAGGGTCAGATGCAGAAGGCAGTAGTCCTCGACACGGCACGAATTGTCCGGAGGTTCCTGTCTCTGCAGCCCTAACCACCGGTAGCTTGGGCCCTGCCCCGCTGGCGATGGCAGCCTAGTTTTTGATTTTTTTATAATAGGTGTATATTATTGTTTTTTATTTTAAATTGTAAAAAAATTTAAAATTAAGACCCTAACTATATACGTGAAAAATGTATAATCTATACTAATATTATAAAGAGGAAAAATTTGTATTTTTGGTATGTTTGTGTGGAATAAACTCAAAAACTACTAGACCGATTTCAAAAAATTTTACACCATTAGAATGCTACCTTATCCGAAAGTAACATAGGCTATAATTATTACCAGAAAAAAATAGGGATCTTTACTAAAATATCAATAATGTTTCCCAAAGTGCAAAAAAAATTATCTATAAAATGTCTTTTATCGCATACGTCGCGGAAACTATTGATGATAGAACTAATGTACAACATTTTTTAAAGAACATATTAATATCTACAAAAAACTTTGCAATACCATATTTATGTCCAACTATTGCAGTAAAGTCACTATAACAGACTACTTTTTACATTTTAAAAGTTGATAGAAATGCCGACCAAAATCACACCATGTTTATCTTTATATTAATCCTTATCTAAATAAACCATTTTGTATTTAAGACTGTTTTAATACCTGAAGATTTATCACGGTTCATGAGATACAGCCTGGTGACAGACGGACAGCGAAGTCTTAGAAATAGGGTCCCGTTTTAACCTTTGGTAACGGAACCCATAAAAGATCACGTGATTAATGGACGACCCCAAAATTACAATCACGGGCAAGGAAATGTACCGCCGAATGTTCACTTCGTCTAGCAGAACAAAATGCGATATAATCGCAGCTATAAAATAAAAATTACAACCTAAAACCTTAAAAATAAATGAAGTACTTAAACTAAAGCACAATATAAATAAAAAATAAACTTCAAGAACAAAAATAGGTTTAAAGATAAAAATATAAAAAATTCTACGAAATTTAAACAGAAATTTAAAAAAATCTACCTATTTCCCGCATAAAGACACATTTACTCTACGTTTATCCCAAAATGTTCAAAAAATGAATGTCTACCCGTGCGAAGCCGGGACGGGCCGCTAGTATCTAATATACTCGTACATAGAGGTTTAGAGGTATAATACAAAATGTTATGTTTCAGCTGTGGCGGTGTAGTTATAGAAAATATGCGTCACCGCAAAGTGATTCAAAGTAAAGATAGAATAACTCTGCAAACGCTTAGATTTGATTCGAAGATCGATGTAAGTATTGTACAGAATTTAATGTGGCTATCTGTTTTCTTTGTAGTTTCCGTAATAAACTCAGGAACCTCTGTCTGTTTGTCTATCTAGCTGAGTGGCAAGAACTTACAACGTCAGATAATATTAGACAATTTCATTCGCAATCAAATAATGATAATTTTGACTATAATGAATGAGTATTTAAAGGAAATTCGTCTAAGGATAGAGTATCCTTACAATATTTCGAAACTTATTGAACTAAAGCTAGGTATATATAAATAAGAATCCAGTCTTTTCCCACCATTGAAAATTTTCATATTCGTCATAGGCCCTACTCACATCACAAGAACCAATGTGAATACGGCACTGTAAATAAAATATACCTACCTACTTTTCATTTTTCATGCTCATAAAGTTCTTGTTTATGCCCAGTGTAGGCGGACTAAAGCGACTTTTTATGCTCTATATAGTGCTTAAAAGTAGACTTTTTGGAAAATGAACTTAAAATTAAAATTATTTCCTAGCAATAGAAGTATTAAGTCGAGAGTATAACTCAGGCTGAACACCCATTTCATCCTTGGCTTTTATTATATCCGCCCTTGCCTTCGGTTCGGGCTAGCTAAACGTCTGCCATAACATGTTATGCTTATTTTAAGCTCTCGTTGTACAATCTACTATTAATATTGTAGGGATTAAGTGAAGGTGCACATTTTCTGCCTTCGAAAGAAGCTTCGATCGTCAGAGAGAACATGTTACTGCAGAGTGAAGTGATTGGCGACCTCAACTCCCTGCTTTGGAAGCAAGGACCTGAGCTGACAGGGCCTGGTACTTTAGTAGCGGTATGTTTTTTACAAAGTAACATTTTAAATGTTATGTTTTTTATGCTATTAAGTGACAAGACGAGAAAATCGCTTGCCTGATGTTAAAAGTCACGTCACGTTGTTTGGTGTATTAGTAGTAAAGAAAACATAACTTACATTATTGGTTTAACGACAGATGGCTTGGCAATAAAAAGCTTTTAATTTGCAGGTTTATTACACTGGTGTAAACGTTAGCGACGTAAAACAAGCACTTGGACTTATTTTACACAATAAAAATAAATGCCCAGGTTTTGGAATGGATTTTAGTGGAATAACAGAAAGGTAAACACACAATTATGAATAACCTACTAACTCAATGCTTAATAATGAAGAATCCGATTTCAAACATACGATTTATTTTTTATTTTACTTATCCATATTGATTTTGTTCCTTAGAGGTAAGAGAGTAATGGGCCTGGTGTCGAGCGGCGCTGCCAGTAGCTACGTGATGGCGCAGCCGGAACTGACGTGGCCCGTGCCGGCGCACTGGACTCTGGAAGATGCGGCGACCGTGCCTCTAGCATACGTCTACGCATACTACTGCCTAGTTATTAAAACCGTAAGTACCGATATTATTGTCATGATTTGCCAGGCATTCTACAGCGGCGGATTTGAATCCAGTTTTATCACTTTTATTGTATTTTCAGGCCATAAGACCTCTGACAACGTACACAATGCGTAACGAATTCAGTGTGTTGGTGCACGGCGGCGCGGGCGCGCTGGGCCAGGCCGCGATCAGTATCTCCCTCGCGCGTGGCTGGCGCGTGTTCACCACCGTCGGAGACGTGGACAAGAAGCGGTTCCTCATGAGACTGTTCCCTCAACTTAACGGTATGATAATGATGTAATTGTGTCAACTATCGTATGATAGAAAACTGTAACGTAAATTAAGGTTAGTCACGTGTCTGTATTTAATAAATCCGTAGTTGTCATTCAAATCACTCTATTGATGTTCAATTAAAGGAAAAATTGTTCAAATGAAAAAAACATATTTTAAGTGGCTGATGTGAAATTATCCGACAAAGAACGAAAGTAACTGACATAGCTCAGAGGATTAGCAAGCTGAAGTAGAAATGGGCTGGCCATATCTGCAGGAGAACCGACAACGATTGGGGTAGACGGGTTCTAGAGTGGAGACCACGGATCGGCAAACGTAGAATAGGGCGCCCTGCGGCCAGGTGGAGCGACGACCTGCGTAAGGCGGCAGGTAGAAAGTGGATGCATGAGGCAGAAGATCGTGCCTTGTGGCGTTCTTTAGGTGAGGCCTATGTCCAGCAGTGGACAAAAATCCGATAGGCTGATGATGATGAAGTGGCTGATGAAGGACAATTTATCAACCTACTCATCATCCAAGGAAAGATCGCCGAAAAAAGAAGTGCCAGCAGAAGGCGGCATTCTTGGTTCAGAAACCTGCGGGAATGGTTTGGCTGCAGCACTACCTCGCTCTTTAGAGCTTCAGCCTCGAGAGTCAGGATTGTTCTTATGTTGTCCGAGCTCCAATAGGAGTGGAACTCAAAGAAGAAGAAGAAGTGGCAATGGTTTGACGTCTTGAGAGATGATATAAAAGCCAACCAACGAACCAACTTGCAATGCAGTTATGCTCGCCATGCAAATACAGGGTATCGATTCAGTTAACCTGGTTGTACTGGTTGTAGTGGTAGGGCTCTTTTGCTGAGCCCGCCCGGGGAAGTACCACACCTTTGCCAGCAATAATGCCAAACACCGCTAAGCAATAATGTGCAAACATTACTGTGTTGCGGTTGGAAGGGCATTGTTTCCAGTGAAATTTCATGGGAAATAGGAGAGAAACATCTTATTTCTCAGGGTGACGAGAGCAGCGCTGTGCCGTTTTTGCGTTCTAAAAATTCTAAATTCTGGGCAATGCAGACCTATTATGGGCAAACGTGACATTTAACATCATCGTTTCGTCATTCAATAACATAAAAAAAAACTTTCCGTACCGTTCTAAACTGGAACGTAACGGCTTTTTCCGCTGTCATTTCAATTTTGAGACAGACCAAAATCTCTATTTTGCCAAACGATAAACAGCTCAGCTATACCAGTGTGATGTCACCGTCTGTTTTTTTCTTCGTTGACAGAGGAAAAAAGCGGTTAGGCATCACTAACGTTACAGTTCAGGAACGGCGACGATTTCATGAATTGCATTCCTTTTCCCGACTCACAGTAAAAAAAGAAGGAATAAGCTTAATAGAGCTAAGCTCAATGCAAACTGACAAGTCTGACCAGTAGACTAACTTGGTAACCAACCTAATTAGCTGTTTTAAGAATTACCCTTCCCTTCCCTTTTGAAAACGAATTAACGTTTACAGAGGCAGAAATCGGCAATTCACGCGATGCTAGTTTCTGTGATATGGTTCTGAATGCGACGAAAGGAATGGGATGCAACGCAGTCATTTGCTGCCTCCAAGGAGATTTGAAAAATGTAATGTTACCCAATACCATGTTACTATCAAAAATTAGATATCTATATCTACTAATATTATAAAGAGGAAAGATTTGTATTTTTGTATGTTTGTGTTGAATAAACACAAAAACTACTAGACCTAGTCGCTAGTCTTGGATAATTTTAAATTAATATTTATAAAACACTAGCTGACCTGACAGATATTTCTTGACTATGAATATTGAATTCGAATTGTCTTAAGTTTTCGGATGTTCCGCCCAACTTCCTTAAATTTTAGTTTCATAAGAACCTTTTCTTGACAATAAATACACAACAAAAAATAATTAGCGATATAGTTCCATCCGTTCACGCGTGATGCGATGGCCAAGGGAAATAAAGATTATTTTTTATACCTCTATTTAATATCTATATACGAGTAGATATCAGTGGTATTAGTATTAGCTCAAGTAATGAAAAGATTTAGTAGGTACATATTTTGGATTGCACATTTTGAATTTAACTATCTAATTTAATGTTTGCATTTACGAAACAGTTTAATAATGAATATATTTTTTATATGTTTTTTGTTTTCAGACATCTTTTAAATGTTGTGGCACATCCGGTGTAGCGTTGGATACAGTGCAAATACTTGATAATGAAGATTTCACGTACGGAATGTCTTACTTGACAAACGAAATATCATATGTGGCAGTCGATATAACAAGCATTTTTAGTGACATAAACACAGAGGAATTAGCCGTAAGTTTCTGCTATTATATCAACCGAACTATTAGCAAATATTTTTCATTACGTACAGTGAAAACGCCTTATAAGCTTTAAAGTATACTAGAGTCGTCGATACACACGTATTGTATGCAATACGTATTATGTATTTCTGTGCTTGTTCCTGTTATTACATTTTTTATCAAAAGATTTATGAAATCGAACAACAATGTAAAAGTCGTAAATATTATTAATCCTCGAAACAAAAAGCTATCGTGATTAATATTTTCTCCTGTTTTGAGACGAGAGTTAAGACCTAGGTACTCGTAATATTTACCTACTACAAATCCCATGTTTCAATTTGCTGAATTAGACACAGTAACTTCAACACAGACCTGTACACAAATTAACTAAATTATTAATAATAATTATAATTGATATCGTAGAAGTTACACACGCTGGTGAGTGAAGGCATCGCTAGCGGGGAGGTGCGGCCGCTGTCGCGCGTGACGTTCGCGCCGGACGAGGCGGCGCGCGCCTTCCGGCTGCTGGCGGCGAGCCGACACCGCGGCCGCGCGCTGCTGCGCCTCGCGTACGAACATGAACCAGCACTATTTAGGTAAAGCGCCGGTTCTGTATTTACAGTTTCTTTGGTCAAGCATAATTTCTTAACAACTTAAAATCTTACATTCGAAACCATCTATTTATTATTTTATCAAATTACAGGCCAATAGCGATCACATCCCTTCTCTGCAAGGTAATGGAGAGAGTGATTAACTCTCAGCTTCTGAGATATCTAAAAGATTATCAGTTGATCAGTGATCGCCAATATGGGTTCCGTTATGGTCGATCTACTGGTGATCTCCTAGTTTATCTCACTCACCGTTGGGGAGAAGCTATCGAGAGTGGAGGTGGAGCTTTTGCCGTTAGCTTAGATATCTCTAAGGCGTTTGATAGGGTTTTCCATAAAGCACTTCTAGCAAAATTACCATCTTACGGCTTACCTGAAGGGCTTTGCAAGTGGATTGGTAATTTTTTACATGGTCGTTACATAAGATCAGTTGTTGATGGCGCTTGTTCAGGGACTATGTCAATTAATGCCGGAGTTCCACAAGGATCTGTACTCTCGCCCACGCTTTTCATCTTACATATCAATGATATGTTGAAAACCAGCAACATACATTGCTATGCGGATGTTAGCACGGGCGATGCCGAATATTCGGGCCGTGCAAATGCCCCTAAGGACGAGATTTTGGAAAGGAGAGCGGAACTTGTGTCTTCAGTTGAGCGTTCTCTTGAGCAAGTAACTGACTGGGGTGCGCAAAATTTAGTTAAGTTTAACCCCACCAAGACACAAGCGATCGCGATCACCGCAAAGAAAAGTCCATTCACCATCTCACCCAGTTTCCAGGGCATTCCTCTTACCTTGTCGGCTAACATCAGCATTTTGGGTGTCGACATTTCTAACGAGGTCCAGTTTAGGAGTTATTTGGGCAGCAAGGCTGGCTTAACATCCAGAAAACTTGGTGTACTAAATAGAGCGAAGCAGTACTTCACGTCGAACCAACGATTATTATTGTATAAAGCGCAAGTTCGGCCGCATATGGAGTACTGCTCTCATCTCTGGAGTGGTGCACCAAAGTATCAGCTTGACCCTCTTGACTCGTTGCAGAGAAGAGCCGTTAGACTTGTCGATGTCTCAATACTAACCGACAAATTAGAACCGCTGAGCTTGCGCCGAGACGTTGGTTTGCTCAGCCTGTTCTACCGGTATTATAATGGGGAATGCTATGATGAACTGTTTGAATTAATCCTTCTATCCCGGTTTTACCACCGAACTGGCCGCCATCGCCAGAAATGTGACCCGCACATCATAGATGCGTGGAAGTCTCGCACGGTCCGTTTCAATAGTTTGTTTCTTCCGCGCACCTGTGTTTTGTGGAATGACTTACCACGTTCGGTTTTTCCTTTAAATTACAACCTTGGCCGCTTCAAACGAAGGGTTAATAGAGTCCTCAGAGGTAGGCAACGCACTGAAGATGCCTCGGGTATTGAAAGTGTCCATAGGCGGCAGTGACCACTTACCATCAGGAGGCCCGTCGCTTGTTTGCCACTTATTTTTTATAAAAAATTTAAATCTACTTAATTTTACCTTCGCACATTGTTCCCAATTACAGAAGTTCTGCCAAAGCTGCTCCATGTCACATAGTTATTTGTGACTCAAGTACTCTCGGTCTTCAAGTAGCAGACAAATTAATAGATAGTGGAATAAAGAAACTGCTGATGCACTTCGATGAACCAGCACAATACGTTTACTTTAAAATACGGTAACTAAACTTACGTACCCATCATATTTTAAAATTTTCTTCAATATATTTTCTTTGTAATAGTTACTTTATGTTGCTCTTTTCAGGGAATGGGAAAAAAGGGATGTCCAAGTATCAGCGACTTTTGGAAGTTTAGAGAATATAGCTAACGTTTCTGATTTATTGCGCAGTGCTATAAATTTAGGGCGAGTTGAAGGTCTGTATGTCATTGCAGAAAGTACTTTACAAGAAACGGTTATTGGAAGAATTGATTTAGCATCGAGAAACTTATGCCCCTCCTTAAAGTGAGTCGTAAACATTGATATATATATCTTATGATTTTTTTTTCGTACGTCATTCCAAGCAAACTATGAAGTTGAAATTTCCTGGTTTTCCTTGCTATCAAATATAAATATTTACCTAAAACGTTCTCGAACACAATTTTTTTCATGTCTTTATATTAGTTAGCACAGCACTTTCCGCTAACTTTCCCAAGTCTGCAAATATTCTTGACATTATTATCTCATCAAAGTTTTCACTCCACGTTTACAGGCGTTTCATGGTATTGAGCAAAAATGTCCGTTGCGGATATCAGACTTGTTTCCAGAGAACTAAAATTGGGTTGCCAGCTACGGTTCTTGATTTGTCAATGCTGGAAACGGTTAGTTTATCTTTTGTTTCAGTATCGTATTTATCATTTTTTGATCTATTATCAAGGTCGATTCACACATATCAGTGAAGCCACAGTTCCGTCAACGTGTTCGCTCAGTTCGGTATCAGTGCTACAGTGTTGCATCAGTGATTCAATTCACACATATCAGTACATACTCCGTTCACGGAGCTTCAGTTAAAACGTGTCTGTCGTCAAGTATCATGATTGTTGCTATGGCTCTGTTCAATACTGAGGAGCTAGCAATGATTAAGAAGACGAGCAGCATCAAGAAAAAAAGAGAAAACGGGTGCATGAAGCATGGCAATTAAGAGAGACAAAAGGAGAATTAATGACATTATACTACAAAGAATTAGTTAAAGATGAAAGAAAATATTTTGAATATTTTAAAATGTCAGAGAGCTGTTTCAATATTCTTATGCAGAAAGAAATTAAATTTCTTCTTCTTTTTGATGCCGTGGCGTCCGTGATCCGACAAAAATAGCGTCGTTAACGAATACGTCCGTGATTACCGGTGTCGGCACTGACACTGAGATCACTGTGTCGTCAGTCGTCACTGACAATGACAAGTGGGAATGCTTCATAGAGAATGTTATGAAAGAATATATCGCACTGTGCCGGTACTGTGTCGGAACTGTGGCTTCACTGATATGTGTGAATCGACCTTCATTGTTTTATTGATGTTTCAATAACTGTTTTTGTAGTTCAAAGATGTGGACGGCAGCACCTGGTATTGCGGCGCCACCGTCGCAGTAGAGCGTGCGCTACAGAGTACGCACCCGATTCTACTCGCTCTACCGGATCTAACTCCACGCTCGTCTTTGGTTCAGCAAATTGCCACTTTAGCTGGTACGGTCATGATACAAATCCTATACCTATCTATAATAGTTTACGTTAAGTTAATAGTTTCTTAAGGGAGAGGCTTACCTCTCCCTATTCGTTAAGAAACTTTTCGTTTACAAATAGCTTTTAAATTTGTTTTAATTTTACATTTATAAGTTAATTATCTAACCGTTGTGATAATCGCATTTGTTTTAATTGCAGATTTAAAAATCTGTGATGAAACTTTAAATGGCACTACACTTGAGCAGTTGGGGATGTCAAAAGAAAAGTCGTCACCAGTATGTGCTTTTCTTAAAGATGTATACAACACGTCTCTTGATGAAGAACAAGTCCCACTATTAACAGTAGAAAGGTAAGCTCATCAATGACAAGTTTGGGGTTCCACAGCAAATTGCAAATTCCGTCTGTTTAGAACATTTATTTTTTTGTGTCAATAAGTACTCTATACATATAATGCTGCAAACTTGTACTGCCTTGTAAAGTATCTAGGTCGAACTTTGATTATCTGTCATTTTTAAAAGTGTCCTATCCATAAAATACTAATCATAACAGGTATGTTTACTATTTTTTGATGAAGCATAAATAATTCTATTGAATTATCCGACTTGTAACATTCCCACATGCCAACGAATGGTAAAATGAACTAGACATTAAATAAACCAATAGCCATGGTGTTTTGGATGGTAATTAGTAAACAGTATGAAATTAAAAGGATGTTTTTTTTTCAGACTAAATCAAATAGAGAACAGGTGTTCCGTGACTCCACAGCTTATAGAACTAAAGGGACTGGAAATGTTCTACTCATTCGTGGATTCAGATGAACTCCTTGCAGTATCAGAAATGGTGTTTTTGCCGACTCTCACTAACAACGACATAATGGTGTGTAATGTGTATAACGTATATCATAAACGAACTATTCTAGCCGGAGTCACAGTTTGTGAAATGGAGTTATCATCCGTATCGTTTCAGAGGGACGACGAGTCGTACGTGACTGAGATGTACTTGTGCATAGTCCCGGGGCTGGAGGGGCACCACGAGCGGTTCCGCGCGCTGTGCGAGCGGCTCAAGCTGCCGGCGCTCGTGCTGCAGCCGGGGCTCGACCGCCCGGACGAGACGCCAGCGGAACTTGCTCTCAGATACTCCAAAGTATATTTTATCAGTTTTTAGGTTCACCAGGCTTATATTGTCTGTTGACATGTAGTTTTAATCAGAAACTATTGTACCTATTATTTTGTGTGTAAGTTTTAATACTCCTTCACGTTGGAACAGCGATACGGAATTGGATAAAATATAGATAGGTATGTATGTAAAGCTTATAGCTGGGATTAATACAAAGACTATTTTTCATTATCATCATCACCACGCGGGTGAACTTGCAACTAGTTATAGGTATTTTAAATGCGAAAACTCGTAAAAAGTGTTTATTGTTCCTGCTTCACGCTAAACCGACACAAACAAATTTGAGTAAAATTTATATGGAGAAAAAAAATTACAAATAATTATGCACATTAGGTCTTTTACTCCAAATATTTGTTTCGAGCAATATCAATATCGTTTTTTGTAATCAACAGGTTTTGCTTAAGAAGACATGTTTGAAGAATACGTTCTACATCTTGGGCTATGAGACTGGAGTTACAGTTGCTCTGGAGTTGGCAGCAATATTAGAAGAGCGCGGTAATGTGAAATATTATTTCGTTGGTTGGCTGTTTTAGATAATTAATCGGTCAAATCAGCTCAAATAGGTATAATCCACTTCAATTTTTAGTTTTCTTTTGATCGTTTTTTCATTGTCAATTATCACTACCTAGTAATTTTGGATGTACGTTATAAAAGAATTAACAGATGATCTAATTGTTTAAAAAATGTACTTAATTATGAAAAAAAAAAATGGTTAAGGTTATTAAGGAACACATTATTGATTTCATGTTTCATTTAGGTCTAACTGGTACGGTGTTCTGTTTGGGTGACGGTCCTGTGGAGACCGTGGCGCTGTTAGAGCGCGCGCTGAGTTCGTTCTCTACCGCGGAGGCGCTACAAGAAGCCGTGTTGCGGCACATGGTCGCGCTGATGGCGCGCGGCTCGGATGTGGATGTGGATGATGCACTACGCGGCTGCTCATCCTGGAGCGCGCGCGTGGACGCGTGCGTGCGCTTGCTGCTCGGTCACGTGCCGCATTCGGCGCAGTACGCACGCGCGCTATTGGTAGCGGCTTACGCACGAATCGGCGCAGCACGACGCGCGGTGGCGACGCCGCGCACGCTGCGCTCGCGACTTGTGCTGCTGGGCGTGTGCTGCGAACGCGATCGCTCTTCAGACACATGTTCGCTGCAGCACTACTCGCAGCAACCGCTCCACGTGAAAGACCTCGCCGTGCCCTTAGCGCACGCCGCCGCCGACTTGAGAGTCAGCGCCATCATCAACTCCTGCCTAGACAACGACATATTGCAAGATTTCGGGAAAAAAAATCTCTGCGATAGTTATCTAACTAATGCTGATGCGTTTATGGCAATGTGTTAATGAATTTGGAAAGGGTCAACTAAGGTGAAAAGAACTCAATGTATACAACCCGGTCACAATATCTGTGCACCTCGCTGGAATGCGGCGCCTCTCCCGCTTCCCCTGACACCTCTCCGCGCACTCCCCGGTACGACAGTACGGTTAGCATC
The DNA here is from genome assembly GCA_949125135.1 of Alcis repandata. NCBI lineage: Eukaryota > Metazoa > Arthropoda > Insecta > Lepidoptera > Geometridae > Alcis > Alcis repandata. Next base: position 8,966,747 of record OX421241.1, read on the forward strand.
TTCGTTGCCGATACGCGTCGACTTGTTTTCGTGTTATATTTTTAAACATTTCATTGTTACGTTTGGACTTTTATTGTTATTTTGTTATTGCTGTTACGTTAAAATATTGTTTTTGTTGCAATGTAGGACATTTTTGTTAAGTTTTAAACACTTCTTGTACCCACTTAACCAAGATTGTTTCATTTATTTTTCATCATTTTAATCATATCATTATAATAATATTACCTACATTAAATTAATTGACACAATATTTTCACACAACTTTTAATATCACTAGGGGAAGACAGTTCGGAGAGTTCAGAAAGTGAGAGTGAGGAAGATACAATGTCAGGCATAGAGTCAATAATTTATAGTGACTAAGTTTAATAATAAATGTTTTTGTAATCAAAATTATTGTTTTTTAATAACAAACCCTTCATCAATAATAAATTGATTTGAAAAGGTTAGTAATTTTTTTTACCTCCACATTTCTCGAAAAAACTTTTTTCACACCGTACCCAGACCGCCGATATGACGTCACGAGGTCAGGTGCACAGATATTGTGACCGGGTTGTAGGTGTCTCATTAGTAGGTACTTATATGAACAAATTTACTAAGGGACCAAACCTGAAATCGCGAAAATAATTTTAATTACCTAGCTGTTCCAAAAATTGTGTCGAGTGTCACTGTCACTTTTCTTTTACAATAGACTTTTTTCGTAATTTCAGTAGGTATTTGTCTCATAGTAAAAGTTGTTCGTTATGATGAATACTATGAGCCCTTTTCGGCTTAGCAGACCTTTTCCTTTTAACCCTCTGGAATAAGATTTATTGTCACAAAACTCACAGTCACTTTCTACATGGCATTTCAATTATAAAAGTACCGAAACTCTGACTTGGACTCCGTCAAAACGTGCATACAGCGCAGATACATATTATTTGCCTCTATTTCATAATATTGAGCACAATATTGAATAAATTAAAATAAAACTTTTAACTTTTTTTATTTTTGTCGTTTTTATGGAATTTTGAGCACACATATTTCTAAACTTCAGGTGCAGCGCAGACGGCACACTTTTTGTGCGATCGAGTCTGCGGCGCTCAAAAAGTCTGCATGGCGCGCAAAAAGTCGGTCGCGGATTTTTCACACACGACGCACATCTTCGATCAATACTTGGCGATCTCTGCACGATTTCCATAGCGTCTACGTCCCTACAGCTCTGCCGACAGAATGATCGAAGATGTGCGTCGTGTGTGAAAAATCCGCGACCGACTTTTTGCGCGCCATGCAGACTTTTTGAGCGCCGCAGACTCGATCGCACAAAAAGTGTGCCGTCTGCGCTGCACCTCAAAAATATACCTAACTAGCTGCGCCCCGCGGTTTCACCCGCTGTCCTGCAAGAATAGCGGAAAGCCGTTCAATTTTCTGGGGTAAAAAGTAATCTACATATTACCTAGGGCTTAAGCTACCTTCATACCAAATTTCGTCAAAATCTGTTTAGCTGTTAAATTGTTAAATCAAATTGTCATCCATACGTCCATTACATAGCTGTCATTTGCGCAAAGAGTATAATAAGTCGTTTTGTTATTCCAAGTCTGATTCTTTTTTGTTATACCTCGTTTTATAGTGACTGATGTTTTATGTCAATTCACACTTGAATGCTATCGAATTTATTTAATAGAAATAAATAGTATAATAGGAATAAATAGTATCCTATGTGCGTTTCCTGGCTCTAAGCTACCTCCTCACCAATTTTCAGCCATATCGGTAAAGCCGTTCTTGAGTTATAAGTAGTGTAACACGAACACGACTTTCTTTTATCTATATAGATTTAGTAAACTGCGACTGATGTGATTACTGATAGGTTTTTAAAGTGGTACACACCTATCTGTATATTTCCCTAAAAAATAAAGCAAAAAAAACCTTAAAAATATTTTACCTTTTTCTTAAAATTATTACAAAGAGAGAGGCAGCAGAGGCGACTTCTACAACTAAGAAATATTTTATGTATTGGACATAAACAATTTTAGTCGCCTCTGCGGCGTATAGGTAGTACCTACCTAAGCACAGGCCGTAGTGGAGAGCTTAAGGACAATCTTTTCTCTATTCTTTTTCTCTCAATCAAATCAATTAAATCTCAGTAGATCCATTTATTTACTCTGTGCTGTGGATCTACTGAGAAGTATTGCCATCGTACTTTTCCACCACAGTTTTGCACGCTGTAGTCATCATATGACGACAAACATTTGTGTGCGCTCTGCGCCAACGAGGCCTTAGTACTTATGCAGGACCAAAAATATACCCAACACAAATGTTGCGAGTAAATAAATATCAAGTACTTATAGTTGACTTTTTTATTTATTCCTAAAAGTAGGATAACCAAGCAACAACTCAGTATAAGTATAGGTAAAAACCAGCTCGTTAAATCCATACGTAGGTACGGTTAAATATTGAATTAAAAAACACTTAATCTCATCCTTAACACGTTCACTGCTTAATTTTATTTTCAAAAAAGGAAATCAGTAGGACATAACTTTTTTTATTAAATTTAAAGTAGGTAAGTATATTACGAGATCTTCAGCCAGTGCGGCGACTATTTTATAATCATGTTCTTTCTCCTCACTGCGGGTCATACTGTCTATATTTCTTTATAAGACAGAGACAAATAGGTACACTTATATATTCATTGTCGCTTAAAGTTAGATTCACAGAATTAAAAAAAATATAGGTGGCTGTTTAGGTCTCGCACGCACTGTATTAACGGTCATTGATCCGTTTAAGTTAAGTCACTAGGGTAAATGACACTTGATCTGTGACATCGGGCTGCCGGGGCCTACTCGTAAGAAACTGTCAGATTTAAATTTGAGCCATCTGTCCCAGTATCGGGGTCACAGAGATATCTATGATCGGGGTGGACGACCAAGTCGGTGCTAGGTACATTGATCTATCTAATAATGTCAACAGAATAATTTAATCTAGAATAAAGGTAAACTCACACAATTTTTTTGTTTCTTTTCATGTACCTACCTCTTTATCTATACCTAGATTACTTAGATACCTAATTGCTTGGGAAAAACCCAGTGATCGAAAGACGTGTTTTAAAGATAAACTCATTCTAGCAGTACCTAGTGCAGTGATATATCATGAGCTAATGATAATAGGCAATTTATATATGTACGTCATACTATTTTTATAGTAAATATTAAGTTTTTTATAGCATTAGGTTCCCAGCTGCGCCTTATGTACCTACTACAGAAGCCGTTAACTTGGCAACAACTATTAAAATACAAAGATCAATTCTCTTACAAGCAAGTTTAAAACTAGTGGCGTTTTATTTTTAGTTAAAGCAACACACGGGAATGTGTTAGCCGCAAGAGTACCTTTTTAACCGACTTCAAAAAAGGAGGAGGTTATCAATTCGACTGTATGTTTTTATTATTATTATTATTTTTTTTTTTATGTTTGTTACCTCATAACTTTTGACTGGGTGAATCGATTTTGATGATTCTTTTTTTATTGGAAAGCTGACGCTTCCCATTTTGGTCCCATTTCAATTTAGTCCAGTTCCGATAATGGTATCCATGAGAAAACCATATAAGTCTTAAATTTGCATTAAGTACGTGCGCGACAAATAGATGAATAACTCAATTGTCGGTCTCTTGAAGTCGATTTTTGTTTTTTGTTTTGTAAAAATAATGTTCTTGTTTACATTTATGTTCCTGGTGGAATCTTTTAGGTTACGCGCGACCGCTCCCGTTATAAAAATACATTTATGTTTCTGGTGGGATCTTTTAGGTTACGCGCGACCATATAATCCATATAATGCGAAGAAATACTTCATCTTTGCATTATAATGGACGACAACACACATCTGTGTATTATCTGTGTATTGCGCTTATTCTTCAAGCGGGCGCGTGGTCATTTACTTATAACGGGAGCGGTCGCGCGTAACCTAAAAGATCCCACCAGAAACATAAATGTAAAAAAGGAGAGCCAAGTTCAATACAAAAATTATGCTTGGTTGTGGGCTTCGCCGCAAAAAGAGTGGAGATCTAAATGAGTGCCAAGTTTGATGGTCAGTCCTGAAATTTATTTATGACAACATAAAATATCATTTTTCTTATAACTTATGATAATAAAATATATTGTAGCCTAAGGTTTGACTAAGTTTGACTAAGGCTAGTTTTCATAATATTTACGAATTACAGGTAAGTATATTATAGTCTTCGCAAGTTCTAAACCTGTTACTTGTCGGTTCTTATTTTATTATTTCGAAAATTTGGCATGCTGGTAAAAACTAGCCATCGAACATACCTAATATGTAATTCACAATTCAGTTCAATTCAGCACGCAATTCCTAATTATAACGAAACTTTCAAAAATAGTTACATTCTCAGTCTTCTTTAAAAAAATACTGAATTACACCAGCTTCAGCACCAGTAAGGTGAGTTGGGGGAAGATTGAAAGGTTTTTTGACGAGATGAGCAGTGTTGTATATAAAGCCCTGTAGAACAATACCTATCAACTTTATGCTAACAATATCGATAGTCGGCCTAGAGCAAAGAGTATTATTTTTCTATCATGTTTGTACCGTCGCGATTCACCAGAAGGGTAAAGCTCGGGTACATAATCTGGGACTATTACGATTTGGGTATTACTCGCAATAACTCAGAGTTTGAGGCGAAACAAGTACCTACACATGTACCACGTACCTGGGTTTGCTCCAGCCTCCGATGACTCTTTCACCTGGTGGTCCGCTGTCGGTGTGCACACACGAAATAGGTACCACAGTTTCGATGAGGTTTTGAGAAAGTTTTTATTTGATTCTATTTAATTTGATGGACCCGGTGTTTGTCGGCGCGGGCGCGGTTGTTAAGATGGCGATTGAACTGGCGTGATGACGTCTCACCGGTCGGCTAAGCACGGCACGGGTACATGAAGGTTCGTTCAGAACCACATCTTGTCATCGCCTTAGGAGCACTGAGTTATGCGTTTTTCATTCGATTAAAATGTAGAAAATTATGTGAGAACGGTACAATGTTAATAATATCTTTCTAAACCTAAAGTAGAAAAAAAGTTTAAAGTAAAATGTTTCTACTACGAAAATGAAACGGGGGAAGATGAAAGGGTGACGGGGTAAGATGAAAAAAAATCTAAAATCGTTGAAACAAATGTCAGAGGTATCTGATTATTACTATAGTCTGTACCTTTGAGTGCCCCGAACACCCAGCACTGACTGTAGTAACAAAATACCTTTAGAAAACAGAAATAGCGCAAATGATTTAATTTTGTATTAAGTACATGTATTACAATACAATCTTACCCCACCGGGGGAAGATTGAATTAGAGGTTCTCAAACTTTCCTCCTTTAGTGCTTAAGAAGTCGCAGCCAAACTATAGTATCACGGTACCACAAGTAGGTAAGTTCTCTAAACCTAAACTTTTAACAAAGCATGCGTCATTATCAAAATTGTTTTGACAGTCGGTATGCGCTAGTTCAGCCGCATGCGATGTTTGATTCGGCTGAACTTCATATAGTAGGTTAACAGATTTGTAGTTGCAACTTTGCCTATTTTTATTTTACTCTCAACAGAACTTACTCGTAGGTGTAAAATTGATTTGTTTCTAAAATCTTCTAGGCGTAAGTACCTTAGCGTAATCAGTCACTAAATAAATGAATTGGAAAACTGCAGGATATAACATATTTGAATGCACTTCATGTAAGTCAACGGTTTTTTTTCAGACTGTCTATTTAAGACTATGTTTTTAGACCAGCAAATAAATAAATAAATTCTCATCATTTCAAATCTATGATCTGTCGCATCTGCGTCCTGCGTGCATTTCTTCGGCATGACTGTCCCGCGCATCTTATTTCGTTTTGGCAATTTTTGTTCACACTTGGGACTCTTATTGTAACATAATATAATATTATGTTCTCCAAACCAACATTGTTGGTATTTTTTGCTACAAATATAATATTTTTACTAATAGGTAGGTACGTACCTTAGCAAATATGAGTAGTATGTATTCGAGAGTTCTGGCTCACGACAAAAAGCGTTCTGGCTCAGGTGCCCAAAAACCGTTCTGGCTCAGGTCCCCCCGGCTAAAAAAAAAACCGATCGATTATAGTATGTATAGATTTAGGTCAATAAAACACACAATATTTACATTAAGTATAAGATGAACCAAATGATGTAAAAAACTTTGACGATGTAAATATTTTTTTTACATCGTCATTTTACAATGTCCCATGCAAATGTATCAACATTGTTTGGTAAAATAAACCTTTTCGTGTCATTATAAGATAAACATACTTTGTTGATTTTTTGTGTAAATATTGTGTGTTTTATTGACCTAAATCTATACATACTACATACATGACGTTTTTATCAAAAAGACATGACTTATTTTGTCCATGGTCATCCTTTTCGTAACACATTTATTTACACCTTTAGCTTTTGTTGTTATACTATTTTTAAATGGAGTGGATATGTCTGTAAAATTAGTTCGTTCCAGAGAAAAATTTAACTTGATGGTATCTTCAAATGATTTAAAGTTAAAAGTTTGCATTATAGATGCAACTCTCATTGTCCGTAGAGCCCGAATCAATCCAACTGTTTTACTCGCACATCAAAAAGTTTTAGCCTCTACTACAGCTAAGTATCCTATTACTCGAGTCGAAGTTAAAGTTTTAACGATACCGGGTTCAGGGAAAAACACTTGATAATATTTTTCTGGGACAAGTACCTAAGAGATGTATAGTTGGGTTTGTTAATAATACAGCGTTCAATGGTAGTCTTACTAAAAATCCCTTTAATTTTGAGAACTATGATATGAGTTCATTTTGTTTATATATCGATGGTCACCAAATACCTTCTAAAGCGTTACAACCATCATTCGAGAGTAATATTTTCACTGCAGCCTATCATACATTATTCTCAGGAACGGGCATACATTTTCTCAACGAAGGCAATGGAATATCTAGGGAACAGTATGCAAAAGGTTTTTGCCTACTAGCTTTTGATTTAACGCTTGATTTATCAGCCAACTCATCAAGTCATTGCTGGGTAGCCATACACATAGACGAACATACTCGTAGCGTTGGACAATAAGTATTTTGATTCCTTCAGGCGACCTCCCACAGGTTTACATAAGGTTTTTCTCAAAAGGAATTGTAGAGTATGGGACTACAACACCAAAAGAATACAAGATGATTGGACCTCGGTATGTGGCGAGTACTGCTTGGTGTACCTGTACTACAAGTTTCATGACTTAAGCATGTTGGATTTTACAAATATATTTAGAGAGAAGGAAACCATTGTGAATGATATGTTACTCTGCGAATTGTTCAAAAAGCATTTTCATTAATTGCATTTGGGGCCCAACGGCACATGATTTATTTGTTTTTGTATTCTTTGTATCTGGTTTTATTATTAAAGTTCCGAGAAGCACGCAAGTTGTTTTTGTTTTTGTAGAGTTTTGGGTTAGGGTGAAGAATGCGACCCCTATTAAGAACAAATGCAATGCGAGTCCTGAGTCGATGCAGTTAGGGTAATGAGCGCATGCTAATTAGGTTGACGGATTACCAGCCGTGAGTCGGTGCGATAAGGGTAATTAAGAACAATAGAGAAGCGAGCACACGCTAATGAGGGGGTACTGGACATCCTGAAACTGAAACGTATCTCGCGAACGTGAAGAGATAGAGCCAAAAGGATGGCGGCAATCGATCGGGCGTGCCCAAAAACTTTTTTTTTTTTTTTTTTAGCCGAGGGGACCTGAGCCAGAACGGTTTTTGGGCACCTGAGCCAGAACGCTTTTTGTCGTGAGCCAGAACTCTCGAATACATACTACTAATATGTATCTAAATCTTTTAAAATAGGATCAAGATTAACTCATAAGCTTTTATAAGTTACCTCTCGCCGATGTAAGTTCATAGTGCTATACACACGTACAAGTTGGTAGGTACGTAAAACGGCTTTGATTAATTTTATAATTAAAATCGGTGTATTTGTTACAAAATTAACTTTTAAAATGTATAAAAAACACTGTATTGGCGACTGCTTAAATACAATAAGAGCGTTTCTTTAAAAAATCGTCGACTTTTAGTTATTACATTTAAAAAACTGCTCTATTTTGAAATTGAAAATGGGGCTACTTTGACGCTACCTGTTTTTTTCATTGATATTGATAGTCACCCCGACGAAGAATATTTTTTTTGCTAAAATTTGGTATTGCAAATTGCAGATTGCAAATTGCAAATTAATTTTTTAATAGTTTAAACTATTTTCACGTCTCGGCGCTATGAATAAATATGGCTTATATTCTGGTAGTGCCAACGTGACAAAAAAATGAAACCGATGTGTTCACATTTCCGAGAAAAAAAATGTAAAATTTTTGAGTAATTATCAAAGTCACCTTAGATCTCAATGTCACCCCGTTTTACCGGTACATTACTTTAAATAATTTTAAAGTCATTTTGAGTCAATCATTTCCGGTAGTAACGATTCTATGTAAATATACTATACAAATTCTATGTTTATTTGCATCTAATTTTTTTACTTTGTCTGGTCAAAGTGCACTTTCACAATAATATCAGAAATGTGTTCATCAGAGTGTCAAGTCCAATCCAAAAAAAAAAAATGTTTGTCCGTTTCAGAATATTAAGTACCTACGATCGATATTGATTACTATAGATAATTCGAAAAAGAAACGTCATAAAAACCCAGGTATAATTTAATAGCAACAATTATTAAGCTTTTTTATGTGTATCTATAGTCGTCACAAAATAAGAGGCCCGTTTTGACGTTTGTCATTGCGACGTAACTGGTGATGTAACCATACGACTCGGTACTCGATACTCACGATAAATCAATTCAAGTTTGTATGAGTATTTGATCGATTTGATTTTGTATTGTAAAGTACATTGGATTATGGTTACGATTTGAAAATTTAACTTAAACTTGAATATTATAGGTATATTGAAATGATACGAAATGGTGCGATAGGTCAATTTGTCTTTAATTTAATATTTTTAGTTAAAATAACATTCATTCAATCACAAAAAAACAAGAAAAAACGAAAGTGATTGAATCTTCATTCAATAATTTTCTTCGGATGATGAGCCAAAATTGTCAGTTGAGCTATCGTCAATTCAATAATTAATTGGTTACAAGTTACAACACTAATATTTGAAAAAGAAGACTGAGAACATAGGTAACTGTTTTTGAGAGTTTCGTTATAATTTGACATTACATGCTACCATAAAGTATGCGTGAAAAGCGTTCCAAGTTACATTCTACGGTCTTTCTCAAGTGTCAAAACGGGCCTCTTATTTTGTGACGACTAGTAAATATACTACCTCTTTATTGTTCATACCAGAAATTAAACTAAGGGAAAACTGCAAGAACTGTGGGCCTAAAGTACCTAAAGTTATCTTGGATGGATGGATGGATGGAGATTAGGTTAGGTTAGGGGTCTCACTTTCCTTTTTATGTAATGATAAAAAATATTTACAAAACCAGATTGAAGGGCTATGCACATATTTGACAAGCGTACCATTTTCGCTGAATTTTTTTTTTTGAGCTTGTTCTTCCTTGAGGTTGCGTAGCGTTTTATAAAAATCCATTTGAATCATTTACTTATCCGTGTATTATCATAATCACTGCAATACAGCTGTACCAAAAAAAAAATGAATTCAAAAATATGTTAATAAATTCTTTACGCTGCAAAAAAAAAAACATTGATGTACAGAACGCAATGTCTGTACATTGCGTTCTGCAAGTGAAATTGCAGAGTGTAACTAGTAGTGAAAATCGTAAATTAGTCATACATCTAGATCGTAGGTAAAGTTTATATTCAAACAAGTGAATTTAAATTTTAAATTTAATGATTTAGGTAGCAATTAACATGCTCGAAACAGTATAAGTTTTGAAGTCTACTGTTTCTTGCTGCCTAACTCGTGAAAACAACCGTGTTGGTATGTTCGATTTTTGGCTACTCATCATCATCATCATCTGCCTACCCTTATCCCACTTACGTGGGGTCGGTACAGTATGTATACACACTTTTTCCATTCATCTCTATCATTCGTCATATCTGAATACACTCCCTTCCTTTTCATATCATCTTTCACACAGTTCATCCATACTTTCTTTGGTCGTCCTCTACAGCTATACCCATTCACACTCAAGTTCATCGTCTTTTTTGTGATGTGGTCCTCCTCTCTTCGCATAATATGCCCGTACCACGATAGACGATTACTTGTCAACTTTTCTGTCACTGGCGCTACTTTCAGACTTCCCCTAATATACTCATTCCTAATTCTATCCATTCGTGTTACACCACACATCCATCTCAACATTCGCATCTCCGCTACATGCAATCGTCTTTCATCCGATCCTTTTGTGGCCCAACACTCCGATCCATACATGATGACAGGTCTTATGACACTTTTGTAAATTTGCCCCTTAAGCTTAAGGGGCATTCGCGGGTCGCATGTTGTTGCTGTGACCTGTCGCCATTTCATCCATCCCGCATTTATTCTGTTTTGCACGTCTCGGTCTACGTCACCATCGTTTTGGAAAAGAGACCCAAGGTACTTAAAGTCGGAACAGACTGGTAGGGATACACCATTTAAGGCTATTGGAGTAAAGCTGGAAGGACCACCAAAGTCGCAGAACAAGTGTTCTGTTTTGGTCCTACTGATCTTCAATCCAACTTTCTCCAGTTTTTCGAGCCATTTTCCCAGTCTATTCTGTACCTCGAGACCATCTTAGCTACTTAGCTACTAATACAATAAATAGGTACACGTGAAAATGATAGATCGAAATTACATGAACTGTAAACCACACGGTCCAAGAACTTAATGCAGACGGACTATCGGACCGGAGACCGGGTGTCTGTAAAATGAGAAAAAAGTTTGCCTTATCAAATGTATTTTTTTGTTTGAATAAAACAGGAATATGTGCTTATATTTATAAAACTTCTAGACATTGTATTTAATTGACTAAGATGAAATTTAAGCAAGACAAAGACAAAACTTAGAGGCCAGCCCCGGATTCAATCAATCCACAAACACGCTCAAGCCAGTGCAAAGTAAAGGAATTGAAATAAAAAATGATAATTGTGCTGGCTAGACTGACGAAAAAGATGTAAATAGATCTCAGAAGAATTAAAAGAGTAGAAAAATAGTCATATTATTATACAGGAACTTTAATCATTAACAGATAAACTGAAAACATGGCTCCGAGACCGCAAGAGCAGTTGGCGGCGGAGGAGGCAGAGAAGTGTGCGCGGGCGGCTGCAGACGGAGACAGAGTCGTCATCTCCGGCATGGCCGGCCTCTACCCGCAGGCGCGGTATGTTAAGGACCTCGAGAACATCCTCTACAATAAGGTAGGTACATAACATAAGTTCACTAGTTTTGTTTTATACTTTGTGATCAGGGGCATTCAGGGGCCTTGTTCACAGATGCACCTGAGATATCTTACCGTAAACATGTGACATCATACCTACCACACTTTAAACGCAAACGCGGTACTCGAAGTTATCGTCCTTTTTCTAAATTCAAGTTGGCATATAAAACACGATTCCTAGAAAATTCCTTGCAGATATTTTACCACGGCACGGTACGAGTTTAAAAGACTGGAGAGAATAAGACCCCAGTACTTGTGATACTTATTTGGCTTGTGACGCTTAAAATAAGCGTAACAAGACAACACACACACAATACATTAACACAATGTTGCTGTTAGTAAAAACCTAGCGTTTTTTGATGATTAGTTACCATTTAACCGTTATTGCTACCGTTTTACCGTTTAATATTAACCTTATTAATATTGAGCGTTGCGAAGCCAGAAAGAAAACGTTTCACTCGGCAGTTACGGTGTTCAGCTTTTGCAAACGTAAATACTTTATTAGATAGTACAACTGACTACAAAATCTCTATCTAGATCTGTGATTTGTCTGTTTAGTTTTAAGATAACCCAACAGACGAGGATGTTTTCACGTTTAAAATATTTATTTTGCAGCTGAACCCTATATCTGCAGAAGATCTGCGCTGGAAATATAATCACCCGGAGGCGGCTCAGTACGCAGGCAATGTGCCCGGCTTGGATCGTTTTGACGCGCAGTTCTTCAAGGTCCACTACCGTCAAGGAAACAACATGGACTCTATGTCGCGCAAGATCTTAGAACAGACATTTGAAGCAATTTATGATGCTGGTAAGTGGTAACACAAGACTATTCTTTTTCCATATGACTACTTTTCCATGAAATGTAAATTCAACTATCACAATAAAAACTAATCAATTCCAGGGCTCTAGTTACTCGGCCTATATATACGAACGAACTATCTGTTTCAAAGTAAGGTTTTTTGTTTTACAAACGAAACTTATGCGACACTGAATTAAAATGAAACCACTCAATATTCTACTACTTTTAAACTGAAGTTATTGATTCCAAAATCCAAATACATAGTCATTTATAGTTAATTATGGTTATACTTTGGTTTTAGGTGTGAATCCTGATCATTTGTCAGGAAAAAAAGTTGGCGTTTACATTGGGACTTGTTTTTCTGAAACAGAGAAGGCATGTTTTTACGACGCCACCAGCAGGACCGGCTTTGGTGTAGCCGGGTAAGCACATTCGCCATCACATGCACATTCTTATAAATATTTCGTTTTCTCTTTTCTTTTGAGAACTTTCATCTAATTTTATTATTTATTATTATCTTTTAATCTGTTTTTGACTTGAAACAAATCTCAGCTTAATCAGCGCTAATGTAGGTATAATGCATTAGCCGATGAATTACTACGTTACTTGACGCTGATTTTGTATCTTCTATTTCCAAAAATTAGATGCTGCAAAGCCATGTTTGCGAATCGTATTTCGTACTGGCTGAACGCAAAGGGTCCATCCATGTCGATCGATGAGGCCTGCTGCAGCTCCACGGCCGCGCTTGAGGCCGCCTACAAGGCCATCTCCCATGGAACGTGTGAAGCCGCTGTCGTTGGAGGAGCCAACCTGTGCCTACATCCGCAATCTTCAGTGCATTATGGAAGGTAACATTTTTACAGACAACAACAAACAACAACATTCTTGGACAAATTAAGAAAAATTAACACCCTTTTTTAAACGATCAACATTTCATTTTTTTTCAACCTATTAGGTATGTCCCACTCCTGGGTAAAGGTCCTTCCCATCTACTTCGTGACAGTGCGATCATGCGCCAAATTTGACCAGCCTGCGAGGAATGCATCGAGGACATCACGCCATCATTTTTTCGGCCTTTTTTTCTCTTTGGTCTGTTTTCAGGCACTCACTGCGTGACACTCCTGGCTATCTGTCAGGGCCCATTCTGGCCACGTATCCCACTTAAACCCATTTTAGTTTGGCAGCCTTTTTACCAACATCGGCGATTCCAGTAGTTGAGCACAGCGTCGTGTTTCGGACTCTCTAAGTCTTCGGAAGTTTTAACTTTTGAGAATCGATCAGTGACCAAGTCTGACTCTGAAGTTAAGATAGGTAGGATGCACATTTCAATGTGTGTGCGCTTTAGTGGCATAGGAAGGTCGCCCTTTATAAGTTCCTTCATGGACCAGCAGCTCCTCCAAGCACTTTCGACACGGTGCTTAATTTCTTTATCTTGCCGGTTGTCGAAGGAGACTATCTGGCCCAAATATATAAAATATGTATGTTACATTCATATATATTCAACATATTCATTTAAAATTTAAGAGCGTTGCGAGCGTTCAACTTACAGGCTTGGCGGTCCTCTGCAAGTGCTTTTACCTCCTGTACGACATGACATCTGCCTTCTCCTTAATCTGGTCTAAGAACGTTCTCCTTGGTATTCCTGGTTATCTTCTTCTCTCAATGTTTCCCTCTATGATAGTTTTCATTAGTTTGTCATGTCGTACAAGGTGGCCAAACATCTTGCCCCTTCTATTTTCAATTATAGTCAATAGACTTCTCTTTTCCTGCACCATGTCTAGTATTATTTAACATAATAATAATTAATTGTGTCTTAGGTTCTTCGACGTTCTCACTTGAATTTATTGGGTTAAGCTTTAGTACTACATCTCAACTCAATGTGACTAGACTGCAGCTACAACTAGATCGCTTTATGACTAAATCTTCATATGACTATATCGCGTTAGGAATACATTACTTTTGGAATAGATTTCCAAAAGACCAGATAGCGTCACGGTTATATTATCGTTGACTAAATAAACGTTAATATTTATTTTATTATTAGCAGTAAGTAGGTTAGGTACATAAACATTTCAATCGAGTGTTTGAAAGTAAGGTTATTAAAATAAATGGCTATGACATAATTACAGACGGACGGACGCACGAGTTTGAACGAACGATTTGGAAACCTTACCTGCAATTTCAGCTATGTCATTACTTTAATTTTTTTTTTCTATAGGTACATTTTTGTTTTTCAAATGTATTGATTTTGAAACATAGCAAATTTACATAGCATTCCATTATTCCATTCATTATTGAATAATAATTATTCGTCAATGAACTGTAGCGGTCGATCCACTTCCGGGCACTGATGGGTGTCCGGTGGCAGAATTAGGATTTCAAATTTAAATAAAAAAAACTACAAGGCATAAAACTTTATTTCAACAATATTATTGTAAAGGAGATAAGTGCGGGTAATAAATTCTTGAAAATAATCTCATCTAAATGTTGTCCATCTCGTTGGACACTCTTCTGGAATCAGGCGATATTGGAATAGCATTAACCTCTCGAACGATATTTTCTTTTAGTGCTGAGAGGGTCGCTGGGTTTGTTTCACAGAAAAAGTTCATTGGGGTGAGATCCGGTGACCTGGGAGGCCAGGGGATATCACCGAACCGGCTTATCAATTTTTCAGGAAACAAACCTCGAAGAAGCACCATGGTCTCTCTAGCAGTATGAGGCGTGGCGCCATCTTGTTGAAACCATGTATGCGAACTGAAGGCAGGATGTTCTCTCAATAACGGCAGAAAATAATCGTTTAGCATGCGCCGATAAGAAGCACCGTTCACATTTATTGCTTGCCCTCGACGGTTTTCAAAAAAATAGGGCCCAATGCTTGACGAAGCACACCAAACCGTCACTTTGGGACTGTGGTGTGGTTTCTGGAAATTCTGCCACCGGACACCCGTTACCTAAACTGTCTTTTCTTACACCTATAATAGCGTCCGCGCACGGGAATCAACTGGAATTTGTCTAGTAATAGTAATTACTAAATTAGATGCTTTGTTCTTATATTTATATTGTTGTACTTTGGAGGTATTTTGAGTAGCATTCAATTTTTTTTAATAAGGTCTTTTAACGTCTACATTTTGCAATATCTTGAATCTTGAATACCACTTTTAGTTGACATGTCATATTTGACAGTAGTTATTTTGTCATGTGCAATTGTGCTTATTATTGATTGCAGAATAATGAAAATTAGCACGGACGGAAAAACAAAATCATTTGCCGAGGACGCTGCAGGTTGTGCTAAATCAGAAGCAATTAATGTACTTTTTCTACAAAAAGCCAAAGATGCAAAAAGGTAAGTAAAAAAATTACACTTACTTATACATAATCATATAATTCACAGAGTATAATTTTAAAACTAAATTAAACAATTGGGATCGCGTTATAGCGCACATGATAAAAAATGCAACATTTCAGAATTTACGCCGATGTAGTGCATGTCAAATGTGAATTTGTATCTCTGATGGAAGGAGAAACTGGTCCAAGGTTCGGATTCTACCGTGACCCAACCGACACAGCCAAGTTCCTAAAAACATTCTACGACGAGGCGGACGTACCACCAAAGAAAGTTGAGTATGTCGAGGCGTTCGGTTCAGGTAACTACATTACAAAATCCATACCTTTCACTGAAATGAATGACATAACAACGATGCAACAATATTTAATTATGTTTTTTTGTAGCTGTTGCGGAAGTAGACAAATCTGAGTTGGACGCCATTGATAAAGTATTTTGCAGCGAGAGAGATGAACCGTTGCTAGTCGGAAGCGTCATGTCCAATATTGGGTACGGGGAAGCTGCTTCGGGTATATCTGCTGTAACAAAGGCCAGTATATTTTATAGATTTGCGTAGTATCCTAAGATCCCGCTATACATCGACCTTCACCGAGATGTTTATTTGATGAAAGTATTTTATATGTAATTTAATATGTCAATAAATATATTGCATATGGGTTGCCTGACAAATTTCAGTCCAGTATATGATTAATTAATAATTAAAAAAAAATCTTTTCAAAAATTTAAAAGGCTTGCATTGCTTAATAGACAAATTCTATACCAATCGAAAGTATGAAGCCCACAGAAAATGCTAACGTTAGGTTGCCTATTCTTGTCCGGTCCAAACTCTCGGGTTGCCAGGTATAAACAGGTACATCAATACTAGCATTTTGCAAAGATTATTTATAATACGGCCGTTCAGAGAATGCGTTCCTGACACGTCGCGATTGAACTAACGACGTAACTTTGTAATGGCGTTGCAGTTACGATAAAAATATTTTTGCTGGTTGTTTACCGTTTTAACAATTGATGAGCATTAAAACAACATTATTAAATCAATAATCATCACTAGTCATCACTAGTTGTGACTAACTGATAGGTGTCAGGAACGCATTCTCTGAACGGCCGAACTATAATTATGAATATGGTGGTATAGGGTTGCCTGCGAAAAATCATCCCGAATGCCGGTTGTCGAGTTTTGAAAAGTGAAATATTGCTGCGAGTAATATTGCATTTTACTCATGCTGTCCAAGTCATTTTTGGGGCAATAATCCATATAAATAAATGAAATATTGTATTTTGTTGAGCTAAATCAATTCAGGCGAATTGATTTAGCTGAAACTTTCTATAAAAAGCCTTCAATAACTCCTGTATTGAGTTGAAAGCCCCGGAAATAAGCTTCTTAAAAATAAAGTTCACTTCTTTCTCGATATAATAGTAATTTTGAAAAAATCATACCTATAATACAGAAAATATTCAGGATCGATTCTTAAGGTTTTATTAGAAAAATATGCACTTAGACATGAGATAAGACTTTAAATATAAATAATTTAGAAAATATATGTAATATCTTATTTCTGACAAAAAAAACACGTTGCTATATTTTTTGGTGAAAACATAGAGGCAAAAAATTTTAATTTTTGAAAACTTCTCTATAACAGTGTACCACCTGAAGATAAAGTCGTAGAGTTCTTATTTTTTTCACGAATAAGGCTTACATACTTATGGGGTCATCTATCGCGGATACAGGAGTTTCGAAAAAAGAAAAAAATATATTATCGCCGGTTTCGCTCCACTCTAGTGCGCATGCTATTTGTTCTTGAAAATGAAAAGGATAGCAATTAGGGATTGCAGTACCTACCGGTACTATGGAGAGAACCTGATTTCCCGATACTGAGTGGGTAGAACCGGGAATTCCCGGGAAATAAAAAAAAAATTACTTTATTTTTAATAAAATGAAGTAACGTAAAGTAGGACGTTAGGACTATTTGCTTTTTTATTTTAATCAAAAATAATTTTCAATCATATAAATTTAAATCTATAATAACTAAACTAAATCCAACATGAAATACTTTTACTATGGGACCAACTCGAAATACGCGAAAAAAAATCAGCTGTTCCATACATTTTGTTGAGTGTCATTGACAGTTTTCCATGGAACAGCTGATTTTTTTCGCGAATTTTTGGTTGGTCCCGTAGCAAAAGTTGTTCATAATGATGAGTACTATGAGCCCTTTTCAGCTTAGCATACCCTTAGCTTAGCATAGGCAACCTAACGTTAGCATATTCTATGAGCTTCATACTTTCGATTGGTATAGAATTTGTCCAAGAAGCAAACCGGTGAATTTTTTTTTTTTTTTTTTTTTTTTTTAATTTATTAATTAATCATATACTGGACTGCAAATTTGTTAGGCAACCCATGTGCAATATATTTAATATATTTATTGACATATTAAATTACATATAAAATACGTTTCATCAAATAAACATCTCGGTGAAGGTCGATGTACAGCGGGATCTTAGGCTATAGTCTTTATACATATATAAAAAGTAATCTCTATTTCCCTTGGTCATCGCATCACGCTTAAGCGGATGGAACAAATTCGCTAACTATTTTTTTGATGTGTTAATTATTGTCAGGAGAAGGTTCTTATGAAAGAAAAAATTAAGAAAGTTGAGTGGAACATTAGAAAATTAAGATTTAGTTAAGACAGGACTACGTCTGTCGGGACAGCTAGTAGGTCATAAAAATAGCGTGAGAAGTTTAACAATTTAGTTTCGACGCAGGTGTTACTAGGGTACCACAAAGGCTTGCTGGCGGGTAACCTAAACTGCTCGACGCCGCGGCGCGACGTGGCGGCGCTGCAAGAGGGCCGCATGCGCGTGCTCACGGACCACCAGCGCTTCCGGCGCACGTACGCCGCCGTCAACAGCATGTCCGTCACCGGCGTCAACGCGCACGTGCTGCTACATGGCCACTATAAACATAAGGCACGTCGTAGTATCTATAATTATGAGTTGCAGCTGCCTATCTCCTGCCTATTCCCAGATTTGTATGATCCCTAAACTAAATCTATGTTTTGCATTTTCAGGAACTGGACCGTTATAAGACTAGCATTCCGCGGCTCGTAACTATATCTGGCAGACAAGACACTTCCGTGGCCAAAGTTCTAGATCATTTGAAGTCTCACCCCATCGACCCTGAGGAACTAGCGTTGCTGCACAACATACACGAAACAAACATAACGGGACAATTAGGGAAGGGTTACACCATTCTCGGTAAGTTGTGAGGTGGTATTGCTTACCAAAAATAATTGTAGGGAGATGGAGAAGGGAGAATCAACCGCTGTTAGTTACTCTATAACAAACAGCGCTCTACTCAGAAACGGCTTGATTGATTTGTTATTTTTTTTTTTGTTTTATTCGTTCTAATACACGGAGGTGTTTTGATAAAAATAAATAATAGTTAAAAAAAAACTAAAAAAACACGCTTTTTATAAAAAACCGATATAAAAAAATAGAAAATAAAATTTTATAAATTTAAATTAAGAATAGGGTTGAAAATTTCAATAAATATAAATTAATAATAGTGTAAATAAATAAATATAAGAATTTTATTTTTAAAAAGCGTGGGGTGCATGGGTCATTATATATTATATATTTTGTAGATACATTTTGTATTGATAGACATGAGTAGAGTGATTAGCATTTTGATAATATCTTAGAAAGCACCCCACGCTTTTTTAAAAATAAAATACATATATTTATTTATTTACACTATTATTAATTTATATTTATTGAAATTTTCAACCCTATTCTTAATTTAAATTTATAAAATTTTGTTTTCTATTTTTTTAGTTCGGTTTTTTATAAAAAGCGTGTTTTTTTAGTTTTTTTTTAACTATTATTTATTTTTCGCTTTTTAGTTCGATTTGCTAACTATTAACCATCCTTAATATGTACAAATGTGTTGGTGTTATCCGATTTTGGCCGTCTGCTCAAGCAAATTAAAAATAAAATTGATGCGTAACAAAAAATATTGAGCAAAAAGATTTGTAGCCGCGTGGTTTCGATCCTCAGACCTCATAAAATAAAATTGATGCGTAACAAAAAATATTGAGCAAAAAGATTTCTAGCGCGTGGTTTCGATCCAGGGACCTCTGGGTTGTGAGCCCAGCACGCTTCCACTGCGCCACTCTGTTCTCTGACAGGAATGACGAAATTACCATTTGTAAGTTAAACGGTATTAAAAGTTAAAGAAACTTTATAGAAAAAGCGTGTTAAAAAAATTAATAGTTAAAAAAACTAAAAAACACGATTTGTTTAGTGTATTGTCATCGGTGCTCGATATATCTACAAAGTTTGAAAGAAATCTGACCGTTTAAAGTGGGTCAAAAACGCGCTCAAAGGAGTCGGTTACATACAAACATACAAACATACAAACATACAAACATACAAACATACAAACATACAAACATACAAACATACAGGTGAAGCTAATAAAAGCGTGTTAAAAAGGGTGACACTGCAGGGCGCAGCTGCTAGTATTAGATAAATACGTAAATAATAAATATGTATGAATAAGGTCCATTTAACTTATTAATGATGACTACTGATTGGTTGGTAATGGTATACAGGGTTATAAGAAAACGGTATGCTAAGCAGACAAAGGCTCATAGTACCTACTAATGATAATGAACAACTTTTACTATGGGACCAAGCCCGAAATCCAAAAAAAAAAAACAGCTATTCCATAGAAAATTGCCAATGCACTCGACAAAATGTATAAAAAAGCGGCTTTTTTAACGATTTCGGGATAGGAGCCATAATACAAGTTGTTCATAAAAATGAGTACTATGAACCCTCTTCGGCTTATCATTATCCTTATCATACCCTTTCCTTAAAACCATATGTTCAATTTAGACACGAACCCCAACGGCGAGACAGTAAGCCGGGCGCAGCACGTGGAGTACAGCGACGGCGCGCAGCGGCCGCTGTGGTTCGTGTACAGCGGGATGGGCTCGCAGTGGGCCGGCATGGGCGCGCAACTAATGCGCATACCTATCTTTGCCGCTGCAATCGAACGGTAAGTAATTATGTGTAATAATTATGATTAATGTGGGTGGATATTGTATATCAATTATTTTTTTTATATTATGTACCAGTCTACCTACATAATTACAAAATAACAAGAAGATTAAAATAAGTAATTTGTAACAAACAAAAATTATTTTCAGTTGTCGAAAAGTGCTGGAACCGAAAGAACTTGATATAGTTCACATAATAACATCTCCTGACAAGACAATATTTAACAACATCCTGCACTCGTTTGTTGGCATCGCAGCTGTGCAGATTGGGCTCACTGACATTCTGCTTCAGCTAGGGATAGTGCCTGATAATATCATAGGTAGGTACCAAAACTTTTTATTAACCCCAACTTCACTTACTATTTACTTATTTCAGCAGTGTGCCATCTTTTCAAATATTTCATCATCATTATTGCCAATTTGGTATTCTGTATCGCCCTATAAATATATTTATTTGTGTTAAATTAATCAGCTTCAAAGACGCTACTTGGAGAATAATTTTCACAAATCTCAGAATTTTTACGTACTCGTACTTCTTTTTATTTGTTCCAATTTTTTAAAACATTTATTACGCGCATGGTTCGCAGGTCACAGTGTGGGCGAGCTCGGGTGCGCGTACGCTGACGGCTGCCTCACGGCGGAGGAGATGATCCTGGCCGCGTACTGCCGCGGGCGCGTGTCGCTTGAGACTCCGTTTATTCGCGGCTCCATGGCCGCTGTAGGCCTCAGCGCACAACAAGTTAATACGTCACTTATTGATTCATTAGTATGCTTTTATTTAGCGATCAGAATCTGACTTATTCTTTTTCTCAGATGTCGAAAATGTGTCCCCCTGAGATCGAGATTGCCTGCCATAACAGCGCCGAGTCGTGCACTATCTCGGGCCCTGAGGAGGCGATGTGTTCTTTGGTCGCCGTTCTCACCGCTCAAGGCATTTTCGCAAAGGAAGTACCATGTTCAAACATTGCGTACCACTCACGATATATTGCAGAAGCTGGTACGTAATAAATTGTACACACTGATTAATTATGGCGAGTATTTCTGTGAAATAGTGTTTTATCAGATTTCCTTTTATTTAAATTATAAAAACACCTCAGGTCCTGGTCTACTGAGCTATCTTAAAAAGGTCATCAAGACACCCAAAGCCCGAAGCGAACGCTGGATTTCTTCTTCAGTGCCGCTAGACAGATGGGCCGAGCCGGCAGCCAAGTACTCCTCGGCGGAGTACCACACCAACAATTTACTGGTAAGAGCTTGGTCACTAGCGAGGTGGTGTTGTGTATATGTTGTGTGGTATCGTCCCCGCCCCTCACGCCCGCCTCCGCCCGCAGAGCCCCGTGCTGTTCGAGGAGGCGAGCGCGCTGATCCCCGCAGACGCGGTGCTGGTGGAGGTGGCGCCGCACGGCCTGCTGCAGGCCATCCTCAAGCGCGCGCTGCCCGACTCCGCCGCC
This sequence comes from Alcis repandata, assembly GCA_949125135.1. Classification (NCBI taxonomy): domain Eukaryota; kingdom Metazoa; phylum Arthropoda; class Insecta; order Lepidoptera; family Geometridae; genus Alcis; species Alcis repandata. Next base: position 8,988,799 of record OX421241.1, read on the forward strand.
AACATCCCGCTCACGCGCCGCGCACACGCGGATAGTGTGGTTATGCTGCTCGAAGCTATTGGCAAGTGAGTATAAAAAACTACAGTGACCCCGAGAGCAGCTTCACAACCAAAGGCAGTCCGGACGAGAGCCGACATGGAACTGGTCGATTCGTCCAGTTACATTTTGGCCACGGTGTCACAAGATCACGCAAGAAATGCCTTCCTCGAATTTCTAGCCTTTTTCGAGAGCGACAAGACAAGTCAATCTCAGGAACTGCGACAACATCCTGCAGTCCTTCAAGCTAGAAAGCGAACGTCTACTCAAAGAGGGACTCGAGGAGGTGGAAGCAGCCATATATAATAATGTCACTTCCCAAGTCATCAGGGGAACCATGGCATGAGAATATAATATGGCAGCTTATAGCTTATAGCGCAGAAAGTGTGAAATATTTTGTGGCGCTGAACAAGACTGAGACGTAGCGAACAGGTAGGCCGAAATACGCGATACCATCGAAAGACCCGATTGTAATATAGTAACCGCCAAGTGCACCAAGATCATGCTGGACGAGAAGATCTTCGAGATGGCTCAAACCTTGGATGGGAACTCAGACGTCGAGGCAAGATTAGAAAACTGGGCGGTACCGAAGATACAATGGGTTAACGGAGTTCCAGGATGTGGTAAGATAACATGGGTGATTAGACACTTCGACGTGGACAGGGACGCTATCATCACTTCACTACAACAACAGAGGCAGCAAAAGATCTCAGGGAAAAGCTATCGCACCGCATCGGAGACCTGGTCAAAACCAGGGTGCGAACCATTGCTTCCTCCCTAGTAAATGGTTTCGGCAGAGAGAGCTTCAGCCGTCTTCTGCTGGAGAAAGCTCTTATGAACCATTTCGGAGCCATGGTAATGGCTGCCCGGCTGTCTGGTGCTAGCGAAATTGTCCTCGTCGACGTCAATCAACTACCTTGTATCGATAGGGAAAATCTCTTCGAAATGAGGTACCATCGCCCGAACCTGGTTACGAACATTAGCCAGGAGTTGCTTTACACACATAGAAACCCAATGGACGTCGCGTATGCGCTGAGGTAAATATACTCTGGTATATATTCCTCAGCTCCCCGTATTAAGTCTCTTGAGCAGGGACGGTATAAGGGAGCGCAAAACCCAGCGCCCTTCCCGACACCCTGAAAAAGGAGGCGTCGTCAGCCAGAGCTATGGGAAAGGCACGGGGTCACGCACCCTTACCATCCATGAAGCTCAGGGACTAACATACGAGTCGGTAATCGCCATCAAGACCAAAGCCAATATGAAGCTGCACGAAAGCGTTCCACACGCGGTCATGGCGGTATCATGGCACACCAGGACCTTCATCTACTACGCTGACGACACAGAGAACGACGCTATCAGTCGATTTGCCCGGCGTGCGTCTCCGAAGACCATCAAAGACTACAATCTGCAGATGGGAATCAAAAATCGGAACGGGGCAGTGGTGGAGGCCTTAGACCAAGAGGAGGCGATAACTGATTAATAGAACTTAGTATATGTGCAAAAATAAAAAATTGTCATCATAGCGTTTAAATGTGAGGATTGTGTGTATGCCCCGAGCCTTCATGATCACCATCGAAGGCTCCTTCTTGTGGCGGCGTCATGTGTCGGGTCGTTCCCTTCCCTCAAGTATGGTTGAGGAGGGCGATGGCTGGCACATGCGTCACACTCGTGACCGGGTGCTGCTTGCGAGTCGCTGGTCTGCTTGAGGCAAACACACAAATTCTTTTGTAGTTATAAATACTTAATTTTATAAATACCTCTTCTTGTCGCACTGCTTAAAGTAAATTAAGTTGTAAAAATTTGTAAAAGTTCATAAATTAAATTGTTATAGTAACTCACGGACCATGGAGTCCGTGGTGTATTTATAAACTTTATAAAAGAAAAAACTGGGTGTGGGGAACCCGTGTTTTGGAAGTCAGTGTCTTCCGTTTGGTTCATTTAGTTACGTACACTTTTAATTACATTTTACTTTATATATATAATTGTCATTTTTCATTTTATATTATAAAACATAATAAGGAGCATGTAATGAATAAGCGAGAGTAAAATTGTTACTAAAATGAAAAGCAGTAGTTATGAGTATTTCTGATGGCTCATTAATCTTTCAGGTTGTACTTATATGGATACAATCCCAAAGTGCGAGTCCTGTATCCGAAAGTAGAATTTCCTGTATCAACTGGCACACCGTTCTTGTCTCATTTTGTGGACTGGGCTCACCAAGAAAAGTGGTTAGTATTGGAAAAGCTTTCAACGGTAAACTCAAATTAAATCAAAGCAATATTAGTACATAACGTAAAAACAGATGAAATAAATTAAATTAAGACTCAAAATATCAAAGTAGGTATAAGTCCACACACTGAAATTAAGACGAAAATATGAGCGTCCACTAAAAAGTATCTATAATTTATTTTGAAGGCCCTTGCCGCTTTACCAGTCAGCTAGCAGAAAAACTGCTGCGTCCAGCACAGTCGTGATGTCAATTCTAGATGATGAGTACAAATATATGGCAGACCACGTCATCAGAGGTAAGTGCTTTATTTTGATTGAATTAAAACTTTGCAATCTCGAAACAATCTTAAAAAAATGTGCTGGCTTAACAGTAACTGAGATCTTTTAAGTATTAACTCAGATCAAGTAGAAAGGCAGATACAGTTCCGCCTTAGATCCAGATGAAGCCAAAAAACTACCCTACTGCCCGTGTACGCATACTTCAAACACGATATTGACGCATGAAGACTACCCTTATTACTATTTATTTTTCTTGTCCTTCTCTGAGCAACTGACGTATCCGAATATATTCGTATCCGTATCCGAATCCGAAATCCGAATCCGTCAAGAATTGACGATTGATTCGGGTAGTATTTATGCATCAAATGTGTGCTTGAAGTGTACGTACACGGGCAATAGGGTAGTTTTATTGGCTTCATTTGGACCTAAGGCGGGACTATATCTGCCTTTCTACTTGATCTGAGGGTATTAAGTATAGCGCAGAGTTTATAATAATGATTACAAAATTGTTCATCTTTAGATAAAATATTACTGCCTTTTTCGTTCGCGCTGGTGGCAGCGTGGGATACCCTCGCAATGTCGTTAGACATCCCGAAGAAGTTGTTGAACGTGGTATTCAAAGACGTAAAGCTGTTTACGCAACCAATCCTGCACGAACAGAAGATTGTCAGGCTCAGTGTCACGCTGCATAGAGGAAATGGACGGTTTGAGGTACAAACAGTTACATTATTATTAATGGCAATGAGTGATAATAAACTCATTGCATTATGGCCGTGAAAGTCACAAATTATTTTTGTTAAAACAAAAGCTCCCTTTTTATATTATACAAAACACGTTATAAATGATATACATTGGAAATGTGGTGGCCGTTTTTTTAATTTGCTCATGAAGAGGTCCTTTAGCAATTTAGCATATCTCGTCACGTATTTTGAAAGTCTTTTCTAATGCAAAATTGAGATTTGACATATAAATAAGTAATATATACATATAATTGTATATAATATATATTTATAAATTTTAGATCATGGAAGAACACTCGAAAGTCGCTACAGGATTCATTGCCAATTTAGAAACTCCACAAATTGGAACTGTTTCAAACTCAAACACATGTAAAAATAAGGAATTCAAAGCTCAAGATGTGTACCAAATTTTACAAGAAAGAGGATATAATTACAGGTAATCGAACAAAACGTATTCTCACACTTTCATATCGTATTATTATTTACTCGCTTTAACTGAAACAAAATATTAAAAAGTACATACTTAACGAAAACTGTGTTTGTAGTAGTTAAACAATATTTTTAGCTTTACGGTACGAATAACAACCTGTGAGTGAATGATAAAAAAAAATATTATAGAGGCACTTGTTACGTCTAAGAATATAGTTATCTTTGTGGTTCTAGTGGACTATTTCGCAGTATCCAAAGTACTGATGAATCTATATCAGAAGCTGAAATTTTGTGGAATGACAACTGGGTCACCTTCATCGATGGCCTCTTTCAATTAAACACATTGAAGTATACAAACAGCAGCGTTTCGCAACCTGATCGGATCGGAAGATTGGTTATTGATGTCAAAAAACACTTCGATAGCGTACCAGTAAACAAGGGTTCTGAAAATAACACCATATCACAATTGATTGATGCTCAGATGTCTGAAGAGCAAAGAAGAACAAGGTAAAAAAGCTTATGAAAAGGTTTGATATCGCTTAAAAATGTTCATTTATCTATGCCAAATGTGCAATGTGTGTGCCTATGTGTATGTATAAATATTCGGCTATGTTTAGAAACAATAGAGTCTATAGGTAAATTATTTTTCACCGATTGCTACTAGCTAGATTGTTCCTCAATAGAATGACTTGCGACCGCGCCTGCGATAAATATTCAGAAACATGTTATATGTCATTTCAGGAGCGGTGGCCTGGTAATGGAACACTTAAGTTTTCGTAACGTGCTTCAAATGAACGATGACCGGATTACTTTGCAAACTCTTAAGTTTGTTCCTAGATTCAATTCAAATTTTGAAGTAAGTATTTTTCAGAAGTATTACGTTGTTTACTTATACCATTAGGCTGTGCATCGTTTCTCGGTAATCCAGTCAGTAAGTCAAGATTTTGATTTATATTCTGAGTTATACGGAAAGGGTATGCGAAGCTGAAAAGGCTCATAGTACTTCATCATTATTATCAACTTTTACTATAGGGCCAACCCGGAAATCTCGAACGAAATTTTGAACTTAGGTGTAATAGAAAGGATTTTTATTATTCAACCCTTGAGGAAGTTAATAGGTTTATTTTTTTATAGTAGTATAGCTGACCCGGCGAACTTCGTACCGCCTAACAGCCTAACAGTTTTTTTTATACTTTTTCTGCTATTCGGAACACCACCGGGTCAGCTAGTAAGGTAAAAAAAAGAAAGTAATATGTTAAGTCAACAATTACATCATGTCAAAAAATAAAAATTATAAAACACTTACTCGTAAAATTATTTTAATAGTCACTAAAAATCACAATGAAAATTACAATTACAGATTTCTTATTATGATACCTACTTTATATTTCATTTTATTTTTACTTATTCTAAATTAAGTTTCATTTTTATTGTAGTACTTTATGATACACGATATTTTTTTGTTTGGTTACCTGGCGCGTAAACAAACAACAGATGGTTTTCCAACACGGGAACAGGTAACATACACTTGACCATGCGAGAAACATGGGTTTTCTAGATTATACCTGTATATTACTGTAGGTTAAGAAGATGACACAGCGACAAGAGTCTGGCTTAATATATACCTATAATGGAGGTACTTTACTTTTTAATTAAATATAAACATGTTTGCCTATAAACTAATCATTTTGAATTTCAGGTTTCTACAGCTCTTTACGTTTTACTCCAAATAGCAGCAGAAAACATAAATAGAGATAGCGTGAATATCTTAGGACTGGCTCGTGATAATTATTCAAGTCAATTATTTCATACCATGAAAAATATTATTGAAACCGGCATTCCTAAAATTAAATTTCAATATCGTGAAATTTCCATTGATGATGCTATTAAAGAAAGTGAAAGTGTATATCAGAATGTAGATATTATATTAGTGCGAAATTTATCTGAACATGAAAAGGTAAGAGTGATCATGTTTTGGTAATCATAAGAAACATAATTATTTGGTCGGGACTCTTTTGAACATATGATTATAATTTTCAGATAAGCAAAAGTTTCCATCACACGCTACAATCCAATACTTTTATTGTGAATGAAGAAGACACCAACAAAAGAGCTCCAAATTCTACATTCAAATTGTACAACATTGTTTCAGTTATAAGTAACACAAATACCCAGCTTGAATTAGCTAATTGGACGTCAATCCCTCAAGTGCCCACGACGTCGACATTTACTGTCCATTCAGAACCAGATCTGTCGCTCTTAAAACATGCCCGTGACAACTTATCTCCTCAAAATGGTCTATTAATCTTGACATCGTATCCACCTGTAGCTGGACTTATCAGGCTAGTTAAAAAGTGGAGAAGAGAAAAGACTCACAATTATAATAATATCAACGTCATTATGGTTAATGAGAAATCCGAGGAGAATCTCGACTATGATGTTATTCCAGATACTATTTTAGCTTATAATGTATTTGACAAGGTAAGTTACATATACTGCTATACAATAAAATAAAAAAACTCTTTATTCATGTTACCTATGTAAATGGTTATAAGTAGGTACATTTACTTCTATCCTTTTTTAAATTTATTTTATTTTTATTTAGATGCTCGCCTAACCATAATATATAATTAACATACACTGACCATGAGGCCCAAAACAGAAAGAATTGGAAAATATTGAGAGTTGAAAAATTGGAAAGAATTTAGGAAAGGTCTTTCCTAACTTCCTTCCAATTTTTTTCTGTCTTGGGCCAGCACCGTGCAGTCCTTTTGAACTTGCCATGGCGTCGAATGCAACTTGGGGGTCAACTGTCTGGGAGCATCCACTTCGTGGGGAGACCCTTGAATATACCACTATCTATAGTGATTATACAATTAGGTAAATTATAAATGCTTCATGTTCAAACTCGATTGTCTTAAAGGGATTATGGGGAGGTGAATACTACTTGCCCATGGGAGAAATTTCAACAGTTAAGGAAAATGTTTCGCTACGAAGTGAAGTAGTTGGCGATTTCAAATATTTGAAATGGGTGCAGGCACCACAACTAATTGGATCTGGCACTTTAGTGGCGGTATGAATTTTATTTATTACTAAACATGATTTTTGTTTTGACGTAATCAAGTAATGATGGTGTGTGCTATCTTGATAATCAGGTTCACTATGCGGGTATAAATGTCGCTGACGTAAAACGGGCCCTTGGATTATCGTCTGACAATAGCAGCAAATGTACAAACAAAGGCTATGGATTCGATTTCAGCGGCATAACAGAAAAGTAAATCCTTTTAATTTTTTTTATTATATTTTTATGATTGCTATTACCAAAACCACGCATCGGGTAGCTAATATACAGCTCAGCTATAAGGACAGAAAACATACATTGAATACACATACCTACATTAGAAATAAGTAAAATTTTAGACATTAATTTTTAATTTTTAGACATTTTTTTCAACATTTGACAAGGTGCAAAATCCCAAATTTTGTCGTGGTGTCCAAAGTAGCACAAAAATATTTTTTTAGTTTCGAGAACATTTAAAATTAAGACAGCTGATTCTTGGTTGCAAACATGGCTACAATCTTTATATTAGTTGGTATAACTTCATATTTTCATAACGTTTCCTGAAGTAGAATATAAATACATTTTGGAAACTAATTTTTCAGAGGTGAAAGACTCATGGGTCTAGATCCGAGCGGTACTGCCAGTAGCTACGTAATGGCTCGACCCGAACTAACGTGGCCCGTGCCAGCGTACTGGAGTCTGGCAGATGCGGCCACAGTGCCGTTTGCCTACGTATGCGCATACTATTGTCTAAGTAAAACAGTAAGTTAAAAAATAACCTTTTCTATGATTAAATATTTTGAAAATTATTTTCTGTGACGTCTCATCACATTATTATCAAGTATAATTTATAAACATAATGACAATGATAAAAATGGAATCGTTGGTCGTCGTTCGTTGCGCAGTGCTGTACCGCGCAGGGTCTTGAATTCTGCTAGTTCAAAATTCTGGGTGGCGCAGACCTGTTATGGGCAAACGTGACGTTTAACATCTGGCGAGCGATTTGCTCGTCTCGTCACTCAATTACATAAAAAAAAACATGATAAGGCCTAACTTTGGGTATCTTTCTAAAATATATTTAATTTCAGGCCGTACGGGTTCTGACAAACGAAGTGATCCAGTTCAGCATTTTGGTGCACGGCGGCGCGGGCGCGCTGGGTCAGGCCGCGATCAGCATCTCCCTCGCGCGCGGCTGGCGCGTATTCACCACCGTCGGAGACTCGGGCAAGAAGCGGTTCCTCATGAGACTGTTCCCTCAACTTAACGGTTTGTAACATAACCTTTGCACTGGGAGCTGTGATGGCTACTTGCTACCTAACTAATATTATGAATGCGAAAGTGAATATGTTTGTTTATTTGTCACGCCTCAGCTACTCAACCTATCAAATGATGCATTCACGTTGTCAGAGGTACAGAACAGGACGTGTGGCTTTTCATCATAATATTCAACACTGCAAGGGTGAAACTAGTATGCGCCCTACTGGTTTCACCCTTGCAGTGATGAATAGCTTTATAAATAAAAATCAAAAATTGATGGTTCTCTAAATCATATTTCAGAGAGAGATATCGGCAACTCACGTGACAGCAGTTTTAGAGACATGGTTTTGAACGCAACAAATGGAATGGGGTGCAATGTGATCCTGTGCTGCCTTAAAGGAGAACTAAAAAACGTTAGTGATATTAATAAACAAAATATACCTAATATTATAAAGAATAAAAATTGATATTCATAATAAAACATTTTGCACTTGTAGTAACTACTTAATACAAGTTGTTCTTTCAACTTCCAATTTGGTTTACAGGCTTCTCTTAATTGTTGCGGACCATCTAGCACACTGATCGATACAGTACAAGTAATTAGTAATGAAAACTACACACTTGGAATGTACAATTTGACAAACGAAAGATCCTACGTGGCAGTTGATGTAACAAGCGTTTTTAGCAATTCGAAATCAAAGGAAATGCAAGTACGTATTAATGTGTGGATCTCCGTATCCACAACTGAAGTAGTAATATAAAATAATTAAACATGATTTAAAAATTCTGTAAATAGTGTCCCTTTATTCACCTATTCGTGTAGTTAGTATAGAAGTATCAAACAAATATAAATATAATAATAATTATTGTGGCTTGTGGACTTATAGACGTTACACACGCTGGTGAGTGAAGGCATCGCTAGCGGGGAGGTGCGGCCGCTGTCGCGCGTGACGTTCGCGCCGGACGAGGCGGCGCGCGCCTTCCGGCTGCTGGCGGCGAGCCGACACCGCGGCCGCGCGCTGCTGCGCCTCGCGGACGAGCGCGCGCCACTACCACACAGGTATCGAGTGTAGATTATATTATAACAGAAACAAAGATGTTAAATAAGATGTTAAATAAGACCATATTAAAAAGAGATTTATATCCAACTAGCTGCGCCCCGCGGTTTTACCTGCATTTTCAGGAAAAAATAGCAGCTTATGTGTTAATCCAGGTAATAAGCTATCTTCATACCTCATCTAAATGTGTTCAGCGGTAAGAGTAACAAACATCCATACGAGTACATACCTAAACATACTTTCGTGTTTATAATAGGTATTAAAAGGAAGTAAGGATTAAAAAAAATGCATTTAGCAACAATATAATACAAATTACTCTTTGTGCTAATGTTCACATAATTTTATTTCAAATTGTAGAATTTCTTCTGAAGCAGCTTCGTCTCACATTCTTATTTGTGGTTCGGATTCTCTTGGGCTTCAAGTGGCGGAAGAAGTTATTAGTTGTGGAGCAAGTAGATTACATCTCCATTTCTACGCACCTTATGGTCCTCATCTATATTACAAGCTACGGTAAATATAATTATGTCATTTATAATATCAGTATTCGGCGGGTAGATAAGTTAAATTTTAATAAAACATGTATGGTTTATCGAAAATCTCTTAAAATTTTGTGATTAGTGCCTAAGCCGATTGTTAAATTAATATAACCAAGATATTTTAAAACTAAATCTAAATATATTTTGGCACAAAAGTTAATTTTTCTTTCGTTTCAGTGCGTGGAAGAAGCAGAAAATCGAAGTAGCAGTAACTTGCGGGAATTTAAACGAAATGAATGATGTTGCAAATTTGTTGCACAGTGCTGCGAGCTTAGGAACTGTAGAAGGTCTACATGTAATTTTAGAGAATCCTTTGCATGAAGCTGTCATTAAGATATTAGATTTATCAACGAGAACTGCGTGTCCTTCTTTGAAGTGAGTTAAGTTTTTCAAGTTTTACTCTGATTTACTTAAAGTAAAATATTATGCTAAATACACAATTATGTTTACAGGCATTTTGTGGTTTTGACCAAAGATATCCACTATGGACATTATACATGCGTTCAAAGAGCTAAGAGTGGATTGCCCTCTACTCTTTTAGATTTGTCTGCTTTACAAACAGTAAGTGATTTTTTGAAACTTTTTGTAGAACGTAATGAGTAGACATTATTTAAGGTCGAAGTGAAAAGTTGGTTGGAATCTATATATACCATACGAGGAAATAAGGTTCAAAACCCGATACGTTGCTTTGATCAGATTCGCACCACTCTCGACACCTCAGTGTACGAAGCACTTTACATTGCTGAGTTTAGGAAACGCTGGCGCAATATCGTTAGAGAGAGGCTACTTGGAGGTGGTGGTTACGAGGAGCACGATTTTTTGAGGAGGATGGTTAAAAAATCGTAAAAATCGTAAAAAATAAAATAAGCATGTTTATACTTGCAAAATATGCATTATTTTATTATTACTCATTGTAGTTTCAAAATACGGATGGTGGTACTTGGTACCGCGGCGTCGCTGTAGCAGTGCAGCGAGCGTTGCGGAGCGCGGACTCAATTCTAGTTGCTCTACCTGAAAGCGCTGGACGCCGGTCTTTGGTTCAAGAGATTGCTGCTTTGACTGGTATAGTCAACAAAACTAATCTTCATATATGTTTCACTACCTAGATGCTCATAATTTGAACTATGTGTTTGCATACAATTTTGTTCCTTTTGCCTTCTGCACATGTTTTTTCATACAAATGTAGAGATTTATGTTTTACTAAGTAAGACTTTCACACGGTCAATAATTAAATAAACCTGATATTTGATTTGATGTAAGCAATATTGTTGAATCATGTAAAGAAAATTTAAATCGTAATTTTAGATAACTTCATTTTATAGTACAAAAATATTATTTCAGATTTAAATATTGCCGACGAAACAGCAAGCAATGCATCACTCGAAGAATTAGGCATGCCACTTGAAAAATCATCAACCGTTTGTACATTCCTCAGTAACGAACACCATTTCTCACTCGATGAAGAAGATATCCCTAAGTTAACGATTGAGAGGTAAATCTACACTAATATTCTAAAGAGGACAGATTTGTATTTTTGGATGTTTTTAATGAAAAACTCAAAAAGTACAGAACCGATTTTAAAAGTTCTTTCACCAATATTAAGCTACGATATTACCAAGTAACAAAGACTGTATTTCATACCCCTGTGAAGAAAGAGCAGGTTGCTATTATAGATAATGAGATAAACTATTTATTGTTTACACCAGAAATTATAGACAAAACATAATACATACATACTCATTTTAAAAATTGCGGCTTTATAGCATAGATTGCTCTATGCTATAAAGTCTTCCTTTCAGAATCTTAAGATCGAAGTTTGAGAAAAAAGTCGACAATTCTATTTCCATTTTCAAATTTTACTACTTCTACTGCTTTATTTCTAAGTAGTAATAGAAGTAACGAAACAGTGTTTTTTTTTTTTTTTTAGAATTAACCAAATTGAGAATATGACTACAATGAGACCGTTACAAGAAGTGAAAGGATTGGAAATGTTCTTCTCGTACGTAGATCCCGACGAGTTGCTAGGCACTACTGATATGGTGCTGCTCCCGACTCTCACTAACAACTCCAGTACGGTATGTGTTCGCTGAATATGGAACGGTAAAAAGGGATTTTTGTAAGAATCATCATCATCATAATCATCATGCCTTAATATCGTCTTTGCAATGTTATAAATAAGAATAATCAATTGTATTTTTATTTATTCTAAGTTTTGTAAAAATAATATTTTTTATTACACCATTTTTAATCCCCGAAAAAAAAGAGGTGTTCTAAGTTTGACCGCTGTTTATCTGTCTATGCTATGGCACCGTAGCTCTTAAACAGGTGAACCGATTTGGATGCGGTTTTTTGACTTGAAAGCAAATTTTCTAAGCGGTAATGTAGGTATGTATATTTATAAGAGCTTAACAATAAATTTAGCAGGACAACGCAGAAATGCAACCAGATTACCTGATCTTGTCATTTATATACCAACTATTTTAGATGCTTTGTTTAAAGATTTTTTAATTATGTAGGTACATACAAGGTAGTTCTAATAATTCATACGTAGGTACGTGACGAAATAATGTTTTAGGAAGCTAACTCTCTCTAATTCAGTCTCATTTTGAAGTTCTTATACGGGAGTATAAGAACTTCAAAATTGATTGATTCAAAATTGAAAGGAAAGGGATTTCCTGTCGCTCACACAATTTCAAGTATAACTTTGAATAATAATTATATTCTACAACTAACGGAAAAAAATCACGGTAAAACTTCTTAGGAAAATGAACTAAACCAAAATTAAATAACAAGATCAAGATAATCAAGTGGCTATCGTTTCAGAGAGATGACGAGTTCGACGTGACCGAGACATACTTGTGCATAGTCCCGGGGCTGGAGGGGCACCACGAGCGGTTCCGCACGCTGTGCGAACGGCTCAAGCTGCCGGCGCTCGTGCTGCAGCCGGGGCTCGACCACCCGGACGAGAAACCTGCGGAACTTGCTCTCAGATACTCTAAGGTTCTGGCACTTTAAATTCAAAGAAAAATATTATGTTAAGCTTATACGCTAATAAATATAATGACTGGACAAGATTGGATGAAATTTGGAACAAAATTGTTATGCCCGGATAAAAATAGAGGCTTTTTATTCCGATAAAATTAATTTCGTTATAAAATTAAACTATGCGATAATAGGATGAACTAACTGCTTCCCAGGCGTGGGTATTATGTAGCTGGTTGAAAATGTATCACAACTAATTAACAAACATCTATTCTCTCAGGTTTTGATGAAGAAGACCACTACGAAAAAAACATTTTACATTTTGGGATACGAAACCGGGGTGATTGTTGCTCTGGAATTAGCGGCGATATTAGAAGATCACGGTGAGTTATCAATTATAACGAACGATAAGTCTTACTTAGTACATAAAAAAGTAAAAAGAAGAAATCATATGTATGTAGGTACTTATCTACCCAGTGGTCGTCAGCTGATGGGCCTACAAAGTGTAAATAAAGTAATTAGGCATAAATATTTTTTGTAGGTTTAACGGGGACTGTGTTCTGTTTGGGCGACGGTCCTGTGGAAATCGCGGCGCTGCTGGAACACGCGCTGAGCCCATTTTCTAGTACGGTAGCGCTGCAAGAAGCTGTGGCACAGCACATGTTTGCGCTGATGGCTCCTGGTTCGGGCGCGGATGCGACGCGCGCACTTAGCGGCTGCTCATCATGGAACGCACGCGTGGACGCGTGTGTGCGCTCACTGCTTGGACACGTGCCACACTCAGCGCAGTACGCACGCACGCTGCTGGAGGCAGCGTACGCGCGCATTTGCGCAGCGCGTTGCGCGTTTTCAGAACCGCGCGCGCTGCGCTCGCGCCTCGTGCTGCTGCGCGCGCGCTGCGAGCGCCGCACGGAAAACACGTGCTCGCTGCAGCGCTACACGCAGCAACAACTCCACGTGAGGGATCTCGTAGCACCTATAGCACACGCTAACGCCGACCCAAGAGCGCCCGCTATCATCAACTCGTACCTTGATAACAATATATTACAGGCGTTCGCGAAGAAAAATCTGTGTGACACTTATCTTCTGAATGCTGACACATTTATGACATCATCAGATTAAGTATTACCAAACCACCCAAGTGTGTGTGATAGATAATTAGATAGATAGGTAAACCTTTTATTGTTCACACCAAAAATTACAGACAAAAAGGATCTTAAAATTTAAAACTAGTGTGAGTTTGGTTTAAGATTTTTTTTTTCTGATAAGCTCCGATAAGTACTGTCTATTTGTCTATCTGACGGAGCACTTTCAACAACACATGCACAGTATTTTCCATACTTTTTTATGAACTTCTCCATCCTCTCAGCATTTGACTCCTCTTAAATGGACCTCTTAAGTAAAGTACCTACATTGATGACCCTATGGCTACATAATTATGTCTAAACATTGTCATGTCAGTGACAGGACAAGTCGCCTGCTTTGTTTACTGTGGTATTTTCTAAAGAATTTACTTATGAAGGATTGTAGGGGTGAAAGATAATATTTATTACTGATTTTTTTAAATATATTAAGTTGTTGTTTTAAGTTTTAAGTGTTTTAAACCATGTATGTAGGTAAGATTTTAGAAATACAACATATATAAACAAAAGTCATGGAATTTATACAATAACAATGTATGTAACAATAGTACGGAACAATAGATATTTATAGAGTTAATTAAATCATCATTGTTAAGGGTGACGGTTGATCCGTTTAAGTTAAGTCTCTAGGGTAAATGACACTTGATCTGTGACGTCGGGCTGCCGGGGCCTACTCGTAAGAAACTGTCAGATTTCAATTTGAGCCATCTGTCCCGGTATCGGGGTGGACGATCAAGTCGGTGCTAGGTACCTACATAGATCTATCTAATAATGTCAACAGATTTAAACTAGAATAAAGGTAAACTCACACATTTTTTGTTTCTTTTCATGTACCTACCTACCTCTTTATCTATACCTAAATTACTTAGATAATCGCTAGGGAGAAAAGCCAAGTGTATAAATATCTCGTCTCATCTCATCTCACTAAAATTATAAAAGTGAAAGTTTGTAAGTATGTTTGTTATTCCTTCACGATGAAGCCACTGCCCGAAATTAAATGAAATTTGGATTAGAGAAAACTTATACTTTGAATTAACACATAGGCTACTTTTTTCACGCATCGTCGTTTTTATCACAGAGCAAGTGAAACCGCAGGGCGCAGCTAGTCAACTAATACATAAACGACAACGACGAAATAGTACCTACAACTACGTCTTTTTGAATAGGATCATAAAGACTAATGAACTTGAATAAATGTATGTATGTATGTATGTACAATACATGTGTTGTATGAACATAAATATTACTTTACATTATACTCGTTCTTATAGGTAGGTGGTACCTTACTGCTAAAATGGTAATTTTATGACTTACAAGTGCTATTCAAATACATCGTACAAATGCTACGTTCATTAACATCTAATTCTTTACATTGTGTTGTTCAATGATCACTCGCTGTCACACCAATTATATAAATCAGAAAGTTGTCTGCCTATCCACCAGAGTTACTGGTTTCCTAATATTTTGCATGCGCATTTCAGACTTCCCTAAAGTTTCAAGAATGAAATAAATATGAAATAAACTATTTCGACCCTCAATCAATTTATACATTATTTAAGGCAATACACCTCAATCAATCTTGATGAAGTTGATAAGAAAAATAGTGTCCATTACATCTTAAGTCCTAATATTGAAAATGAGCAATTTCCGGAATGATGCAATTGCATACCGCAAATAAAACCGCGAGGCATAACTTTATCGTACAATATATAAACATCGTAAATACTAGCTACCCCACGCGGCTTCACTCACGTTGATAAGCACATAGTTAATTATACATTAATTATTATCTATAATCGGATTTATATAAGATTGGATTTTTGGAGCTGGTCTGCTCATGGAGTCGGAAGGTGGCGTTAGGAACTCCTCTAAACAAGATAGACCCACCGTGTTCGAGTTGGATTTTGCTTGGCCCTGGATAACTTGTAGATGTAGTACCTACCTGGGGGTACTACGAGATACATATCCAGGGCCTGAAGATGAAAGTTAAAAATAAGATATGGAAAAACATTTATAAAAATAAGCGTTTATTCAAACATTCAGTTGTACTAACTTAAAAATAATAATTGTATGCCAAAGCTTGAAGCGCAAATAAAAAACAAAAAAAAAAATTATGAAACCTAATATTTTATTTGTGTAAAACAACTTATGTATATTTGTAAAGTTTCATCTCTAAAGCTCAAGCAAAAATCCGCTGCATCCCAATAGGTACCTACATCCCCGAATCACCGCCATTGTGGATGAGAATCAAAATATTTTTTTTGCTAAGCATATTTTGAAACTTTTCTAAATCCAGCTCAAAAAAAAAAGATATATGCTGATTGTGACACCCCGTTTCGTCACTTGAGACTGAGAGTTACAAAATAGGAAAACGGTGAAACAAGTGTAAACTATCTTATTCTTTCTTGTATAGCTGTACTTTGGTAGTTAGTTTATATTAGTTAATACATTTGCAAAGTTTCATTTCATCCGCTCTATACAAAGAACACCAGGCTCATCCTTTTTGTTATTTTTTTAAAATGTGAAATACTCGTACGTCGTTCTTATTTGCTTAGCACCTATATTAGCAAAATTTTACTACCATGCTTTTCATATGAATTAACTCCATTACCTAAAACCCCCATAAACCTCCTATAAGGGATTATGTATCATTAAATCCTGAGGAAACCTTTTGTGTTTTTATGTTTATTACATTAACAGAAGTTCAAAGAAGTAGCAATTTTTAAAATTTATGTATAAACTTTCAAAGTCCAATTCACTATTTGAAAGATTGGGTCTCAATTTCATATCTCTATCGTCAGCGGTTTTACCTGTACGTTGATCACTTAGAATATGAGTTTATTTTATATATATAGACGTAAATGCATCATAAGCCTACAATGTTGATTTTATATTCAAACTAGGAAATAAAAAGTAACTAATTAACAGTATATATTTTATATCCATTGTCGTTTTCTGCCAAACTAGTGGGGACACCCGTGTTTGTAGCAGCGCCTGTCCTGTTAGGTATGTTAGATTGTTAGATACTAAATAATAAATATTTTAATAACTGAATTATAAACGATCGTCAACTTTTACATACAAAATCACCGAGTGAGAATAAAAATATAACAGATTAAAATCATAACATCAGAATGTAATGAAACTATTGTTTTGAAACTTTTTAAATAAATATTATATAACGGGGTAAATAAAAAAATACTTTGTTTTTTCTTCATTTTAATGCTTAATAATTTGTGTTTTACTTGTTTAATAAGGGTAGAAGTTGAATTCAAATTTCAATACTTTAGTTTTTTGATGATTACAATTTTTTCCATTTTCATTACATTTTGTCGTGATATTTTTATACGTGTGAAAGTTGGCGAGCTGTTTGTTACTTCATGACGCTGACGGTGGCAACTTAAACGTATCCTGGATTTACCCATTGACTATATTTTATTACGGAAAAATAAACTATGTCTGTTGGATAGGATAGGGGGAAATACAGAAGAAAAGTCGATTCCAGTTCGTTCAGGTTCAGTTCACATATGCAAAAAAAAAATACAAAAGTTAAAATAGTTTTTTTAAACATTGAAATGGGTAATAAAAGTCAGAGCGCTTATCATAAATAGATAACATGGCTCCGAGACCGCAAGAGCAGTCGGCGGCGGAGGAGGACGCGCGGGCGGCTGCACACGGAGACAGGGTCGTCATCTCCGGCATGGCCGGCCTTTACCCGCAGGCGCGGTACATCAAGGACCTCGAGAATATCCTATATAATAAGGTACGTAACATAACTTTACCCGTTTTGTTTGTAATCTTTTGCAATTTTTTTAGATCAGGACTTATGTCCTTGTATTCTTTTGTAGAGGTATATATTTTATCGTTGATAAACCCGTTTAGACGTAAGCAGCATGAAAATGGTCATGATGATTCATTGACATCATGGACAACCTTATATCAAAGCCAAAAGTCTTAATTACCTACTCAAATCACAAAATAAATTGTGGTGTGCAGTTATGTAAACACAAAAGTAAAATTATCTACAAAAATGCCTCATGCGTTTTTTTCGATGTTTTTTTAATCAAAATACATTAATTACTTGCAGCTGAACCCGGCGTCTGCGGCTGACCTGCGCTGGAAGTACGATCACCCAGAGGCCGCTAAGTACACGGGAAACGTGCCCGACCTGGAACGTTTCGACGCGCAATTCTTCAAGGTCCACTACCGGCAGGCAAACAGCATGGACCCTATGTCGCGCAAAATCTTAGAACAGGCATATGAAGCCATTTATGATGCTGGTAAAATATTAAACTTTCTGTTTCCGTACCTACCCATTCGTTTGAAGTACACGCTATTCCAAATTAAAGTGTTTAGATATTTCAAAACGAAACCAAAATTACACTGAACTAAGCTAGAACTATAGATAAACTTCAGATGCAAGAAATTCCAAAATAGAACTACATATGATAACCATCACTTAGTAATAGTACCTACTTTAGTAACCATCAGAATTAATACTTTGTAAATTTTATCGATTTGAATTGTTTACAATGGAATTAAATTTCTTTTGGAATTAAAGTGAAAAGTCAAATGTACAAAATTCGTGTATTAAACCCACTTTAGCCTCGACTTAAATATTTGCCCTCGCCATTGGCGCAGGCTAGCTAAACGTCTAAGCTAAAATGGCTTGTTTTATGTACTCGTTGTACCAATCTACTAACAATGTCCTAAATACAAAGAATAAAAAATTCAAGTTAATATATTTTTCTCATATTATTATTAATTTATTCAAATGCTCATACAAACCCTATGAGCAGTATGATACTTTCTAACAATATTGCACCTATTCAACGCATACATAAACATACATTTATAAGTACATACCAACTATCATGGCATGTTATTATAACTTTGTATTAATCCGTTACAATTTCTAATTATAGGAATCAGTCCTGTACATCTATCAGGAAAAAATGTTGGCGTGTACGTCGGGAGTTGTTTTTCTGAGACAGAGAAGGCATGTTTCTACGTCGCCACCAGCAGAACAGGCTTTGGTGTATCCGGGTAAGCGATTAAGGGCACCACAAAATAAAAACAAACTTTTGCGCAAAACTGTGTAGTTACATATAGGTAGTGTAAAATAATTTAGTTACAACAGTTTGTCCTTACGGACATGCAATAGCTACTTAAATATCTACGAGATAACATTATTTATATTTTTAATTTTTTTTTATAATATACTTAGATATGGAATATAAAAAAATTGGGGGAACCTTATTCTAAATTTTTTTTAATATAGCTATCTGTGCATCGCTAAAATTAGTTAACATTATAAAAAGCTTGTTCTATTAACCATTCCTTAAGACCATATTAAAATCCATGTCCATCTAGAGATCTAGTATGGAACGTTAGGCCATTATATTTTTTTATTGCTGTGTGAAATGAACTTCATTGACACATTGCGTCATTCGATTGTTGTGTTCAAGCAAATTTATAATGTACTTAGGGTCAACAGATTCTTTTCCCTGAAAACATTCCTAACTGAATCAGTCCTATGTAGACTATAAATCGCTCTTATACATCTCTTATGTATCTCTCTTGTTGTGTATCTCTTATGTTCTGTACATCACCTTTGTTAGTTATTATCTTGGAGCAATTCTCGACTAAATTAAGGTACGAGTATATGAATAAAGAGGTAACCGGTAAGGTTCACCGTCCAATTATTATGTAACTTGAAGCTGAATTTGTGCTTCTACTCTTAACAATAGATGCAACAAAGCCATGTTTGCGAATCGTATTTCGTACTGGCTAAACGCAAAGGGTCCGTCTGTGTCCATCGACGAATCCTGCTGCAGCTCCACGGCCGCGCTCGAGGCCGCCTACAAGGCCATCTCCCAAGGACAGTGTGAAGCCGCCATCGTTGGTGGAGCTAACCTATGTCTACATCCGCAATCTTCAGTGCACTACGGAAGGTAACATATTATTTCATAATTTCAATTTGTTATCAATGATCTCAGATGAATTGATGAACATAAATATGAAAGCTTTATTTTCTGCATTTTTTTTGTTACTTAGTTAACGTTTCCGAAATGTTGCAACAAATTATTATATAATCGAGTATTTGAACGTTTACGTAATAGAGAACCAAGCTTTACTAATGTTATAAATGCTAACGTTAGTTTTGTTTGTTACGCTTTCACGCCTTAACTTTTCAATCGATCATAATGAAATTTTACACAGGTGCAGGGACAGAGAATTATATAGGCTTCTTTTCATTAGCGCGCGCATATTGTAAGACTCGTTTTTTCCTTTTTTCATGGGTAATTACAAAATGTTATAGTAAATCAAAAACTGAATTATGGATTAGAACATTTAGAACATCTTAAATACTCTTGTTAAAATTAAACTGGCAGTGCATTTAGCTTTTGTCACCCAGACAGACATCCGTAAAACTAAAAAAACTAATAATTATACAAAAACAGATATATTTTGTTGCCAATAAAAAACAAATGGAATCGACAGGAATATCTTATCATGGTCTCTATTTTCAGGAATTTCACATAATTAAAATTGGTGTTATTTTATATCAAGAATATTTTTTATTGCAGAATAATGAACATTAGCATGGACGGTAATACGAAATCATTTGCCGACGACGCTGCAGGTTGTGCTCAATCTGAAGCAATCAATGTGCTGTTTCTACAGAAAGCCAAAGATGCAAAACGGTAAATGAAAGATTTTCACAGAGTTAATTAAATTGATTACGTTAAATTGAAGTCATCGAGACCGTGGTAAGGTACAAATAGTTATTATGTGTGAGATTGTATAAAAACAATTTTTCA
This sequence comes from Alcis repandata, assembly GCA_949125135.1. Lineage (NCBI taxonomy): Eukaryota > Metazoa > Arthropoda > Insecta > Lepidoptera > Geometridae > Alcis > Alcis repandata. Next base: position 9,009,372 of record OX421241.1, read on the forward strand.
GAATTTACGCCGATGTAGTGCATGTTAAAAGTGAATTTGTATCTTTGATGGAGGGAGAAACTGGTCCAAGGTACGGATTCTATCGTAAACCAGCCGACACAGCCAAGTTCTTAAAGACATTTTACGACGAGGCTGGCGTGACGCCGAAAGAAGTCGAATATGTTGAGGCGTTTGGTTCAGGTAATCACCTCACACAATCTATAAATCTCTTACTGAAGTAATACTACTACCTAATGTCAATATTAAATATTTTTTTGTTATAGCGGTTGCGGAAGTGGACAAATCTGAATTGGACGCCATTGACCAAGTGTTTTGTAGCGAGAGAGAAGAACCGTTGCTTGTCGGTAGTGTTATGTCAAATATTGGGTACGGAGAAGCTGCTTCGGGTATATCTGCTGTGACAAAGGCCAGTATTTTTAATAGATTGTCGTACTATGTTATTAAAATCTTATGCTATTTTAAGTTTAACAATCTAGTTTCGAGGCAGGTGTTACTAGGGTACCACAAAGGCTCGCTGGCGGGTAACATAAACTACTCGACGCCGCGACGAAACGTGGCGGCGCTGCAAGAGGGCCGTATGCGCGTGCTCACTGACAACCAGCGCTTCCGGCGCACGTACGCCGCCGTCAACAGCATGTCCGTCACCGGCGTCAACGCGCACGTGCTGCTACATGGCCACTACAAGCACAAGGTACATAATTATGTCTGTGTTTGTACATAATATATGTCACAACTATCGAGTTATCTGAACCTTCGATTTGAAGAAATTCTGATTTATACCATAATTATTTTAAATTTAATTTCATCCAAAGCGCTACACGCTCCATCTATAGGTACTTTTTTGTAACGTTGCGTAGCATACTAGCAATCCTTAATTATAGTTTTGCTGTAGGTATCATTAGATACCTACCTAGTATACTCCTGGTATCGGGTATTTATCTACACCATAATCGTAATAATCATTGGTATAGTCCTTATAATCCTGAATAAAATGACATATAAACTGACGGATGGAATTACATTAGTAATTATAAACTAACATTATAAACTGACGGATGGAATTACTAATGTAATTCCATCAGTCAGTTTATATGTCATTTTATTCAGGATTATTATATTATGACTAAAGCTGAGTACCTACCCGGTAGGTACTCAGCTTTAGTCATAATTCATAATTCTTATAATTAAACAGGACCTAGATCGTTATAAGGCCAACATTCCGCGGCTCGTGACCATATCTGGCAGACAAGACACTGCTGTGGAGAGGGTTCTCGATCTATTGAAATATCACCCCATCGACCCTGAGGAGCTAGCGCTACTGCACAATATACATGAAACAAACATAGCAGGGCATTTAGGGAAGGGTTACACCATTCTCGGTAAGTAATGAAATAATATTGCTTACTCAATAATAGTAGGTAAGATATCTTATGTCCAATATTCATATTTTTGTAAAGACTGTTTTATTAATATTGTACCAGTGGTGCCCCGCGTGTTCACTGTTCACTTGCGTTATCCGGGATAAAAGTAGCCTATATATCAATCCAGGATATGCGCCAGCTTCGTACAACAAATATCCTAATTTTTATGCCAAACTTTTGCTCCGTTTTTGAACCCATGTATTATAAATTTTTCCATATATTTTTCCAAAATACTTTCTCAGTAAGCGTGATTTAAACTCTTTATTCTTTTGAATAAAGAGCTCAAGTCTTTTAGAACCAGTGGTATAGGCTGTGCGCTGATATAATTAAGTATCAGCCAGTGGGCCTAGCACAACTTTGACGTAAAAATACGTAGCGAGTATTCGATAGAAAAGTGTACGCCATTTACACCCGTCAGGAGCACACTTGACAGTCGTAAATGGCGTATACGTATTTTTACGTCAAAGTCGTGCTAGCCCCACAGGACTATAAATTTTATAAATCTACTAGCTGACTCGACAGACGTTGTCCTGTCAAAAGCCATTTCGTCAATTCTATGTCAAATGTCAAAAGTTAATGCTATTGCGTAACTATAGCAACCGTAGTATGTTGATGCTAACTTGTCAATTTATAGTAAAAATTATCAGTATATATATATAATTTGCAATAAATTAAAATTGCGACTATAATTTGAGATTTAAACTATCCTATCTCTCAAGTTGGATCGAACTGCACATGGTGTGCGAATTTTATTATATTCGGTTAAGTGGTTTAGGAGTCCATTGAGGACAAACATTGTGACACGAGATTTATATATATTAAGATATAGGTAATAGATAAAAAACCTTTTTGTACAGAATTTAAAAAAGAATCCGTTTTGCTAAAACGAAAATATAATTCTTGCTAAAATTAAGCTTCTGTCACACAAGAAATTTATTCTTCCTCTGTTTTTTATTTGCGCAACAAGCTTTTGCATAAAATTATTATTTTTAATTTACAACCAGTTTTTGAGATGATTATTTGTAATTTTTTTATACCGTGTTTTCTGTTCATAAACCTAGGGCCTACGTACCTATGTCCTATAATACGTATATTGTACCACAAATAAGTATATTAAAAACTTCTACGTTTATATAAACTAAGTGGGCATTGATTGTTAATTTGGTATATTCAATTTAGACACGAACTCCGAAGGTGCGACAGTGAGCCTATCGCAGCACACGGAGTATACCGACGGCGCGCAGCGGCCGCTGTGGTTCGTGTACAGCGGGATGGGCTCGCAGTGGGCCGGCATGGGCGCGCAACTCATGCGCATACCTATCTTCGCCGCCGCCATCGAACGGTAAATAGTTATTGCAAATAAGTTAATGTAATAATTTACAATACCAAGATGATTGAGAAAAGTAATTTGGGAATAATTTTCTAAACACAAAATTGTTTTCAGATGTCGAAAAGCACTGGAACCGAAAGGACTTGACATTGTTCGCATATTGACATCTCCCGACGTAACAATATTCGACAACATCTTGCACTCGTTTGTGGGCATCGCTAGCGTACAGATTGGGCTCACAGACATTCTGTTACAGCTGGGAATAGTTCCTGATAATATCATAGGTACCGAAGTATTTTATTAAAGCTAACTCTACTGACTAGGTACTTGTATATAGGTATTAACAATGTGTCAGAATTTTAAAATATTTATTTTGCTTCTAGATTCTACCTGATTAGTGATAAGTTAAGTTCTTTTATGTTAAGTTAGGCTCTTTTATTACCGAGTTTAGAGAAGAAGGTTATTGTTTTATTCTGTCAGTTTAATTACTTACAACTAACTTCGTTTTGTTTGAAACATCAAATTCGCGCGTGTTTGGCAGGTCACAGCGTGGGCGAGCTCGGGTGCGCGTACGCCGACGGCTGCCTCACGGCGGAGGAGATGATCTTGGCCGCGTACTGCCGCGGCCGTGTGTCGCTCGAGACTCCGTTCATTCGCGGCTCCATGGCCGCTGTGGGCGTCGGCGCACAACAGGTTACTTTGCTTATTAATTTTTTTTTCCAATGTTCAATGTAATTTATTCAGTCAAATAAAGTCAAACACAGTCTATTATATTTTAGTAGTTATTTGTTATATATATAGTTATTTTATTTGCATTAAGCATTTTTGCAATTTAAACGACTCTATCCTTGTTTCAGATGTCAATAATGTGTCCCCCCGAAATAGAGATCGCCTGCCGCAACAGCACCGAGTCGTGCACTATCTCGGGCCCCGCGGAGGCGATGCGTTCCTTCGTCGCGGATCTCACTGCTCAAGGCATCTTCGCCAAGGAAGTGCCGTGCTCGAACATCGCGTACCACTCGCGATATATCGCAGAAGCTGGTAACAAATTTAAATACACACTGAGGGTTCTATTATCACAGAAACTATAAAATATAGCGGCCTGAAATTTGGCATAAGCCTAGAATACTTTGATCCATCTGGTCCGTTACCGGTGCAGAGCCACCGGGCGGGATAAGACCCATTATGTTAACCAACACAATTTGTAGAATTAAAATGCTAAGAAATGGTTCTTTACCTGAAAATAGGGTCCCGTTTAAATCTAAAGTTTGAGGGCTAAGAAATGTGGTCATGTGCGATGTCATATGAAAGGTATTAACTTAAACAAATTTTCTTGTTTAAACCATGCATAGTTTTTTTAAATTACAAAAATTGTAAAAAAATATGAATGAATTCATCAAAAATATCAAAATGGCTCATTTATACTAAACTAGCTTCTGCCCAAAGCTTCGCCCGTGTAGATCCCTCTATCCCTCAGGCACCCTTTAGTTTTCCGGAATAAAATTAGCGTAACCCTCCTTTTTTTAATGAAGACGCAAAGGGTCTGATATGGGTTAGATCTATTATTTTTATAGGCCATCATCGTTCACAACGCTCCATTCCTCTTTAAGTCATAAATACCACATCTATATTTCCATACACTTCTAATAAGTTAGTTATTTTTATTTGACTACCAAAATATACAGAGGAATAATTTATACTGCAAAACAACGCTTTGCCGGGTCAGCTAGGTAGTAGGATAGATATTCATATGTATATCCATCTCACTCGCATAAATTTATATTTATATATTTACATTTATAAATGTATTATATATGTAAGGATTGTAAGGTAACGTAACACATCTTATTGCATTGTATTCAAATAAAAAAACATCTCAGGTCCTGGTTTACTAAAGTACCTGAATGAAGTCATCAAAACACCCCGGGCCAGGAGCAAACGCTGGGTTTCTTCGTCAGTGCCACAAGACAAATGGAGCGAGCCGGCGGCCAAGTACTCGTCGGCGGAGTACCACACCAATAATCTACTGGTAAGGGCTCGAATACTAATAAAGTGATGTAGTGTGGTAACGTTGTGTGGCCTCTTATGCCCCGCCTACACCCGCAGAGCCCCGTGCTGTTCGAGGAGGCGAGCGCGCTGATCCCCGCAGACGCGGTGCTGGTGGAGGTGGCGCCGCACGGCCTGCTGCAGGCCATCCTCAAGCGCGCGCTGCCTGACTCCGCCACAAATATCCCACTCACGCGTCGCGGACATTCTGACAACGTGCTTATGCTGCTTGACGCTATTGGCAAGTGAGTATCAAGAACGGATAAAATAAAGTAGATTTTTTACTAAAATAAGAAGTAGCGGTTAACTGTGTTTCTCTATATTTCAGGTTGTATTTACATGGACACAATCCCAAAGTGCAAGTTCTGTATCCAAAAGTAGAGTTTCCTGTATCAACTGGCACACCATTCTTATCTCATTTTGTGCAGTGGGCTCATCAAGAACAGTGGTAAGTATTAAAAAGCTTTTAATAGTAGCAATTTATATAGCAACAGAATTGAGACCCGAATAATTCATATATTAAAATTAACATTACAATTAAGGCAAAAGATTCAGCGTCTGCTACAAGATATAATGTTGTTTTGAAGGCCCTTGGCGCTTTACCTGTCAGCTCGCAGAAAAATAGCTGCGTCGAGCACATTCGTGATGTCAATTTATGACGATGAGTACACTTATCTGGCAGGCTACGTAATCAGGAGTAAGTGCTTCATTTGTTTGAGTTTGCAATCCCAAAATCTAAAACATTGAGATAACATATGATATATAATGTATAATAAAGATTTACTTAAATATACGTGTAAACAACAATAATAATAATGAGTGTGCAGTCGTAGGGACTTTTTCCGAAACAGCGGACGTGGGATGCATTGTGATGTGGTAACAGTTGACAAAAGCCTCACGCCGCTAACCTTGGCAAACGAGAACTGGCGCAAACCATCGGTGCTCAGCACCGAGGATCGCAAGGACGTATGGAAGGGCAAGGAGCTGCACGGACGGTTCTACCGGGCTTTAACAAGGTCCAATGTAGACCTGCTCGCGTCGGTGGCCTGGCTGCGCTTTGGTGACCTTTTTGGGAAAATTGAGGGTTTTGCCTGTGCAATTGCGGACGAAGTTATTAAGACGAACAACTATCGGAAGTGTATCCTGAAGGACGGTACGGTCAACATTTGTCGGGTATGCCACCGTCCCGGTGAGTCACTCAGGCATTTCACTTCCGGTTGTTCGCTTCATCTTGGTAACGGTGAGTACTTGCACAGACATAACCATGTGTCCACAATAATTCATCAGCAACTTGCACTTCAAAACGGTCTTGTCAAGACCGAGGTGCCGTACTGTAAGTATGCACCAGCGCCAGTTCTCGAAAATGGTCGTGCTTTGCTCCGTTGGGACCGCTCTGTCATCACGGATAGGACTATTGTAGCTAATACCATAAGCCTGATATCGTGATAGGCGACCGATCCCAAATCCCAACGCCGGGCAGTACTCGTCGACATCACCGTCCCACATGACGATAACCTCGTGAAGGCCGAGAAGGACAAGCTCAGGTTACCGCTATATGGGCTGTTGATTCGACGATCATTGTCCCGATACTCATTTCGGTGAATGGGCGTATAGTGAAGAGACTCGACCAACATCTGAAGAGGCTCTCGCTAGAAATTTGGGTCAAGGGTCAGATACAAAAGGCGGTGATTCTTGACACTGCCCGCATTGTCAGGAGATTCCTCACTCTGCAGCCTTAACCACTGGTATCTTGGGCCCTGCCCCGCTGCCGGTGGCACCCTATAATTTTATAATGTTTTTAGGTTTTAATAGAAAAATATTGTAAGAATTTAAATTTAAGAAAATAAATTAATCAGTGCTAACATATAATAATGATAACGTACTTTACTTTTTTGAATCCGTTCTATTATCACGGACAGAACTAATTGTTGCCAATAAGCTTGATATCGCGATAGTTGACCAGTACGAGCGTCGAGCAATGCTCGTCGACATCATGTTCCACATGACGAGAACCTCGTGAAGACCGAGAAGGGCAAGCTCAGTAAGTACCTCGACTTGGCCCACGAGGTTACCGATGACGATCATTGTCTCGGTAGTCGTTTCAGTGACGTTTGACGGTTGAGTCAAGGGTCAGATGCGAAAGGCGGTGAGATCCTTCACACGACCCGCATTGTCAAAAGGTTCCTCAATCTATATCCCCAACCAACGGTAGCATGGGCCCCGTCACGCTGCCGGCGGCAGCCTAGTATTAATTTTTTTTCATAAAATGTGTATTGTTTTTTATTGTAAAAAAAAAAATTAAATCAAGAAATATATAATACATTTCTGAATAATGGTTATAATAATAAATAATTGTGATGACACGCCAAAGATTCTAGGTTTTTTGAAATTGCTGGCTAAATGTAACTAGTGTCGCTTGTACAATAAAGAATCTAAAACAATGATTACAAATTTGTATATCTTCAGATAAAACGTTACTGCCTTTTTCGTACGCGCTGGTGGCAGCGTGGGATACCCTCGCAATGTCGTTAGACGTCCCAAAGAAGTCGTTGAACGTGGAATTCAAAGACGTCAAGCTGTTTACGCAACCAATACTACACGAACAGAAGATTGTCAGACTCAGCGTTACGCTGCATAAAGGGGACGGACGATTTGAGGTACTAACAGATAGGTCCATGATCACTGTGAAAGTTAGAGGTATTGATAAAAAAAAGGTTTCCTTATATGGGATTAATACACACAATACCTACTTCAGAATTCAAAATCTTTACGATTGAGATTCCTTCAACGTTACCCGAACGTAAGCTAACCTATTATCATACCTGTAGCCTATACTAACACGAAGGACCTGTTTGGTTCAGCGGTAGTATATCCGCCTTATAAGTAAGCGGTCTCAGGTACGATTCCCGGCCGGGCAGATGTCTGAATGATGAATTTATATCTGCTCTGGGTCTGGGTGTTAGTTGTCCTAGTCGTTGTGTGTGTTTCATGGCATCCCCGACACAAGAGTATCCTACTGGGGAGTGGGGAGTTATGACTTTGAAACTTTTAGTATTAATTAAATATTTAGAAGGTATATGGTTTGTATGTTTGTTTGTGTGTATGAGAGTAATCGCCAAAACTTCTGGCCCGATTTTAAAAATTCTTACACACGTGAAAAGCTCCAGTATTCCTGAGTGCAGAATACCACTCAGGAATACTGTAGTTGTAAGAAAAGGGTAAGCTACGCCGAAAGTGGAGCATAGTACTCGTCATTATGAACTATTTTTATTTTTACTCTGGGACCACCCCGGAATTCGCGAAAAAAATCAGTTGTTCCGGATACAGTTTGTCGAGTATCATTGACATTTTTCTATGTAACCGCTGATTTTTTTTTCAGAGCTGGTCCCAGAATAAAAAAATGCTACTAATATTATATACGCGAAAGTTTGTGAGTATGTTTGTAGCTCTTTCACGCAAAAAAACGGATAAACGGATTTACATGAAATTTGGAATGGAGGTTGTTCATGGTCTAGAATTCTATATTAACACATAGGCTACTTTTTATCCCGGAAAACGCGAGTGAAAGCAGCAGCTAGCTGTAGCTGCTGTGCGCAGTTGTTTATAATGATGAGTACTATGAGCTCCTTTCGACTTAGCATTCTATTTCCTTATAACCTTGAATAAGGCTATGTTTTAAAGCTCTACCAACAAAGCTGAAGGCCGAGCGACACTGGGCATGGGCTCGAAGTTATCATCATCAGCTAGTTGAATGGTTTTACTTTTTGACAGCTATGGAACTTGGTCATGGTGTGTTTAGTGTCACGCTCTTGTCAGTTTCTTTCAATACAAGATTTTACGCACTCATAAAAAGGTTTTAACTATTATTTTAGATAATGGAAGAACGCTCGAAAGTTGCTACAGGATTCATTACCAGTATAGATTCTCCACAAATTGAAGCTGTTTCGAACTCCAACACATATAAAGATGATTACATGAAAGCGCAAGAAGTATACCATATTTTGTCTGAAAGTGGATATTTTTATAGGTAATCAAACACTACATGCTCGTACATTTACATCTCTCTCTTACATCTTACACAACATAAAACGTACGTACGTTCTATAAGTTTAAATCAAAACATAAAAATATCCATGTTACGAAAAGTGTTTCTGTACTTAGTACTCATATAAAACACCGAGTAACAAACTGTGGATAATAAACATGCTAGTACTATACCTATTACAACTTGAGTAATTTTTTTTTAGAGGCGCATTTCGCAGTGTCCATAGTACAGATAATACTATATCAGAAGCTAAAATTTCGTGGATTGACAACTGGGTGACGTTCATCGATGGACTATTTCAATTAAATACATTGAAATATACACATAGCGGTGTTTCACAACCTGATCGCATTGGAAGAATGGTCATTGACGTCAAAAAACATTTCGATTGCATAACAGGAAATGAGAGTTCTGAAATTAATTCCACACCAGCATTGATTGATGTTAAAATATGTGAAGTGCAAAGTAGAACCAGGTAATACTTTGTCAAAAGACTTATAAGAATATAAATGGAAGAAGATAATATAAGAAGAGTATCCAAAAAGGCCGCTATTTTTCAAAATGATCCGAGGGGGCCGATTTATTGCATCTGGGAGTTACTGGGGTCCCTGATTCCATTATAATATGACGCTTTTTACATGCTCTCAAAAAAGAGGGTTAAGTTAATTTTATCCCGAAAAATAAAAGGTGCCTGAGGGATTAATAGTCCACGCGGGCGAAACCATGGGCAAAAGCTAGGTTACAATAATCAGACATCTGGTTGTGAAACTCAGTTGACTAGGTGGCCAGAAGCAAGAAGCTTCAAGAAATACCTTCCACAATTAGCAATAATAGCTAATATTGAATGCGTTAAATATCTTTTATCTGTTATTTTAGGAGCGGTGGTCTGTTAATGGAAAACTTATGTTTTCGTAGCGTGCTGCAAATGAATGATGATCAGGTCACTTTGCAAACTCTGAAGTTTGTTCCTAGATTCAATTCAAATTTTGATGTAAGTAATTTTCAAAGTATGAAGTAGAACGTTGTTAGATTGAATTTATTTGGCATTCAAATACCTATTAGGTTTTTTATTATAAATACAAACATGCTAGTACATAATTATAATGACTTTAACTTACAGGTTTCTACTGCTCTTTACGTTTTACTCCAAATAGCAGCAGAAAACACAAAAAAAGAAAGTATGAGCATATTGGGACTGACTTTTGACGATTGTTCACGTCAGTTATTTGATAAAATGAATAAGATCATTGAAATCGGCATTCCTACGAGTAAAACTAAACTTCAATATCGTGAAATATCCATTGGTAACGCTATTAAAGAAAGTCAAAGTGAATATCAAAATGTTGATGTTATATTAATACAAAACCTATCTAAAAACGAAAAGGTAAGGTAAAATCATTCTCATCAAACCCATATGGGTCTTGGTAAATCATAATCTTAGCAAGTGGGCGGGAACACACGGGTGCTTCTATTTAAATTTTGATTATAATTCTCAGATAAGAAAAAGTTTCCATCACACACTACAGCCCAATTCTTTTATCGTGAATGAAGAAGACACCACAAGAAGAGCTTCAAATTCCTCATTTGAATTGTGCCACATTATATCAGTTATAAATTGCACTAACAAGCAACTTGAACTTGCTTATTGGACGCCAACCATTGAAGTGCCTCCGACGTCGACATTTACTGTCCGTTCAGAATCGGATCTGCCTCTCTTAAAACATGCACGTGTCGACTTACCTCCTGAAAAAGGTCTATTAATTCTGACATCTTATCCACCTGTAGTGGGACTTATCCAGCTAGTTAAAAAGTGGAGAAGAGAGAAAACTCGCAATGAAATCCAAGTGATTATGAAAAAAGATTTCAAAGAGAATCTCGACTCGGATAACCATGACATCTTGGATGTTATTTTGGCTTTTAATGTATTTGACAACGTAAGATCGATTTACTTCTTTCCTATTGTGAATGTTTACTAAATGCAGATAAATGTCTCATGAGCATATTGCATTGTTTTGTAGGGATTATGTGGTGGTGAATACTACTTGCCTGTGGAAGAAACTTCAACAATTAAGGATAATGTTGCGCTGCGAAGTGAAGTAGTTGGCGATTTCAAATATTTGAAATGGATGCAGGCTCCGGAGCTAACGGGAATTGGCACTTTAGTAGCGGTATGATTTTTTAGGATTCTGAACCTCCTTCGGGAAAGAAACCTTAAGGTGCGATTTCGGTGTGTATGTCACACCGAAGTCTTCTGTCTGTATGGCACAGCCAATCGTCTTAGGAATCATACAAGCCAGCGATATGAATTTCCCACGGCGCTAAAATGTTAACCACTACTTTATCTTGTAGACTTGAATTTGCCTTGCCTCTATATAATGTTAACCACTACGTTAACTTGTAGAAAAAAAACATGCTGAGATAGACATAGGTCTAAACCTGCAAATTTGATCCTGAACTGAGAACCTAAAAGAGGTAGATCTCTCAAATCTCTTCTCTTTTCAAACAAAAACTGATAAATGGTCTTCCTTAAATGCAGGTTCACTATACAGGCATAAATATTGGTGACGCTCAACGGGCCCTTGGAATCACTTTCACCAATGGCAACAAATGTACATATAATGGCTATGGAATGGATTTCAGCGGTATAACAGAAAAGTAAGCCTTTTTAAGTTTGAGTTGTTTTTAACTTGATAGGTCTTACTAATAATAGGTTATTGTGATTGTGTTCTGTTAAGGGTAGGGAAAGCGGCCTTAGAATGTTTACAGTCCCTTTTCCTGTCCCATAGATTTTGTTGCTTCTGTTCTGTTCTATTTGTTCAGTATAATCAAGGTACTACACCTTTTCATAATATTTTACGATGCACATTATGTCTACATTTTTAAAACTGATTTTTCAGAGGTGAGAGAGTGATGGGTCTGGTTCCCAACGGTGCTGCCAGTAGCTACGTAATGGTCCGGCCGGAGCTAACGTGGCCCGTGCCGGCGTATTGGAGTCTAGAAGATGCGGCTACAGTTCCGTTTGCCTACGTATACGCATACTATTGCCTCGTCATTAAAATAGTTAGTCATAATTTACTTATTACGAGGACCAATATTTTAAACATTATTCATTTTATACATATACATGGTTCTACAGAAAGGGTATGCTAATCCGCAAAGGGCTCATAGTACTCATCATTATGAACAACTTTTATTATGGGACCAACCCGGAATTCACGAAAAAAAATCAGCTGTTCCATACATTTTGTCGAGTGTCATTGACATTCTTCTATGGAACAACTGATTTTCTTTTTTGAATTCTGGGTTGGTCCCGTAGTAAAAGTTGTATAAAATGATGAGTACCATAAGCCCTTTTCGGCTTAGCATACCCGTTCTGTAAGTATAATCCTGTATAGCCATTGTCTTATTGTCTGTCATGCTTCATTCCATCGTTAGATTGTTCTCTTCAAACTATAAACATAATGGCGTCGACAAAAGACAATGGATAGTTGCTGGAAACATTACAAGACTTTTGAAGTATTTATATTTTCTATAATATTTTTATTCCCATAATCTAACTAATATTGAAAATGCGAAAAATGTAGAGTGTATGTGTTGTATGTGTTTAATTAAGCACAGCTATTAATATCTAAATATCATTGCAGAGCTATAGAACTCTGACAAGTAACGTAGACCAGTTCAGTGTGTTGGTGCACGGTGGCGCGGGCGCGCTGGGCCAGGCCGCGATCAGCATCTCCCTCGCGCGCGGCTGGCGCGTGTTCACCACCGTCGGAGACTCGGGCAAGAAGCGGTTCCTCATGAGACTGTTTTCTGAACTAGACGGTTTGTAAACAAAACAATGATTACCTACAACTTAGTTTATGTAGGTAATGTTTCTTATCATTTTGTCATTTGGATGAAAGTTATCCGAAGCTATTTTCATCTTCAAATAAAATATTTTATAAAACAAAAACTTACTTTATTTCATACAAAATCAATGTTTCAGAAAGAGATATCGGCAACTCACGAGACTCTAGTTTTAGAAACATGGTTTTGAACGCTACGAATGGATATGGATGCAATGTGGTCATATGCTGTCTCAAAAGAGAATTAAAAAATGTAATTATTTTTATAAAAATAGGTATATTTCGCACTTTTAACTAAAAACCACCTATTATATTATAAACATAAAATTTATTTACAGGCTTCTCTCAGTTCTTGTGGACGATCAGGTACAATCCTTGATACAGTGCAAATAGTTAATAAGGAAAATTATACATTAGGAATGGATAATTTGTCAAACGAAAGATCTTACGTAGCAATAGATGATATAACAAGCATTATTAGCAATCTGAAGTCTGAGGAATTGAATGTAAGTCATTAAATTAGAATCATTTTACCATGAGTTTGATACAAGTTTTTGTAATAAGACACTTTATATTATTATCTTACTAATCCTACAAACATTAAAAAGGTGACAGTATGTATGTTTGTTCCGCTAAAACGAGAACGCTGAAACGGCTGAACGGATGTACAAGAAATTTGGAATTAATGTATACCAAGTTTCATCGAGATTTGTTTAGAAATGCGACCTGTACGCGAGTATCAACATACAAACAAACAAACATCCGGACTGATGAAAGCAAATTTGCCCAGTCGTTGCAGAAACGCTTTGCTCGCTTCGCTCGCTCGGTCAAAGTAAAATTGGGGCCTGAAATACTTCTGTGCCTCTAGTGCAAAATGATACAACTCGGAATCATCATTTTGATCAGCAGGCACAGACTAGTACTTATGTTTTTAGAAGTTACACGGTCTCGTGAGTGAAGGCATCGCTAGCGGGGAGGTGCGGCCGCTGTCGCGCGTGACGTTCGCGCCGGACGAGGCGGCGCGCGCCTTCCGGCTGCTGGCGGCGAGCCGACACCGCGGCCGCGCGCTGCTGCGCCTCGCGGACGAGCGCGCGCCGCTACCACACAGGTATCGAGTGTAGATTATTTAAATATTATAACAGAAACAGTATAATAAGATTTTAACACAAAATGCTCGTATTAGCTTCACCTTATACATCGATATCCAGAACTTTAGTATCAAATTCAACAACTCGTCACTAACTTCTTTTTCAACTTCAACGATGGAAGATACTGAATCTTGCGACACAGGGCTCACCTAGTGCAAGATTCAGGGTTCATACACTAATGTAACATTTTTTCTTCCACATAAACAAATTTATTATTTTTTTATTAGTTAACTAGGAATGAAATTGAAAAATTACTTTGAAAATAATGCAATTTTGGTAACAATTACAGTTTTAATTTATAAAAAGAGCTCTTTATCCTGACTTTTATTTCCAATTCAAGGATTTCTTCAGATGTAGCTTCATGTCACATTCTTATTTGTGGCTCGGACTCTCTCGGGTTTCAAGTGGCAGAAGAAGTTATCAATTATGGAGCAAAAAAAATGCATCTCCATGTCTATGCACCTATTGGTCTACAATTACATTACAAATTACGGTAAATAACATTTATACCTAATTTTATGATGTCATTATGCATAACAACGTCTCCTTTATCTAAATGTCAAAATTTTCTAAATTCTAAATCACTACAATAAATAATCTATATCTGTAATACATAAACATAAACACATATATAAAACATACCTATAATCTATAAATTAATAATAGATAAGTATTAATTTGCAATTTTTGAAATTGAAATTTGAAAGCATATTCCTGTGCTCTCCCCGCAACAAACATAATATCTTAGTACCTACCTAATATCTATTTTCTCCTTTTTAGTGTGTGGAAGAAGCAGGAAATCGAAGTAGCAGTAACTTGCGGGGATTTAAACGAAATGAGTGACGTTTCTAATTTGTTGCAAAGTGCCATGAGTTTGGGACCTGTTAAAGGTCTACATATAATTTTAGACAATCCTTTACATGAAGCTGTTATTAAGATGTTAGATTTGTCCACGAGAACTGCATGTCCTTCTTTGAAGTGAGTTTATTTTTTCCTCTTTTTTAGTTTTACGTAGATTTAGGGCCTTTTATAAACGTTGCTTGGCAATCGTGTAGATTTACGACATTTAATGTCGTTTAATTTGTGAGCAATTAGAAAAATGAAGTGTGCGGTAGGTACCTACTAATTAATGTCATATAACTAGAAAACTTTTTATGTAACGACCTGAATGTATTATGCAAAATACACAATTACAATTATTATGTTATATTCACAGGCAATTTGTGGTTTTGAGCAAAAATAACCACTATGGACATTACACATGTGATCAAAGAGCTAAGAGTGGGTTACCCTCAACTCTATTGGATTTGTCTATGTTAAAAACAGTAAGTACTCAATGTTTCTAAATAATTTGTGCGAGTATCTACTCGTTATTGAAGGAAATAGTGAAAAATTGGTACGCTAAAAACCACACTAATATTAAAAGTATGGTCAAAGAATGACTAACTACATAATAACGTATGTAGGTACGGTATGATGTGTTGGTCGACACATGATGAAAAAACCTTGCATCTAGACCCCCGCAATTACTCAGTTTATTCATTTTCCGAAATGGAATGTATTTATTTACAAGCCATTATTTGCAAGAAGTACCTATGCCAATAAAATAACCACGAATTACCAAAATAATGGTGTCCTACTAATTATATTATTGGCCTAACGGCTCTGGGCATCATTTCATCATACGCAACTCATCATAAACTACAATGATACATGTATACGAGTACAGAGTCGTTGACTTAATTATTATTATTAATAGGCTCTTTCTTTGTCCTTATCTGTGTTGTTTCTAACTGTAAATAAGTCATAGTGTGACTTATCATTCGATTTCTTGACATAAAGATATTACGTTAGTAATATAATAATGTGAAGGAAAACATCGTGAGGAAACCTGCATAATTATTATGTCCAGAGAAGAAATTCCATGGCGTATGTGAATCCTCCAACCCGCACTTGGCCAGCGTGGTGGAATACGGCCTAATCACCCTTCGAGGGTAGACCTGTATCCCAGCAGTGGGAGGATTAAAGTTTGCATATTATGATAATGATGAAGATTTAAGGACTATTTTTAATTCAGCCCAGGAAGCAATGGAAGCGTTTGTAGGTTATTAAGTTTTTATTATTTCAGCCGTGGAAGTGATGGTAGCATTAGTAGGATATTAGGTTTTTTAAGACCAAGAAGTAATGGAAGCGTTAGT
Organism: Alcis repandata; assembly: GCA_949125135.1. Classification (NCBI taxonomy): domain Eukaryota; kingdom Metazoa; phylum Arthropoda; class Insecta; order Lepidoptera; family Geometridae; genus Alcis; species Alcis repandata. The sequence continues at coordinate 9,025,405 of OX421241.1, forward strand.
AGGGTAAGAGGGTTTTTTTAATTCAGCCCAGGAAGCGATAGAAACGTAAGTTGTCTGTTAATTTTGTTAGCATTTGTAAGTTTATATTATGTATAGCAAGGGCAGTAGTTATGTAGTATGTAGATATCATAGTGTGTGGTTAGATGTGTTTTTTTTATTGTAAAATTAAAATTGACTTCATTAATTTTACTCCTATAATTACATGATTTCATTATTAAATGTAGTAATCAACGTAACGAAAATCAATCATATTATTATATTAATTTTGTAATGGTTGGTTAATACTATTATTGGTTAGTATTAAGTTATTTAGCAAAAAGCACAATTCAATTTATTAAATTAAAAAAAAAGTCAGGTTGGTGCCGATTACTTTCAAATATCTGACTTTTGTGTAATAGTTTTCTGGCTTTTGTTTTGTGAAATAATCATTAGGACGATCAATTGTTAGAACTTTTACCAGTATGGAGTATACAATTAACGTACATTTATATGGCAATTGCCAGGGAGCCCAAAAAAAAACATTATCCTATCTTAATGTTACTACTAATTGTAGTTTCAAGATGCGGATGGTGGTACTTGGTACCGCGGCGTCGATGCAGCAGTGCGGCAAGCATTGCGGAGTGCAGACCGTGTTCTACTCGCTCTACCCGAAAGCACTCTACGCCAGTCTTCGGTTCAGGAGATTGCTGCTTTGACTGGTACAATTAACTAAGAACTAAATCTCATAGATCACTTATCAAAGGCATAATAAAAGTAGTTCATAATGATGAGTACAATGAGTTCTTTTCGGCTTAGCATACCCTTTTCTTAAAACTCTGTGTTTGCATTTGTATGAACGGAGACCAAATCAACGGTCGACATGGTTTTGCATTCAAATTTCTAAAGGCGTTTATTGCCATTTATGTTCCACTAAGACATCGCTTCGCACCGTCAATATTTAAATAAAACATTGTTGAAGTAGTGACAACTACGCAATCCTACTAATAATTATAAATGCGTAAATTTGTGTGTGGATAATTTTTACTCCGTACGTCCGTATTAGGTACTAAACCAATTTATCACATAGTCTACTTTTTATCATCACTGTGAAGGTGAAACCGCTTGGCACAGCTTGGTAGTCATATTATAAAAAACATCTTAAAATAAAATTGTTCATAAAAACTTTATTTGTAGAATACATAAATTATTACAGATTTAAATATTGGCGAAGAAACATCAAACAATGCATCGCTTGAAGAGTTAGGCATGCCACTCGAAAGATCATCAACCGTTTGTACATACCTTAGTAACAAACACAATTTCTCACTCGATGAAGAAGATATCCCTAAGTTAACGATTGAGAGGTAAATATAAAACAGAAAATGAGATTGTTGATTGTTCACACCAGAAATAATAGTAAAAAAAAATATCTTTAAGTTTAGTCTACTCGTGGACTAATATAAGTGGCAGTTTTATCGGTACGAACAATCTCTTTCAGTAAACGAATAAAAAATAAGTTTTATAAACAAGTAAACACTTTTGAACACTTCATTTAAATTGTAGTAGGTAAGTAGGTACCTACTCATATTACTAGAGTAAGTTATTTCCAAGTAGGTAGTAGGAGTGATAACAAAATATTGTATCTAAGTATTTCGTTTCTTTAAGGATCAACCAAATTGAGAATATGACTACAATGAAACCGTTGCAAGAAGTGAAAGGATTAGAAACGTTCTTCTCGTACGTAGATCCCGACGAGTTGCTAGGCACTACTGATATGGTGCTGCTCCCGACTCTCACTAACAACTGTAATATGGTATGTAATTGTGTTTCCTCAGTTGACAACAATTGAGGTGTGGCTTTTTAACAAGTAATAATATCAATTACAACGTTTTTAGGTGTAATTAAAACTATCACTTGCATTACATACAATCTATAATAGTAATTCAACAAAGGAATTCATACAAGTTTCAACCACTTGGCACTTGATGCCATGTAGATACCTACATTTTTTAAATTTTTACTTTTAAAGTTTTAAAACATATCTGTCGACATAAAGTTTGATGCGTAAGTTTGCTACAGAATCTGTTACAAAATCAAAAAATAAATCCACAAAACCAAATCTTAGTAGGTTGGGATATTAAATCACATAAAAATAATTTATTTTTTAAATTAAAGTGACTGTAATTTCAGAGAAGCGACGAGTTCGACGAGACCGCGACATACCTATGCATAGTCCCGGGGCTGGAGGGGCACCACGAGCGGTTCCGCGCGCTGTGCGAGCGACTCAAGCTGCCGGCACTCGTGCTGCAGCCGGGGCTCGACCACCCGCATGAGACGCCAGCGGAACTTGCTCTCAGATACTACAAGGTTTCACGTGAACTCAAGTTCTATACGTTTAATCGACTTAATGTCTTTTTCCCGTGAATTAAAGGTCCTGTTAGACTAAGCCCTGGCTGTAAGAAATCTTACCTCATAAGATACCTAAAATAGAACTATCATGTAGCGACAGCAATCCCTTCATATTTTCTAACCTCGCCTTTGAAACAATTGACTTGACTCGATTGAAACGCTGATTGAAACCGTAATTTACTGCATGAGATTTACTTTTTCATAGACACATTTCACTTATGCTGCCACTTTTCACCCTAGCAGGTTCAAAATTCAGCCTAGGTTTATGAGTGGAAATTAAATCATTTGGTTACAGTATCAAACCAATTCGGGACGATAGGTTTGATGGTGCTATTCATGGATATTTATACTGTCGTAAATATAAAATAACTTGTTTGCCGTCGTCGGTTTGGCAGGTGTTTTGTCATCCTCCTCAAAGTAGTATATCGCTATCAAAGTAGTATACCGCTATCGCGTTAGTAAGTAGCCTGGCACTCATTTTGCAGATAATGACTTCTTGCATTAAGCCGACGACACCTATGCTCCTATTATTGCTCATTAGCAAATTTATTTTCTACCAGGTTTTGGTGAAGAAGACTACTACGAAAAGAACATTTTACATTTTGGGATATGAAACCGGAGTGATTGTTGCTCTAGAATTAGCGGCGATATTAGAAGATCAAGGTGGGTAATCAATTTTAATGAAATATCTGATAAGATACTCGTAACTTAAAAAAAGAATTAGATGAAAATATCTACTCAGCGACTGTCAGCTGATGCGTCCACAACTCAGTTAATTTATAACTCAATGATTATTTTTGAAGGTTTAACGGGGACTGTGTTCTGTCTGGGCGACGGTCCTGTGGAGATAGCGACGCTGCTGGAACACACGCTGAGCCCATTCTCTAGTGCAGCGGCGCTGCAAGAAGCTGTGACGCAGCACATGTTTACGCTGATGGCGCGTGGTTCGGGCGCGGATGCGACGCGCGCACTACGCGAATGCTCATCATGGAACACACGCGTGGACGCATGTGTGCGTTCACTGCTTGGACACGTGCCCCATTCAGCGCAATACGCGCGTACGCTGCTAGAGGCAGCCTACGCGCGCATTTGCATGGCGCGGCGCGCATTTACGGAACCACGCACGCTGCGTTCGCGACTTGTGTTGCTGCGCTCGCGCTGTGAGCACGATCGCAAGGAAAACATGTGCTCACTGCAGCGCTACTCGCAGCAAGCGCTCCACGTAAGAGATCTCACCACACACATGGCGTACGCTGCCGCCGATCCAAGAGCGCCCGCCATTATTAACTCATATCTTGATGATAATATATTACAGGCTTTTCCGAAAAAGAACCTATGCGACACTTATTTAATGAATGCTGACGCTTTTATGACAACGACCAATTAATATTACCTACAAGACTGGAATACGATCAGAGACACAAAGGAGCGCAACACTTTTTCTAAAATAAAAATTGCTTCAGAAAAACTTCATCTTCAGAGTGTACTCGTACCGCAGTTTCAACACCTTGTTATAAATTCAGCCTACCAAGCAGCTTAGACGAGTGTTGCTTGAAAGCCTGGAATATACGTTTTTGAGAATTAACAACAATCTCAAGGAGACTAACGTAAAAGTATTCATTTGAGCAGCTGTAATCTCACTGGTATTTTGGATACAAAATTTTACGAACACTTATAAATTCCGGTTTCCATGACATTTGATTGCTTTTGGTAAGATTTTTTTTTAATTTAGTTTCCGGGTTCACATGAAAAACGAACTTAATCTACGACCATTAAACTTAGTCAGTATCTAATTGAGAAGCAGCTCATATGAGAACTTAATAAATTAGCTTTGTGTCTCTTACTGTTTTGTTGTAATAAATTAATAAAATATTCAACGTATCCAATATAATATTTTGTCAGTATTTCCAGTTAGTCACAGTTATTCTAATAAGTCGGCAAAGTAAAAAGGCAAGTAGTAAGGCAAGTAGGTTTTTGCTTGTCAATCAAAATCCGAATTCTCTCTGATTAGTATTGATCTATCTGACCCAGCACTTTCACTAAATGCAGCATCTTCTCCTTTTTTACTTTTCTATCCTCTCCAGCACTTAACTTATCTCCAATGGAACTTTTAAATGAAGGAATGCATTTTATCGTAATGTTTCCGTTATCATGTGAGTGGAAAGACAAATTGCCAGCCTTGTTTTTGTTTTGGTAGGTACTTTTTAAATAATTTAGATAAGATGGGTTGTATAAGGATGTAATATAAAATATTTATTAGCTAATGGTGCAGGATAATGTAGGTTTGTAGGTAAGGTACCTACAAAAAAACGTTAGTTTTAGAAAATTGTAACAATGTTTAAACAAAAGCCATGGAATTTATACAATTACAATGTATTTCACAATAGAACGATACAGTAGATATTTATAGTTAATTAAATCATCATTTTTAAGGGTGACGGTTCTCTCTAATACTCCGTTTAAGTTGAGTCACTAGGGTAAATGACACTTGATCTGTGACGTCGGGCTGCCGGAGTCTACTCGTAAGAAACTGTCAGATTTCAATTTGAGCCATCTGTCCCGGTATCGGGGTGGACGACCAAGTCGGTGCTAGGTACCTACATAGATCTATCTAATAATGTCTAAGAATAATTTAAACTAGAATAAAGGTAAACTTACACCATTTTTGTTATCTTTTTTTATGTACCTACTTCTGTATTTATATCTAGATTACCTAGATAATGGCAAGGGAAAAAACCAAGTGATCGAAAGACGTGTCTTAAAGATAATTATACTAATTCTAGCAGTACCTAGTGCAGTGTTAGAATGATATTGGGCAATTTGTATACGTCATACTATTTTTATAGTAAATATTAAGTTTTTATAGCATTATGTATAGTAATACTAGCTGCACCTACTAACATATGTATTATACCTACTACAGAAACCGTTAACTTGGCAACAACTATTAAAATACAAAGGTCAACTCCTACAAGCAAGTTGAGTAAACTTTTGACAAAACACGCATAATTACTATATTGTTTTGAATTGGTAGGTGTAGGTATCCAATATCCATGTTAATTTAATTTAAGCCTAAATTCATACAGTAGCAAACAGATGTGAATTTCAACAGAACTGAGACGACAATGTGGATCATTTTAATAAAAATAAACAGTCGGTAAATGTTCCTATGGTCATGATACGTTATTGTGTATTTAAAAGGATCTGATCCTAATTCCTATATAAATAGGCTTCTTATAATGCCATGCTTGTAGGTAATATTCAGGACAAATACGAAAAAGAATGCTCTTCAGTAGACGTACTCGTATTTTCTATTGTAGAATGGTCTTCTCAAACAGATTCCTGGACCCCAATTTTACTTTTTAATTGACGGTATTTCAATTCACGTGTTCTTTATCATTTACACTTGCACTATAATCATTACTTATGACTAATACTACACTATCTCGAACGGATTTGTTCTTTTAAGTCTTCTAACTATATATGCGTGGTCGAGGAGCTGGATGACCTCGACATTCACATGGTGGTGAAGTCTATTTTCGTGAGCTTCTGCATTTCGTCACCTTTGTATAACTTCAACTCCTTTGTTTGTTTTGTATGTTCTTGTGTCTACAAACTCGACTCCAAGGTCCCGGTGGAGGTCTGTGTTTCTTACCTACCACGATGCATCTGTTATGTCCCTCAGTACTTTATTCTGAAACCTTTGAATGATAAGTATATTGCTCAGTGCGGTACAGCCCCAGAGCTGGATACCATAAGTTTAGCCTGGCATTAGGACTTGTCTATTTAATAATAGTTTGTTCTGTAGCAACAATGACTGAACTATGACCATTATAGCAGTGTCGTCAGCAAAGGTAGCAATGGTATTATTTTGTAGCTTTGTAATGTCGCAGGTTTATAATAGGTACAAGACCGGACCTAAAACACTTCCTTGAGGTACTCCAGCTTTTATTTCTTTCCATTCTGAGTAGGAATCTTGGTGTCTAGCTCTGAATAGTCTGTTGGTAATATAGGACTCTAGTATATCCACATAATATCTGGTAAGCATATTTCTTAGTTTAATTATATCAACCCTTTATGCGACATCTCTTCAAAAGCTAGTGCTACGTCTAGAAAAACAGTAGAGCACATTTTTTTATCATCCAGACTTTTATCAATCATATATTTTGTGATCCTATGCACTTGATCGATTGTCAAATGTTTTTCTCGGAAACCGAACTGTGTTCCGGTATAAGATTTTGTCTCTCTATAACCGGTTTTACCCTTTTGAGAAATAACTTTTCAAAAAGCTTTCACATTATTGGCAACACGGAAATAGTATACGTACCTTAACGTACGTACGTACCTTTACGTATCTTTAACGGTGGGCGTTGACCGCCCTGCACTGTGCACGCCCCGCTTTTGGCGGAGTAGGAGTTGTTGAACAGATATGGTTGGTGCTAGCGGCTCTTGTTCTCTAGTCTACAACTAGAATTATTAATTTGATTTCACGTGTTTTATTCTGCTAATAAATATCTCGCCTCATCTCACTAATATTATAAAAGTTAAAGTTTGCTAGTATGTTTGTTGTTCCTTCACGATGAAACCGCTGCCCGAAATTAAATGAAATTTGGTTTAGAGATAACTTATACTTTGAATTAGCACATGGGCTACTTTTTATCATCATCGCCATTTATATCACTACGCGAGTGAAAACACAGGGCACAGCCAGTCTACTAATACATAGGTACATAATACATCTACAAATACGTATTTTTGAATACGATCAAAAAGATTAATGAACTTGAATGATCGACCGCTCTACACCTATGGATGTACAATACAGCGTTGTACGAACATAAATATTACTTTACATTATACTTATACCTTACTGCTAAAATGGTAATTTTATTAATGACTTACAAGTGCTATTCAAATACATCGTACAAATGCTAGGTTCATTAACATCTATTTTTTTACATTGTGTTCAATGATCACGCGCTGTCACACCAATTATATAAATCAGAAAGTTGTCTGCCTATCCACCAGAGTTACTGGTCTTTATTATTTTGCATGCGCATTTCAGAGTTCCCTAAAGTTTCAAGACTGAAATAAATGTAAATACCTAAACTATTTCGTATCTCCATCAATTTGTACGTTATTTAAGGCAAATACACCTCAATCAGTCTTTATGAAATAGAACAGAAAAATAGTGTACATTATACGTCGTAAATCCTAATATTGCCCAAATTAGTAATTCCCGGAATGATTTAATTGCATACCACAAATAAAACCGCGGGGCATAACTTTATCGTAAATATACATCTTAAATACTAGTTAGCCCGCGCGGCTTCACTTGTGTTGATAAGCACATAGTAAATACAGATTTTTTTTAAATTTAGGTATAACAATCACAGACAGGTAGGTACATGATACTAAAGCTAAATAAGATAATAATTGTTTGTAAAGGTTTTGTTTATTTAAGTTTTAATTTATTTTCTCAGTATTGGCAGATTTGTGCCTACTACAGAGCTGGTCTGATGATGAAGTCGGAAAATGGCCATAGGAACTTCTAAACGTACCAAGATTTACCATCGTGTTTGCGTTTGATTTTTCTTGGCCAGTACCGTGGTACTACAAGATATCCAGGGCCCAAAGATGAGAGAAGTTGAAAATAAGATATAAAAAAACTTTTTTAGAAATTAGCGTTTATTCAAACATTCAGTTGTACTAAGATAAAAATAATATAAAATAATTGTATGCAAAAGCTTGTAGCGCAAATAGAAAACAAAAAAATATAAATACCAAACAGCTTTTTTTTGTGTAAAACGCACTTTCACTTATTTGTTTCATCTCTAAAGCTCAAGGAAAAATTACCTACATCCGTGAATCACCGCCATTGTTGATGATTATTAAAAACTTGTAAAATAGGCGTATTTTTGCTAAGCAAATTCTTAAAACTTTCCTAAATCTAGCTCCTAAAAAAATGATAATTAATGATTTGGACACCCCTTTTCGTCAAACACGTGTAAACTATCTTATTCTTTCTTATGTAGATAGCACTAGTTTGGTACTTAGTTCTATTTTTTGTAGAATTTTGAAAGATCAGATGTTATTGTGCATCTAACTAGACCATTTCAAAAAGATTGAGTCTCAATTTCACATCTCTATCGTCAGCTGTTTTACCTGTATGTTGATCACTCGGAAAGTGACTTTATTTTATACATATATAGACGTCAATGAATCATAAGTCTACAATGCTGACTTTTTTCAAACTAGGGAATAAAAAGTAACCAATTAACATGTCCAGAACAGTATATATTTTATAACCAATGTCGTTTTCTGCCAGACTAGTCGGGACATCCGTGTTTGTAAGCAGTTAGCAGCGCCTGTCCTGTTAGGTATGTTAGAAACTTAATATTTTAATAACTGGACTATAAACGGTCGTCAACTTTTATATAGAAAATCATTGAGTAAGAATAAAAGAAAATAACAGATTAAAATCATAACATCATTAAGAATGTAATGACACTATTGTTTTGAAACTTTTTGATTATAATATTACTCGTTTATATAACGGGCGGGGTAAATTAAAAAATACGTTGTTTTTTCTTCATTTTGATACTTAATAATTTGTGTTTGTTTATGGGTAGAAGTTGAATTGATATTTCTATACTTTAGTTTTTTGATATTTACAAATTTTTCCATTTTTATTACGTTTTGTCGTAATACTTTTTATACGTGTGAAAGTTGGCGAGCGGTTTGTTACATGAAGCTGACGGTGGTAACTTAAACGTATCCCTGGACCTGGATATATTCGTTGACTATTTTTTATTTGTAACCGAAATCTGTTATAAGCGGAAATACAGATGAAAAGTCGATCAAGATTCGTCTTGGTACAGACTAAGCAGAAGAAAATACAAAAATAAAAATATTTTTGTTAAAACATTGAAATAGGTAATAATCAGAACGTTTATCATAAATAGTCAAATAAAAAAAAACATGGCTCCGAAACCGCAAGAGCAGTCAGCGGCGGAGGAGGGCGCGCGGGCAGCTGCAGACGGAGACAGGGTCGTCATCTCCGGCATGGCCGGCCTCTACCCGCAGGCGCGGTACATCAAGGACCTCGAGAACATCCTCTACAATAAGGTAATCATCATCAGTATTATCACCTATGTAAATAAATTAAGTGAGTTTGTGGTGGCTAGTTGGTACTGGTATCAGAATTTTTGGGCCACTTGAAGGCGTCCAACAATTTCGACATGGCTCAACGAGAAAATGAAAACGAGCTTTGTTAGAAAACTCAGTACTATGCTAAACTTAGTAGGTACGTTTATTTGAAAATGGCCGAGAAAATCAGATCTTATCGTTGGAATGAAGTTCTTTATTCCAATAATAATAATATATCTTTTTCGCAGCTGAACCCAGTGTCTGCGGACGACCTGCGCTGGAAGTACAACCACCCCGAGGCAGCTCAGTACACGGGCAGCGTGCCTGACTTAGACCGGTTCGACGCACAGTTCTTCAAGGTACATTTTAAACTCGGAAAGGCCATGGACTCCATGTCACGCAAGATGTTAGAGCAAGCATATGAGGCTATTTACGATGCTGGTAAGACTACTTAGAATCGCAGTAATCTAATTAAAATTTAAATTAGAAAAGGATCATATAAATATCACATTTATTTTTCAGGTGTGAATCCAGGATCTTTGTCAGGAAAGAAAGTTGGCGTTTACATCGGCACTTGCTTTTCTGAGACAGAAAAAACTTGTTTCTATAATTCCTTTACTCGATCTGGTTTTGGTATTGCTGGGTAAGCTAAGTCCATAGATAAACACTCGTGCCGAAGAAAACAAGTAAAAAACAACCTATTGTGATATACTTTTGTACCTTGCAGATGCAACAAGTCCATGTTCGCGAATCGTGTTTCGTACTGGTTGAACGCTAAAGGTCCTTCCATGTCTATCGACCAGGCTTGCTGCAGCTCCATAGCTGCGCTCGAGGCGGCTTATGATGCCATTTCTCGTGGAGAGTGCGAGGCGGCCCTGGCTGGTGGTGGCAACTTGTGTTTACATCCACAATCATCTGTGCACTATGGACGGTAAAATATAGTTTAATTAAAATCACGTCTATATTTTATTGATTAACAAGGTTCATCGCGCCGTTAATCCTTTAGGTACACATTGGCTCTACTTTCATATTTGTTATTTGTATTATGCTTAGACCTCGGCCTTTAGGAAATAATGTTTGGTCTTCGCTAATTTGACGCTTACGAGCTTAAGATTATGCCCGACCGAAAATCTTTATTTTGACAATAAGGTTGATCTGATTGCAGTCTAATTCGGCATCCGTGATGCCTTCAGTGTTACAGGCCCATAGGGGACGGTGTTCGTTTGTTTCATTGCCACCTATTGCAATATGTATATTGTATACATTTACCTAGGTACGAGCTAAGACACCCTTAGCTAAAACGTTTTTTTTTTTGCGTTCAGAATAATGAACATTAGCAAGGACGGCATGACAAAATCATTCTCCGAGGACGCGGCGGGGTGTGTCAAATCTGAAGCAGTCAATTGTCTGTTTTTACAAAGAGCCAAAGATGCTAAACGGTAAGTTTGATATACATACCTAATAGATAAATAATTTCATCCACTATTCTACGTACAAAAGCTTATTTTAAATAAATATAGCCTATGTAGTAATGCAGCGTAATAGAGCATACCTAATGTATAGAAGTACCCATATCAAATTTTCACACATACCTAAAGATAAAACACACTTACATATATTTTGAAATAAGGAAGAATCTGGTCTGTAGAATGTATGAGATTAGTTTATGTAAGGAGTTTCCAAATCCTAATAAATACTATAATACTACTACGGTCTCCTGGCTAGCTAGTTCTAAATCGCTTCATCTTGTTGATAAATCTACATTTATGGATAAACTAAGGTTCACATAAGTACATTACAAAGGACATTGTTTCCAGTGAAATTTCAGGGTAAATAGGAGATTAAACATCTCTTCTAACTCAGGGTGACGAGTGCAGTGCTGTGCCGCTTAGGGTTTTGAATTGTGTGAGATCAAAATTCTGGGTGATGCAGACCTGTATTGGGCAAAAGTGCCGTTTAAAATCAGGCGAGCGATTTGCTCGTCTCGTCACTCAAGAGCATAAAAAAAGGAATTTTAAAAATGTAAGTGCATTTATTTATTTTCAGAATTTATGCAGATGTGATTCATGTCAAAACTGAGTTTTTGTCTATTATGAAGGATGAAACCGGTCCAAGATACGGTTTCTACCGTAACCCAGCTGACACAGCCAAGTTTCTGAAGACTTTCTATGATGAGGCGGGTATAGCCCCGATGGTAGTGGAGTATGTCGAGGCATTTGGTTCAGGTACATAATTATTAACATACCGTTGTTTCCTTTGGTTTCGTTCGCAAATATTTAACATTTTTTTAAATAAAAAAAAGTTTCGTAATAATTTGGCATTACATGCTACCATAAGGAAGTATTTATTAGGCAAAAAGAGACTTAAATTAAGAAAATACGAGTACATTAAAATATAATTAAATTAAAAAACTAAACCAATAAAACTAAACTAATCTAAAAGGCCGCTGCCTGTGGGAATTGTTCCCAAAATGCTGGCCCCATTACCACGTTGTACGGCGATGCTCACCCTTTGGGCGAGATAGAGGCCAGCATTTTTTTACATTTATATAACATTTATAAATAATAAAAAAATATATTTTAAATCTGTTAAAGAAGTATGATTTAAGTCATTTAAACAGATATTTAATTATTCACAATTATTTACGAATTTAAATCAAAATAAATCTTGTACAAAAAAAGCGGCTCTCCTCTAGTTTTGATGTTATAAAATTAACCCAATATTTTTGTTCATTTTTATTAGCGGTACCAGAGGTAGACAAATCTGAGTTAGAAGCAATTGACAAAGTGTTCTGCAGCAAGAGAGAGGAACCACTGCTTGTTGGTAGTGTCATGTCCAATATTGGGTACGGAGAAGCTGCTTCGGGTATATCTGCTGTGACAAAGGCCAGTATATTTAATACATGTATTGTCTTCGTGGGTAATTAAAGTAGCATGAGAAGTTGAACAATCTAGTTTCGATGCAGGTGTTACTAGGTTATCACAAAGGCTCGCTGGCGGGTAACCTAAACTGCTCGACTCCGCGACGCGACGTGGCGGCGCTGCAAGAGGGCCGCATGCGTGTGCTCACGGACAACCAAAGCTTCCGGCGCACGTACGCCGCCGTCAACAGCATGTCCGTCACCGGCGTCAACGCGCATGTGCTGCTACATGGCCATTACAAACACAAGGTACGTCGTAGTACGATTTGCTATGCTACCTATTCTAGGCTTCCAGGTCGGTCCGGATTCTAAAAGCATTTTATGTATTTTTAGGACCTAGATCGTTATAGGGCTAACATTCCACGGCTCGTGACCATATCCGGTAGACAAGATACTGCCGTTGAAAGGGTCCTCGATCATTTAAAGTCTCACCCCATTGATCCTGAGGAGCTAGCGCTGCTGCACAACATACACGAAACAAACATAGTGGGACATTTAGGGAAAGGTTACACCATTCTTGGTAAGTTAAATAAGAATTAGTTTTTTTTATTCTAAGCCGTTTCCTCGCGACTAATGTGTATTTGGATTTGGCTTAGTAGATATTTGCCTGCAAAACTTTATAAATATCGGATAAAAAACGGATACCCGTGGATAGTTTCTATTGAAGCAATTCATATGCAAACATACATACAAAACTAGTTCCGTTTACTTTTAAAATTTTCGAATGGTTTTTAGTTCATAATCTTACGTTTCCTTCGCAGACACGAACTCCGATGGTGCGACAGTGAGCCTGTCAAACTGTGTGGAGTACAGCGACGGCGCGCAGCGGCCGCTGTGGTTCGTGTACAGCGGGATGGGCTCGCAGTGGGCCGGCATGGGCGCGCAACTCATGCGCATACCTATCTTCGCCGCTGCAATCGAACGGTATAATTTGCAACGAATTGAAAACTAGCGATCCCTAGGTTTTTATAAAGCCTTGACGAAATTTGCCCGTACTACGAGTATGAAGTAAAAAAGATATTGTAGAAGTTATTTGCCGACAAAATTTCATGATGATTGGATCCACCTTGTCAAAGGGCTACTATGTCAGGTCGTCACCCGAAGATGAATTTTCTTTTACATTATTAATGGGATATCATTATTTTTTCCAGCTGTCGAAAAGTTTTGGAACCGAAAGGAATTGACATTGTCGACATAATAACGACAACAGACAAAACAATTTTTAATAATATCCTACACTCATTTGTGGGCATTGCTGCTGTGCAGATTGGTCTCACTGATATTTTGCTACAGCTGGGTCTAGTCCCCGATAAGATAATAGGTAAGAATAAGCTTTTCGTTCAACTGGCTTGCATTATCGCTCCTAACGTCATAACATTCGTGAATTTTGTGTATGTTACGCAATAAGTAACGATGTATTTCTTTTATATCATTTTTTGAAACTACGTGGTCGGCAGGTCACAGCGTGGGCGAACTCGGGTGCGCGTACGCTGACGGCTGCCTCACGGCGGAGGAGATGATCCTGGCCGCGTATTGCCGCGGCCGCGTGTCCCTCGAGACTCCGTTTATACGCGGCTCCATGGCTGCTGTAGGCCTCGGCGCACAACAAGTTAGAATCAGCTTCACTTATTATTACTTATTTTATAGATATAGCACTTGTCATCTAAACGACTGCGTCTTTTTCCCAGATTTCGTCGATGTGTCCCCCTGAAATAGCGATCGCTTGTCACAACAGCGCCGAGTCATGCACTATCTCGGGCCCTGCGGAGACGATGCGTTCTTTTGTTGCGGAACTCACCGCTCAAGCCATCTTTGCCAAGGAAGTACCGTGCTCAAACATCGCGTATCATTCGAAGTATATTGCGGAAGCTGGTCAGTCTTGATTTTTTACTTTTTGTGAGTATTTTTCCATAAAATATAATTTATACTTTTCTAATTTGAAAATATATCGCATTGCCACAGGTCCTGGCCTTTTAAAATACCTTAAAGAAGTCATAAAAACACCTAGAGCCAGAAGCGAGCGATGGGTATCTTCATCTGTACCACAAGACAGATGGACTGAGCCGGCGGCCAAGTACTCCTCGGCGGAGTACCACACCAACAACCTACTGGTAAGAGCTCGGTCACTAGCGAGATGTGTTGTGTACATGTTGTGTGGTATCGTCCCCGCCCCTCACGCCCGCCTCCGCTCGCAGAGCCCCGTGCTGTTCGAGGAGGCGAGCGCGCTGATCCCCGCAGACGCGGTGCTGGTGGAGGTGGCGCCGCACGGCCTGCTGCAGGCCATCCTCAAGCGCGCGCTGCCCGAATCCGCCGCCAACATCCCGCTCACGCGCCGCGGACACGCGGATAGTGTGGTCATGCTGCTCGACGCTATTGGCAAGTGAGTATTAGAAAGTGTGGTTCTATAAGATTTATTCTGTCATAATAATACAAATTTTAATCCAAAAATTTGGGCAATTTATAAGATCCCAGAGGCTCCCAAACTAGTCAAAGTGTCAAACCATGGTTCAGTTCATAATTTATTAGAGTTCTGTGTTAAAATGGTGGTTAAATTAACGAGCGAGTTTTCGCTGATTTACTATTACATGAATCGCTGAGAAAAATCGCAGCAATCACTACTATTAAGGTATTAGGATTTATCCTAGTGGGGAGGTATGAGTGTGAAACATTTATTTATTTATTAATCAATTTATTGTTTTCTTTTCTCAGATTATATCTACACAGCTTTAATCCTAAAGTGCAAATCCTGTATCCAAAAGTGGAATTCCCAGTGTCAACCGGCACGCCGTTCCTGTCCAATTACGTAGAGTGGGCTCATCAAGAACAGTGGTTAGTCTCACAATAGTGGTGGAAGTTGTTCATACACAATAATTTATGTTGAAATAAACTACGAGCGTATACTAAAAACGCTGAGTGTCATTCATAAGATTTTTAAAGAAAAGTAACCTAAACAAACTGGCATATTTCTTGACTCATGCTGAGCAAATTCCGGGTCGAGATAAGTAGGTAATCAAAATGTGCAAAATACGAGTGAATGTTGTTTTATAATAATTCCTTAAAAACAAACTATTGTTAATTGACCAAAAATCCTTGCGCTATCAGCTGACCTACAGTACATGCCGAAGAGACCGAGACATTTGTCGCGGTCTCTGGTCTCAGACCTCAGTCTCCTGTCTCGGTCTCCCGTCTCCGTCGCGGCGCGAACCGCCACCTTTATATTTTATCATACCTAATAAGCAAACTATTAGGTATTTCCAAGATTTGATGCGTGCTTCATCTTTGACCGCATCGTCGCTTACCAAGTGACGATCTATCGATAGAAAAAAAAAACTAAGTTCTATTTCCATTAAAACATGACTGAGATCTTTAATAATTTACTGTTTTTTTGTTTAATCTATTGTTTTAAGGGCTTGAGTCGCTTTGCGACTATGTCAGCTCCATTTTTTACATTCTCATGTAGATAGAAAAAAATTAGTGTAATAATCTACTTGTGTAGTACTTAGTAGTATTTTTTTGTTCTCTATATTTATCATTATTTATAGGACTTTGCCGCTTTACCAGACAGCTCAAAGAACAATGACTGCTAGTTGCTCGTTTGTGACTTCTATTCATGACGACTGCTACTTACAAGGCCATGTTGTTGGAAGTAAGTTAATTAAATACATACTTCGCGTTTTATATCGATAGAAAAATGAGTGACCTCAAAATGAGGGACATCAAAACGAATTATCGGCTTAGGTATATGTTATACGCATTTACCTCACGAGCCTACATATGTTAGGAATCAATTGAAGAAACTATAGAAACGATCTTTGATTTGATCAATATGATATTAAGTATACAGGGTTATTCATAAAGCCCTTTTTGGCTTAGCATACCCTTTATGAATAACCCTATATAGTAAATACAGGAATTACGTTTTTAATATCCCTGAATTTATTTAGTAAGTTCGAATATTTATTTGCAGATAAGACGTTATTGCCTTTCTCGTACGCGCTGGTGGCCGCGTGGGACACTCTCGCCATGTCGTTAGACGTCCCGAAGAAGTCGGTGGACGTCCAGTTTCGAGACGTGAAGCTGTACACGCAGCCGATACTGCATGAACAGAAAGTCGCCAGACTCAGTGTCTCGCTGCATAGAGGGAGTGGACTATTTGAGGTAGAGTTTATATTTCAACGTTACTATTTCAATTTCAGAGACTAGGCTTAGCCTTATAAGTACGAGTAGGTAACATATAGTATACTAGCTTCCGCCCACGGCTTCGCCCGCGTGGACTATACCTCGGGAACCGATAATTAATTTAACCCTCCTTTTTTGAGAACATGTAAAAAGCGTCATACAATGGAAGCAGGGACCCCAAAAACCCCCAGATGCCAAAACAGATGCTAAATCAGCCCCCTCGAATCATGTAGAAAAAACAATGGCGGCCATTTTGAATCATTTGGATTTTTGCCACAACCATCAAGTAGCCCTTGCTAACTCCTATGACATCTAGTCAAACACCCACCCATCTTCAACCGTTTCGGAGATATAGACCCTCAAAGTTTGTATGGCGGCCATGTTTTTGAGGCGACTATGTTATTTTTAATGGCTCCAAAAAGGTCCGAGATTTTGGTGACTTATTAGTCTCAGCGCTTTGGTAAAAATGTTTTTAATTTTCGAGATAATTAGCAGTTCCACCTCGAGGATATGACTTTTCGAAGGTTTTGGATTTTTTCCTGAAGTTGTTTACCCGCCTTAAGTTTAGTACATCTGTAAAGTTTCATTGAGTTAGCATCAAAACAAATTCTTTCACCGTACTATCTTTACCACGCCATTTCACCCCCACAGGGGTTGATTTTCCAAAAATGGTGAAATAGGTGTTCGTTATTTTATTAAGCTTCGTATATTTGTAAAGTTTCAATACCGTGACGTCAAAAACAATGCTTCTCCATCCTAACTTTAACACCCTATTTCACCCCTTTAGAGGTAGAATTTCAAAAAATTCTTTATTGGTACACGTTTACTCATCAAGACAAACACACCCTCCATATTTCAAATTTCTACGGCCAGCGGTTTAGGCTGTGCGTTGTCTGTCAGTGAGTCATTACAATTCTCTCTCCGTACTATATTTACTACACCATTTCACCCCTTTAGGGGTTGTTTTTTCAAAAATAATGAAACATGTATCTATTATTTTTATAACTTAGTACATTTGCAAAGTTAAATAATCGTAGCATTGGGAAAAAAATATTTGTATACAAACTTCAATACTCCATTTCAGCCCTTTAGGGGTTGATTTTCAAAAACAAAAATATACTTAGGTGTCTATTATTTTTTTTAGCTTAGTAAATTTGCAAAGTTAAATAATAGTAGCATTAAGAAAAAAATATTTCCATACAAACTTTAATACCTCGTTTCACCCCTTTAAGGGTTGATTGTCCAAAAATAATGAAACAGGAATCTATTATTTTTTTATCTTAGTACATCTGCAAAATTAAATAATCGTAGCATAGGGAAAAAAATAATTTCATACAAACTTCAACACTCCATTTAACCCCTTTGGGGGTTGATTTTCAAAATCCAAAATAATAAATGTCTATTATTTCTTTTGGCTTAGTATATTGGCAAAGTTTCGTAACCACAGCATCAAAAAAATTCTTCATACAAACTTCAATACTCCGTTTCACCCCTTTAGGGGTTGATTTTTCAAAAATGATGAAATAGGTGTCAATTATTTTTTTAACTTTAGTATATTCGCAAAGTTTGATAATCGTAGCATTAAGAAAAATTTTTTTTGCATACAAACTTAAACACCCCTTTTCACCCCTTTAGGGGTTGAATTGGGCAAATTCCTTTCTTAATGTGCGTCCGCTTTTTGGTATAAAACTTTTGTCCAAATTTGACGTTTGTAGCTTAAGCGGTTTAGGCTGTGCGTTGATCTGTTAATGTTGATGCGTTGATTCAACACTCTGTTTAACCCTTTCAGGGGTGGATTTTCAAAAAATAATGAAACAGGTATCTAATATTTTTTTTAGCTTATTACAATAGCAAAGTTAAATAATCGAAGTATTAGGAAAAAAATATTTTTATACAAACTTCAACACTCCGTTTAACCCCTTTAGGGGTTGATTTTCAGAAAACAAAAAAATAAGTGTCAATTATTTTTTTTAGCTTAGTATATCTGCAAAGTTTCGTAGCCACAGTATCAAAAAAAAAATCTCCATACAAACTTCAATACTCCGTTTAACCCCTTTAGGGGTTGATTTTCAGAAAACAAAAAAATAAGTGTCAATTATTTTTTTTAGCTTAGTATATCTGCAAAGTTTCGTAGCCACAGTATCAAAAAAAAAATCTCCATACAAACTTTATTGCTCCGTTTCACCCCTTTAGGGGTTGATTTTTAAAAAATGTTGAAATAGGTGTCAATTATTTTTTTAACTTTAGTATATTCGCAAAGTTTGATAATCGTAGCATAAAGAAAAAAAAATTTTTCATACAAACTTAAACACCCTTTTTCACCCTCTTAAGGATTGAATTGGGCAAATTCCTTTCTTAGTGTGCGTCCGCTTTTTGATATAAAACTTTTGTCCAAATTTCACGTTTGTAGCTTAAGCGGTTTAGGCTGTGCGTACATGTGTCAGTCAGTCAGTCACGACCTTCACTTTTATATATATAGATATCCGTACCTATATACTGACGGTCCAAAACCAGAACATTATTTTCGTTTGTATATAAGAGCAAGTAGTTATATATACATAATATATGCATGCATGTTTGTCTGTTTTGATGTGATGTCACCTTTTTCCGCCTAAACGATAAATTTTACATTGCGAGGTGTCGTCATATTTGTCTTTGTATCTGGAGAATTACGAGTATAGATTCAAATTCAGATAATTTATTGCCTTTTCCGTACTGCTTTTTCTTTTAATACTTTTTTTTGTTTTCAGATCCTAAATGAGGACTCAAAAGTAGCTACAGGCTTTATAACTCTTGTTAAACCTGCCAAAATTAAAGCGAGTCCTGATACTGAAAATGTTTCAATAACAAACAATGAGCTGAGTGCTAGAGACGTGTATCGAGTTTTTTACGAGAGAGGATATTCCTACAGGTGATAAACCTACTTAACACTTGCAAATGTAATGTTATTATTATTATAGTCAACACACCTTACATAATAATACATAATAAACCTTAATCCAATGAACTTACATACAATACAAAAGGAAATCTATCAAATACTCATACAAACTTGAATTGATTTATCGTGAGTATCGAATACCGACTACCGAGTCATATGGTAACATCACTAGTTACGTCGCGATGACAAATGTCAAAACGGGCCTCTTATTTTGTGTTGACTACCTGTAGGTATATTAGTAGATTTTGAGATCATGTCTACGGAAGTTTATTATCTGCGTGACGTTCTTGTCAACTGATTGCCTATTATCCTGATAGTAAATAAGTGGCCAAGAACGTTTTAAGACACACATATAAATGGGTTCTGTTCATTTGCTAAACTTATAAAGACAACGACAAAGACAAACTTTAGAAGGATGCAATCACGGGATTTTAACTACTTTTATGATGTTATAAAATAGAAAAGAAGCAGGAATAAAAATTAATAGTTCAAAAAAAATTAAAAAAAACACGCTTAAAGTGGGTCAAAATCGCGCCCAAAAGAGTCGGTACAATGTTACAAACATACAAATAAAAATAATTTAAATTTAATCCAATATTTTAAGTTATTCTTAAAATATTGGAATGTCACCATCAGAAAATGACTGTAAATTTTTGATCGTTTTTTTTCAGTGGTATGTTTCGAAGTATCGTAAGCACAGACAGCTCTGTATCGGATGCCAGTATTTCGTGGAATGATAACTGGGTGACGTTCATCGATGGTCTGTTTCAATTGAACACTCTTAAGTGTACACACAGTGGTGTCTCACAACCTGATCGAATCGGAAATATGGTCATCGACATCAAAAAACACAGCGCGAGCATAAAAACAAACAAAGACACCGAAAATGATTTGCCATCTTTATTAAATGTTAAATTATCTGAAGTACAACATCGAACCAGGTAGGTACCTAATAATAATTCTAATATGTTTTCGAAAGAAGTTATGATCAAAAACTTATTGTGTTTGCTGTAAAAAAAGTAATAAAAAATAATAGATTTCTTGTCTCATGGCATTATAACACGTGTTTTTATTTTGTGTTTTATAATTGTGTACATATTTTCATGGTTTTAGCTGCGGAGGTGTTATTATAGAAAATATGAGTTACCGTAATGTGCTTCAAACTAAAGATCGAATTACTTTACAAGCGCTTAAATTTGTTTCAAAGTTTGATTCAACTGTTGATGTGAGTATTTTATAGAACTTATTTATTCCGTTCATGTTTTCAAAGGTTCGCTCTATTATTAGAACCACCTTTTACAATCTGGTTAAAATCACTACTCGCATTTTAAATCAGCGGTGTACAATTTTACAGCCATGTAGGTATGGGGAGAGCCCAAAGAGATATTATGATAATGTTAAAACAGCGTAGAAAGGGGGGGGGGGGGGGGGGGAACAAAAGCATAATTTATAACACTAGTATCTTACGATCATGAATACCTTATATATTTTAGGGATTATCTGGAGAAGAATACTATTTGCCTTCAGAAGAAATTACAACAGTCAACGAAAAAATGGCACTGCAGATTGAAGTAATCGGTGATCTCAACTCCTTGCGGTGGACGCAGGCACCTGAACTAACAGGCCCTGGCATTTTAGTAGCGGTATGTTTATTCCTACAAACTAATACCAAAATAATTGTGATTTGAATTTTACTAGAAAAAAAAATGTTAAATTAATATGGATAAAAAATCCTATCTTACACGTGTTTGTATGGAAAGTCTGATAATAAAGTTTTGTGCATTACAGGTTCATTACACGGGTGTAAACGCTAGCGATGTAAAACAGGCACTGGGACTTATTTTACACAATACCAATAAATGCTCAGGTTTTGGAATGGATTTCAGTGGTACAACGGAAAGGTATAACGGACCCTCAAAAATTTACTCTATTTTAGCATCAGATACCTACTCGTATCATGCTATCATTATCATACATCAATGCCTTTTCTTACCTTAGAGGTTATTAGACTTTACTAAATTCAGTCGTCTAAATGATTCAGTTACTAAATTCAGACAAATGCAATCGCATTTAGGAAGGTAGGTTTCTAAATTTAGGAAAAAGTACGGCTACTGACTCACTAATTCATTTAGGAACCTAATTAGAATCGAATTTAGGAAGGTGCGATCGCGTTTAGTCGCTTCAGTCGGTGCGCAGCACTTCGCGCGTGTAGATGTAATAAATATTTCTTGATCCACGAGTTTCTTTTTTTAAGCTATTGCATAGCTTCTATCGCGGGCCTTGAGCGTGGAGACCGAATCCAGAAATTCCATAACGAAAATAACCTAACACTCCCTACTCCGACCGGCACAGCGGTGATACTTTTTAGTTTTGCCATCTATCGATGAATAGCAGAAATTTTAATGACTTTTTGAAATATCACGCTTGTCTCTTTAGTTCAGCAACTCGCCTCTAGGTGTCGAGTTTCGTTGACTTTTCGCCAATTTTATTTTATTTTGAAAATTATTGATTATTATTACAGAAACTAATTTGGATACTTTTTTGAAAAATAGGCCTTGCAATATTTATACAAAAAAAAAATATAATTGCATAAGTTGATAAAAAATGCTATGCAATAGCTTTACCGCCGCAGTCCCCGAGTGCCACACGTCTTTTTTTTTTCTTTTTTTTGATTGAGCCAACAGCCACGGCGAGGCCAGTTTTTTGATTTTTGGACAGCACTGGAGCCATTGTATTTATAGTAAGTAGTAAAACGTCCGCCTTTGTTGCGTTTCAGCAGGCAACTGATTTAGTAACTATATTTAGAACAGTGTGATTAGAAGCTTCTAATTTCGTTCCTTTTCTGAATTCTGATTTAGGCTACTAGATTTAGTAAAGTCTAATAACACTATGTAAAATGTTCGATAACATTTATTTCTCAGAGGTGAGAGAGTAATGGGCCTGGTGCCAAGCGGCGCTGCCAGTAGCTACGTGATGGCGCAGCCGGAACTGACGTGGCCCGTGCCGGCGCACTGGACTCTGGAAGATGCGGCGACCGTGCCTCTAGCATACGTCTACGCATACTACTGCCTTGTCATTAAAACTGTAAGTTACCAAATTATTCACCACTTGTCAACCTGAACACTCTAAAACACCTTAAAGAAGATATTTTAAAAATTCTTAGACAAATTTTTGTTTATTTTTTATTTAGGAGGTACACGAGTTTCATTATTTTCGTTTCAACTTTGGTAGTCTAATCTACTTACTATCTTAGACGTGACAATAGTACCGTAAGCTAACGCAGATTGCACCTTTTGGGTCGTAATAGTAAAATTTTGCTAATAGAAAATTATCGATTTCTGGAACGTATAAGTGATATCTATCTTCAAATTTTTCAACTGTGACCGATTTATGTTTTTTTTTTGTAAATTCAGGACTTAAGACTCGTATCGATCCACACAATGCATAACGTAAACACTGTGTTGGTGCACGGCGGCGCGGGCGCGCTGGGCCAGGCCGCGATCAGCATCTCCCTCGCGCGCGGCTGGCGCGTGTTCACCACCGTCGGAGACGCGGACAAGAAGCGGTTCCTCTTGAAGTTGTTCCCTGAACTTAACGGTATGTTAACTGATCATATAGCAATATGAGTTTAACTTTAATTTAATAGTTAACTGTTATGTAGTGGGTAGTCAAATTACTCCATGTCAGGCAGGCTTATTTCAGTGTTCAAAAAAAGTAACGAGTGTAACTTGCGGAAGTTGCGGGCAACCTAACTCATAGCTTGACTTACTTTTTATCAGGAATTACACTTCTAAAACTAAATTTACTTATTCCAGAGTCAGATATCGGCAACTCACGCGACGCCAGTTTCTGTGACATGGTTCTGAGCGCAACAAACGGAAAAGGATGTAACGCAATCATATCCTGCCTCCAAGGAGATTTAAAAACTGTAATGAACTAATAATACCTACTCAAAACAACTTTTATTAGTATTAAACAGTTTTGTTGGTTTTGCCCAATTCTAAATGTACATTTATTTGTAAAAAAAAATTAATAATTTTAGTAATTCAGATAACTAATCGAAAAAATATTTAGCAATTTGCTTGTGATGTATTTCACGATCTGTTTTCAACATTTTTTCATTACGTAACAAGACAAGTTTAGTACAAGACCTTTGAAAATAGTAGTAGTATATTATATTTATTTCGGTTTCAGGCATCTATTAACTGTTGCGGAACATCTGGTATAATAATGGACACCGTGCAAATTCTTTGTAATGAAATAATGAAATAATAATAATGAATTATATGTACGGAATGTATAATTTGACGAACGACAGATCCTATGTAGCAGTCGATTTAACAGGCATTTTTATTAATCCAAATTCAGAAGAAATAAATGTGAGTCCTTCAATTAAAATCTGAGCTATTTATTATTCTAAAATTATATTCGAGACGGAGATACTGGTCGTAAGCTATCACTATCGCGCATTTTATTATATGAATTACATTACCTATGTATATTATAAATATTGCAGAAGTTACACACGCTGGTGAGTGAAGGCATCGCTAGCGGGGAGGTGCGGCCGCTGTCGCGCGTGACGTTCGCGCCGGACGAGGCGGCGCGCGCCTTCCGGCTGCTGGCGGCGAGCCGACACCGCGGCCGCGCGCTGCTGCGCCTCGCGGACGAACATGAACCAGCACAATTCAGGTAACATGCCAGTTCTGTACTTACAATTTCTTTGGTATGTCTCTGGTCAAGCATAATTTCCTAAAATCTTGCATTCGGAACCATCTTTTTATTAATATATTTTGCTCTAATAGGTAGGTAAGTACTTAATTTTACCTTCACATTGTTCCAAATTACAGAGGTACTGCTGAAGCAGCTCCTTGTCACATTGTTATTTGTGACTCGAGTGCTCTCGGTCTTCAAGTAGCGGATAAATTGATAGGTAGTGGAATAAAGAAACTGCTTATGCACTTCAACGAACCAGCACAATACGTTCACTTTAAAATAAGGTAACTAAACTCACGTACCAATCATATTTTTAAAATTTTCTTAAATATATTTTCCTTGTAATGATTAGTTAATGTGGCTCTTTTCAGGGAATGGGAAAAAAGGAATGTCCAAGTATCAGCAACTTATGGAAGTTTGGAAAATATAGCTAACGTTTCTGATTTATTGCTCAGTGCTATAAATTTAGGACCAGTTGAAGGTCTGCATGTCATTGCAGAAAGTACTTTACAAGAAACGGTTATTGGAAGAATTGATTTGGCATCGAGGAATTTATGCCCTTCCTTAAAGTGAGTTGTAAATATTGATATTTTTTATGAATTTCTTTCGTTTATGCAGTTTTCTTGGTTTCTTTTGCTATCGAACATAATCATATTTACCTGCAGTTTGCAAATATTCTTGACACTATTATTTCATCAAAGTTTTCACTTCACGTTTTCAGGCGTTTCATGGTATTTAGCAGAAATGTCCGTTGCGGATATCAGACTAGTTTCCAGAGAGCTAAGCACGGGTTGCCAGCTACGCTTCTTGATTTGTCAATGCTGGATACGGTTAGTTTGTCTTTTTGCTACAATATTGTAGTTATCATTATATCTCTAATGAAAATCAATAATGCAATGATAAAAGATCTATTTTAATCTTTTATCAGCTTTATTCAACTATTTTTGTAGTTCAAAGATGTGGACGGCAGCACCTGGTATTGCGGCGCCACCGTCGCAGTAGAGCGTGCGCTACAGAGTACGCACCCGATTCTACTCGCTCTACCGGATCTAACTCCACGCTCGTCTTTGGTTCAGCAAATTGCCACTTTAGCTGGTACGGTCATCTTTAAAATCATATTTCTAGTTTACAAGTAGTTTCTTAAGGGCTAACGCAATCTTTTACAAATAGCTTTTAGTTGTAATGTTACTTAGAAGTTAATTATTTATCCGTTGAAAGAATCGCATTTGTTTTGATTACAGATTTGAAAATCTGTGATGACACTTTAAATAGTACTACACTTGAAAAAATGGGGATGTCAAAAGAAAAGGCGTCACCAGTATGTGCTTTTCTTAGAGATGTATACAACACATCTCTTGATGAAGATCACGTTCCACTATTAACAGTAGAAAGGTAAGCTCATTAATTACATTTTTAGGGTTCCTCAGCAAAATGAAAATTCAGTTGGTTTGACATTTTTTTGTCAATAATTACTGTAATGCTGAAAACTTGTACTGCCGTTATTGCCATTAGAGTATCTTCGATCTTCGGTCGAACTTATAATTTATCCATAAAAAAACTAAAACAAATAAACTATGAATTCTTGATGTAGCATAAATAATACTTATACATTTTCTAACTTGTAATATTTCCACACGCCAATGAATGGCAAAATAGACTAGACATTTAATAAATCAATAGCCATGTTGATAACTATTAATTAACAGTATGAAATTAGTAAAATTATTTTTATTTATTTTTAGACTAAATCAAATAGAGAACAGGTCTACTGTGACCCAACAACTTAAGAAACTTAAGGGACTGGAAATGTTCTACTCATTCATGGATTCAGATGAACTCCTTGCAGTATCAGAAATGGTGTTTTTGCCGACTCTCACTAACAACTACATAATGGTGTGTATATCATAAATAAGTTATTCTAGTTGGAGTTAGAGAGATGCCACACGGGCACTATCGCTGCACTGCGACGTGGCAACGCAGTGACTTCAACGCAATGAGAGCCACACGAGCGCTGCGACGACGCAACGCAACGCAGCTCCTTCGTCGTCTTCCTCAGTTCTTGTGCGCTGTGCGTGCGTTGTTTCGACGCACGTTGTTTCAGCGCACCGTGTGGCATGCCTGGCAGATTTGTATGTAGAACTATGTAGAACTATGGTGGCATCTCCCTTACAGTTTGTAAAATGGACTTATCATCCGTATCGTTTCAGAGGGACGACGAGTCATTCGTGACTGAGACGTACTTGTGCATAGTCCCGGGGCTGGAGGGGCACCACGAGCGGTTCCGCGCGCTGTGCGAGCGGCTCAAGCTGCCCGCCTTCGTGCTGCAGCCGGGACTCGACCATCCGGATGAGACGCCAGCGGAGCTTGCTCTCAGATACTTCAAGGTATAAGCGTTAAAATTGCAATTATTTAGTTTACTCTGTGTTTTCTTAACTTAATCAGTAAATTATTATGTTTTTTCAATTTGGTCGTTTTCTGTAATTTACAGGTTTTGCTTCAGAAGACGTGTCTGAAGAAAACATTCTACATCTTGGGATATGAGACTGGAGTTGCAGTTGCTCTGGAGCTGGCAGCAATATTAGAAACGCGTGGTAATTTAAAACTTTGTTTATGTTACTTATGAAAAGATTATCTTTTTTATCTACATTTCTCATGCAATAATAGCAGCCTAGACCGGGAAAGGTAGAAGGAGGGAAAGGGAGCTCTCTCTCTACTTATTCAGTCGAAAAGTAGAGGCCTTTCAGTTAGTAGGCCTCATTAATTTGATCTATTTTATTTTCTAAAGGTTTCACGGGAACCGTGTTCTGTTTGGGCGACGGTCCTGACGAGACCACGGCGCTGCTAGAGCGTGAATTGAGCCCGTATTCTAGCGAGGCGTCACTGCAAGAAGCCGTGACACGACACGTGTTCGCGCTGATGGCGCGCGGTACGGGTGCAGACGTGGAAGACGCACTGCTCAACTGCTCCTCATGGAGTGCGCGAGTGGACGCGTGTGTGCGCTTGCTGCTCGGTCATGTACCGCATTCAGCTCAGTACGCACGCGCGCTGCTGGTAGCGGCTTACGTGCGCATCAGGGCAGCGCAACGGGCAGTGTCGCCGACGCGGGCGCTGCGTTCGCGGCTCGTGCTCCTGCGCGCGTTCTGTGAACACGACCGCATAGAAAACACTAGCTCACTGCAGCGCTACACGCAGCAACCACTCCACGTGAAGGACCTCGCCGTGCCCTTAGCGCACGTTGCCGACGACTTGAGAGTCTCCGCTATCATTAACTCCTATTTGGACGACGACATTTTGCAGGCTTTTGAGAAGAAAAACCTGTGTGATACGTATTTAACTAACGCTGATGCATTTATGACCGTAGGATAGTTGCAGACTTAGATTACATTTCTTAAAAATAATCTGAAATACTTTTTTATTTACAATTACTTACTACAGGCACGACTCTAAATTATACAATTTCTCTAATTTTTATGTAAGTAGTGTTTCTGTTTTTTAGTGTTTTGTTTTGATAAATAATTAAAATCTTTAACTTAACAAATGTGTTTTTAATATTCCCAGTTAATCATTACAATTAGTCAGCAAACGTTTTCGAAAGCTTGTCTATCAAAATCCGAGTCCTCTCCGATAAGTATTGGTCTATCTGACCGAGCACTTTTACCACGTGCAGCATCTTCTGTACTCCTTTCTTGAACTTCTCCATCCTCTCAGCGCTTGACTGCTCTTCAATGGGACTCCTCAACGAAGGAAAGTACATTGATGACCCCACCCTTGGCGGAGAAAAGCGTTTATCTTCTTGAGCCCATAGTTTAGGCACGTTGAGTTTTGGGACTTTCAGTTTGGGGCTTATAAATTTCGGAAAAGCAAACTTTGGTATAAATCCTTCGGGGGGTGGTTCAGACATCGACACTAGGGTATCTCCGGATCCAGTTTGATCTAGATCGGGATCTCTGAGAAGAAATCTGCCATCTTTGACTGCTTTAGGAATAGCGCCGTGTATGAGGTTGCAGAACGAATCGACATCAAAGCCAGAGCTTAGGGCTGACTTCGGTCGATAGTTTGATCTTCCATTGAACTCCTGAAAAGGATAATTATACACCATAAATAACACAGGACATTAATTTATAAAGAGCTCTCTTCTCGTCTGGTCGAAGCAACACATGACCAAAATGCTGGCCTCTATCTCGCCCAAAAGGTGAGCATTGCCACACAACGTGGTAATAGGGCCAGCATTTAATTTTTGAGAACAATTCCCGCAGGCAGCGGCCTTTTAGATTAGTCTAGTTTAGTTTTATTGATTAAATGTAAACGTTTCACATTCATACTCGTAGCGTTTATCCTAGTGAGGACTAGGATAAATCCTATGTCGGGGATGCCACGGAACACACAAAGACAAAGAAAGACAACTAACATCCAGACTCGGAACAGATATTTAAATTCATCATTCAAATATCTTGCATTAATTTAAGTATTATATTTTTCTATATTCATATGCATGTGCATAATTTAAGTCTCTTAGAACAAATGAAGGTTACACAGGACAACAATTTTAAATTTATTTTTTGCCGTGTTTTGCATTTTTACTATGGAAACTAACGTGGTTTTCACACATTTTTGCTATTTTCGTAGTAGACGACTTAATTTTTACGTGAGTATTCCCGTGTTTAATTATAGCAAAAATGTGTTTTGCATTATTTTTGTTTTATACCGTATTATTAAAAATATGTATGTAAAAAAATAATATAAATAAGGTAGTTATATCAAATATAAACTAGTCAACTAAAACATTAGACAGGTACCTTTTCATGGGATCTACAATCTATGGTAACTCGTATCGGAGGAGCTGCGTCCCCATTTTGCGCCACCTGAAAATGAAAGCAACGGTATTATAGTCATTGTCATTGCATAACCCTTTAACCTTTTCTTTGTATGATAATACTAAAGATTATTTTGTTTGTTTTCTTTTGAATTCCTTAATTTTGTATTTTTAACTTGAAAAAACTGACAAGACAACTAATGTAGGTCTCAAGTCTCAACGTTACTCATGAAGAGAAAAGTTTGTATGTTGAGCTAAGCTAATTATTTTGTCAGATTTATTTATGTATTAAAAAACTGCGACGAATGTTTGAATAATTATTTTGATATTTTTTTGGTATTTGATAACATTCTTGAAGTAATTCTTTTTTCTATAATTCGTATTGATAGAGCATAAACTAATCCCGGGAAATAAAATAGTAAGTAAGTACCTACATATAAATACTTACTTCCTATCCTACTCACTAACTTACCTACTTTCCTCACTTGCCTTCGAAGACCGTTAAGATATCATTCCGTTCAAGCATCAGGTACATTTATGTCAAAATATTAATCACACCTCGTCTTCACTTCACATCCTTCAGTCTTGCACAATTTTCATTCACTCAAGCACTTAAACATTTCCATAGATACGAACCGCTGCAAGGATTGCAATCGCCACGTATCCGATCATTATCCGTCTTGATCGCACATTTTGCCGCCTCAATGCATACTGGTCACGTCACTGGCGCTGTGGTCACGTACTGAATCTGATTCGTGCAACTGCTTAGTCAGCGTTCTGCGATACGGGAGCGTAACTTTACGCCATTCCAGTTTTTAATCCAGTTGGTGCACCAAAATTGTCGGAGCATTTGGTTGATCGGATTTCGTCTTGAAAGGAGTCGAGGATTTTAGGGTCTAATAAGAGTAATTAAGACAGTGTAGAGTACCGACTTCCTACCAGATCGATTGTTAGATGACGATGTTCCGCAAAATAGAAGGCAATTACGGAAGCTCACACTATACCGGAGAGCATGTCGTGAGCGAAAGGAGACCTAAATCCAGCTATGAGTCACTTTTTGTTCGAAGTACCTACCTACTTGCCAAATTAACTGACTGTGTCAAACTTAAAATATTCACTCGACCCCTAAGATCTCTGACAGTTTCATAGAGTGAGGTTTGATAGGTCGATGTGACTTCTTATATTATAGGTATACCTATATTTGCAATCTGCAAAAAATATCTGTAAATTGAATCAAACAGTAGCCAGCAGTAGCTAAATGCCAGTAGCTAAATGATGTGCACTGGAGCTAATCACTAAACACATCTAAATCAACCACATACAGTCCGCATCAACAAGGTTATTATTGCGTAATGTTGTGTCAATCACAGAGGCATCTTATCTATCTGCCATGCGTACTAAAGCGGTGTGAACGAGGAAGATGCAGTGGTTGGCCAGCGGGTGCTATGCGGGCAGCCTGCTGCTGTATCTAGCCGTCAGGGTCTACTACCAGAATGAAGTTAAGAGGGCTCATATGGATGATGCTGGTCCTGGCCGCTGTGGCTGCTGTGGAGGTAACATGATGTGTCCCCTTTTTGGAACTATTGCTTTTTTTAAATCGAGCGCTTGGTGATGGTTTGCGCCACGCTTAGTAAAGATATCATACCTAGTTTGTAACATATTATATGTAGTAATGATGTGTAAGAAACACTGTGTTTTAGTATCAGAGAAACAATTGGACTGTTACTGTATTATGTAGTGTAAAAATTTGAAATTTATATTTTATCACCAAATATACAATCATAAATTAGATTTTAATTAGGTTACATTGAGTTTAATGATAGAGATACATAGATTAAACATAAATACTATGCTGACCCTATATAAGTGACATAAGGGTAGGAAGCTGATTATGACCTAATGTAGCCAGTAGGTTCTGTTTCAGGTAACATTCCCACACACTTTTTTCTGACTCCATTTCTTAACTTTCAGAGCAGTACCCTCGTGAACCGTTCCCTCCTCCGGCCCCGAATGCCGGAGCCGTGCTTCACGAGCCGCGCCGAGGACCGACCCTTCGCGTACCCTCTCATCAGCTTCTTCACCAAGGTCAAGGATATGATCGTCCGAGGCATCGGCGTGCTCGCGGACAATAGCAGAAAAAAACGAGTTGATTCTAAACTGTGATATAATTGTATAGTGTATTGTGTAGTTGCGCACTGAGGATCGCACTAACAGAATTTAATTTTAGTTTCTTAGTAATCTTATTTATTTGTAAGTTGTTGGACTGATATTTTGTAAAATAAATAAATTATTAAATAGGTATAGTTTCGACGTTTTATTTTTTTATTTTATACAGGTAGGTACGCACTTATCGGAAAATATTTAAAGAGCTAAACAAAAGAGCAAGAAAAAACATATATTTAGCACCCTGGTTGTTTATTTTACTATATGACAGGTCTTCAGGCCCTTAATTTTACTTCAGAACCCTAAAACTGATTGGCAAATTATTATTTGAGCAGCAACTTTTTGAATTTAATATATTCGGTCGTTGTCAAAGATCCTTTTTTCTTCAAATCAAAAAGTTTTTTCGTCGCTTCCGTTTTATCCATTTTGAATGAAGGGACTTTAATTAACTTTAGACTCTCAAATTCCTTTAACGGAGACCTCCTAATAATAGGAACACGTAAAGGCTTCAGCTGAGTATTTAATTTTGGCAAAAGAGAAATACGTGGTAGAAGAGATAAATGTGGTAAAAGAGGCAAATGTGGCAAAGGCGGTAGAATTGGCAAAGGCGGTAGAATTGGTAACAACGGTATTTTTGGTATTATCGGTAATAGAGGCGGTAAGATTGGTGGTAGAATTGGTAGTATTGGTAGTAAAGGTAGTTTCGGTAATGGTGATAAAATAGATCGTGGAAACTTCTTTGAAAGCTTTGTTAGTTCTAAGGTTTCTAAAGGCGGTGGTTTTGGAGGAAGTTTCGGTAATTGCAAAGGAGATCTAAGCTTTGAAAGGCCATGATTGATGTTGATGAAAACTGGTGAATGTTTAGAGATCTTCTTTATGACTAGAGGACTGGCGTTTCTCTTTAGGTCTCCAGCTATGAGGCCCAGGTTGAGGCCATGTGTTACTGGTATCTGAAAAAGGATTTTAAGATTAACGATTATTTACCTTAAGTAGTTTTATGTGCTTAATAGGTAAATACGGGAAGTATTCAAATAAATGCCTTGTAATAGTTGTAATGTAATTAATGTAACATATTAAGTAATTTAATTAAATTATGTAACGTCTAATATTTTATTTAAAAATTATGCAACATTTTAAGTAATGAGATAAAGACTAGGTACAACACCAAACAAGACACTGTTACACGTTGGGAATCTTTTTAAATCATGTATTTTCTTACATTATTCGTATTGGACACTTTGTGTCATAAGTACCTACCCAAATAAATACCTCAAAGAAAAACAAACACACAAACATTCAAAACGACTTACTAGTAACAACGCCAGCGCAAGTATGTTTACTAATCTCGATAACGGGTTTTTGGCGCTACCCATCCTGCCTCTGCTAAATCCGCTTTGCTTAAACCTTCTCAAATGTTTCCTGCGTCTTTTATACTGGACTTGATAATAGCACAATAAATATCATTATCTGGGGCGATTAAGCACGTAACCTCAAGAGTTATTATAACAATGGTTTAATTCTTCATCATTGTTAAAAAAATAATGTGAAAATTTATTTTGAATGAGATGAAATACATTGAACTTCTTAAATGGGTTTCTCAATGTTAAGAGAGCTCCGGCAGCAGGTACAGTGCTTAAAAATTATAAAAGTTGTTAGATGGCCGTTCTTTCAGATATTTTTATTTCTTACTTCACACGTCTCAATACACACTGCCCAAGAAAAATAAAATATTGAAGTACCTACCTACAATTAAGGTTGTAGCAAATGGAATGACGCATAAATATGGTTATTACATAATTAGTCATAGTTCTTAAGTAAAGTTTTATCAATAAATTTCCCCTTATCAACACGTTCCATGGAGTCTTCCAGATTGTACACAAAATATCAAGTTGATCAGTTGCATCATGCAATAAGATAAGCTGGTTTATTACAAATATCACGTATAAAACACATAATACTAATAGAGAAGCTTTACATACGCCTATAGTGTACTTTGACGCATTCACGTGGATTCAATTTGGTTTGATAAAGATGGAGGGTCAAAAATGGTTTTGGTCCTCCATGGCAGTCCTGATGCTCGCTTCAACCTACGCTACAGCATGCAGCGAGAAAGATTTCTGCTTGGTATGACTAACTTTGCTTATCATTATATTTATTACACTCAGTTTATAAAACTACTTTTTGATCAATATGCCTTTTAAATAGATATGGTGAAACAGTTCAAGTTCTTATTTTTCAGTTGGAAGCCATGAAGGAGATGAAAGCGTGCAAAAAAGCTGTGCTTGCCTCGTAAGTTGAAAACCAATTGCAACTAGTTACAATTTAAATATATATTTTTAAGGCTAATTATGGTTCTTTGTTTTACAGGCTCTTGAAACCTCTTCTACTTGAAAAATTAGGTGAGTTAAAATACAATACATAATAATTTATAAAGAGTAAAATACAATAATAAATACAATCGACAAAACAAATATCCTTAATTTACTTGATTCAAATTCTAATAATATTACTGTTAATCACAGAAAAGAAGAAAGATCTGTTGCCATGCCTTGAGGCAAAATTGCCGCCGGCGCCGCCACCAACCATCGTCCTGATGCCAGCGGCGCCGCCAGGCCCGTCACCGTGCGCGTCGCCGCTCCTCCTGCCTCCACCGGCCCCGCTGTACCTACCCGCCCCTCCTTCAGCTCCGCTCCTACTTCAGGCGCCTGCACCGGCTCCGATATGTCTCCCCGCACCCGCTCCAGCACCCATGTGCCTGCCACCTCCAGCACTGCCTATGTTCCTCCCCGCTCCACCTGCATGCTCCGGCCCTATGTTCATGCCAGCTCCGTCTCCTCTATGTTTCGCACCGCCCGCGGCGCCTGCATTACCACCGGCTGCTGCTCCTATGGTAATCTCCCTGGTGCCACCGGCGCCTCCGCAACCGATGTACTCGTCCTGCTGTCACCCGCCGCCGCCACCTGGACTTCCAATGACGGCGTTTATGATTCCTCCACCACAGCCAATTACTCTGGAACCCAAACCCTTGCCACCATGCAAATGCGGTGGACTATCTCCGTTGCTCCATTCTTACTTGTAGATGCGACTGGTATTTTTTTGCTAACATCTCTTACAATCGGGTGGTTATTAGACCCTATGTTGCATAGGTAATAAGGTAGCTTTTAGATTTCTGACTCTTTCTAATTACGATAATCATACCTGCTCATTATTTTGTTTCCGGTTTTTATTTATTGTTACAAAAACTGAATAGGTAAGAATCCAAATAAAACATTTCACCAAAGCAGCGTTTTCGTTATTTATTTTGTTTCACAACCTCGCTTGTTTCCAAAACAGCACTTACCTAATACCAGAGCTCAACCCAATAATTTAGCTTGCATATCTACCTACTTCAAATTGTTGCCACTGCATTTCATATTTATGAAGTACAGAGAGACACTAAAACGTTTGTCATTCCTTGTGAAATGTTAGTTATTTCTTATTTATAAGTACTTAGTATTGGTAGTAAAGTTTATTATAAAAAGCTACTTAAAAATTGGTTAACATTCAAGGAACTATGATTTTTATGTCGGTCTGTACTATTTATGTTTTGTAAGTAGACAAATTTGGTAAAGGATCTTTTTAATTTAATTCTAAGAAAACCAACAGTTGAATTGTGAAATCATACCAACAAATTGCTACGTCATCATGCAAACCGCATTGTTACTTTTGTTACAAAGTAGGGTTTTTCCTAAAATCATAATAGGTAAGTGGTGCTTCCCTAGACCGCCGCAAGAGATCACTATAACGAGCCTACCTGTATCTATAAATCCTGTAATCTGCGACTCATATTATGAGTATATAGCCTTAAATAATAATGGAGTTTAAGAAGGGTTACACGTAAAGAATTTACTCTTTCAATACGAGATAAAGATTTAAAATGTCACTTAGATTTAGTCAACATCATTGGTTAATAATAAAAAATAATAAACAAAAATAACCTTTCCAGCTAAATCTGTCTACAACTGTACCAAATATAATATCACTACTGTTATGGTCTTGGATTTTACTGACATTCGTGCGCATACTTACCTCAGGGTAGGTGCTTCGGGGTCCACAATGCTGATCCCGGCAATTACTGCCTTCTTTAGGTATAAAGTAGTTCGCAGCATCATCGTCCTCGCATGCTGGCGACCTTTTGGTAAGATATACTTTGGAAATATTTATTATTCTTACTCTATTCTGCTACTCTAAAACTCAAAACAGAAAAACTGAAAAGAAAGGAAATATGAGCTGATGTTAAACTTAAAAACGGACGGTAAAGTATCTTAATTTTTTCAGAACAAAACCAGTTTATTCGTGAAATATCTGAGCAAGGTTTCGCCGCCACATTTGCTTGCAACCCAGCGGCGCTTGACGACATCCATCGTTATGGCCTCCAAGGAGTCCTTTATTTCAAGCAATCAGATGATTCCGTACTCAAGGCGGTAATTTAAACACTTGGTAGTTTAGCCAGTCATTGATTTTTGAACATGGACAAGTAAAAATTCAAGTTTGAATGTCTGTGTTTGTGTAGGAAGACCTGATAACTTTCACACTGCCAAACAATCTGCTTTTACATAGGTACAAAAAACAGCATCAAAAAAAAATATTTACCTCAAATATCCACCAAAAACCATAATTAAATGGTTATTTAATGACGTAGTTCCGCTACATTCCGTAGCATTACACCTACACTTCGTAGCACTCGTAGCGCTGATGAATTATTTTGTAGCTTTTCCGGATGCCATTAAATCGGGAGCTAAATCATGCAGCGTATACTTTTATGTCAGTTTTTTTTTGTGTCTTAATATTTGTACTTCTACTGTAACACCTGAGATCGATATACATATTGTTTGATCAAACTAATCCCTTTACTTCAACTATATTAGCTAAAATCTGACCACTTCTGTGGTCGGTACGCGTGGCTGGTGGTTGGAGACAGCGTGCCGGCGGCGCTGGATGGAGTCCGCTACGATGCAGAAGTGGCTCTAGTGCGGACCGAGGCGCCTGGAAATGATACCTTTGGAGCAAGTGGGTGCTCTGCTTTGAGTTAACTGTGGTTTAAATTTGCTTTGATGTGTCTAAAAATTATTTGAAATGAAAAGTTGATTGGATATAATCTTAGACCCTGATTATTGTAAAGAAGAGTTTCTTCTTATACAAAAAAAAAATTAACGGCTATATACACTTCAAATAAAGATGATTTTTGTTATATAAATACACGGACTACTCACGAATGATTAAGTCAGATATTCCGACTATAAAATAGTTTTAGTCACAATCTTTTTGAAGGTGTGGTAATAGGCGTGACGTGCGAATACGTCATGCCTTGCGCTTGATAAACTATAATTTTATTTTTATGTGAAATTTTGGTAATCTTAATACTTATTATCGAGCACATATACAATTAACACTGCGTCATACTCGATCTTCGGCTGTTTAAATACAGTATATCATTATAGAGGTAATTATGAAATTTAAAACTTCTTGACTTAGTGTTTCTCCGGCAGTTGTTTCAGACGAGACAGTTCACTTCGAAGACATTTACGTGCACCTCAGCGCCGGCGCCACGGCCCACCCCTGGGGGCGCTGGTCCCGCGCCACAGGGCTGCAACTTGTGCACGAGCGAGAGAGAATACTACGGAGGTTCGACTTTAAGGGATACCCTATGCGGATCGCAGCTCCGGTAATTATCAATATTAGGCCCTATTTTGGTGCTTATGCTTATAATTCTGTGCCTACTGTGCAAAATTATACAACTTTGAAGTGTCCTTCGAGTTGTATCATTTTGTACAATAGGCACATAGTTATTATCTCGTTGACTCTCACTTTCATGACATTTGTAAACATAGAGACAGTGACTGAGATATAATCGCGTGAGCCAGAGCAAGGTAATTTTTCTAGATAGAGGGGTTATAAATTATTATAAGACTTAGGTTCCAGTGTCTCCTGTCATAAATTTTCCGTAAAAATTTACGGAGAATTAATTTTTTTACTTTAATCCATTTTGTTTTTATTTTTTTGACTAACAAGCGTACAAAGTATTTTTTATTGGATGAGTGATTGCGAGTGGCATTCACAATTGCACTCTACCATGGGTAAGCAGAACTAGTCCAGCCAATACGAATTTACTTTACTTTAAGTACCTATTAATGCCTCACAGTTGGGCCAGTACTCCGACGAGTGGTACAACGGCTCGTACGCCGACTACGTGGTGGACGAGACCCTGACGGAGCTGGACGCCGGCATCCGATGCGGATACGCGGCTTCTGCGCTCGTCATACAACTTCTTAATGCTACGTGAGTTGTTATTATAAAAGATCCATGCTAGCACAACTATTACGAAACTTGTATGGTAAATAAATACTTTCAATTTAATTTAGCCTAATCTCGCTTTTTAAGGTGAAGGTCATTCAATTACCAGTAAACATTTAAATAAGTGAGTAAGTAAGTAAGTAGTAAGATGACCTTGAGAAATTAAATCCGTCCCTGGAGGGTATTTTCTCTCATTCAGTTTTCCAATCATTTCAGTTTTTTCGTCACACCTTTTGCATTTGTGCGGCTTTCGAAAAATCTTTGTAATCACTCTCTACAACATTAGTTATGGTATTAATCTTTATGTTTTCTGTGAAGTGAGGTGCTGATAACGACCGAGCTGTGGGGAGCGACCATCCACAATAACAGCATGCCGGTGATGCTGGCGTACGGCAGCGCCGAGCTCAGCGGCGGCATCCTCAGGATACTGCTCGAGCGCATCGAGAAGCTGGACTACATCATGCCTATATGGCCTTTTAAGTACCAACTTACATAATTTACTAGCTTTCTAGCCAGGTTACAATCATTCAAGAATCAAAATAGAATTGTGATGAAGCAATCAAAAAATACGAGTATACCTATATTTACTTATATTGAAATCAGTTGAGTCATTTTCGAGTTTATAACCAGAAAAACTACACACAGCAATTTGGACGATAAAAGCCATGATCCATTGTGAACGGTCCCGTCTGGGCCCTGACGGTTGTAAAACGAAAATGTAAGTTTCCAAACAAGAAAGACTCATTGTTTATATTTCATGAAATATAAACAAAAAAAAAAGCTAGCAAAGGAAATATTCTACAAAAGTTGCGTATATAATATAATACATATTTAAATTCTGTCGTTTATATTAAGTAACTAAATGGGATTGGAGATTTCATAGTATATTAATATTTTGACTACTGACTCCCAAAT
The DNA here is from genome assembly GCA_949125135.1 of Alcis repandata. Lineage (NCBI taxonomy): Eukaryota > Metazoa > Arthropoda > Insecta > Lepidoptera > Geometridae > Alcis > Alcis repandata. The sequence continues at coordinate 9,063,919 of OX421241.1, forward strand.
GGCTGGTACCTACATACTTAATTTTAATTTTATTATTCTATAGAAATACTTGTAGACTTACACATTCATATCTTTTTGTTTTAGATAGCGGTCACTTTTCTACCGCCAGGTGTAGCACTGCTGTGTTTCCAAAATAACCTTTGTAATTAAAAACTTTAGTACATATGTACATTTGTTTCAACTACTCGCCACGTAAGCGGCATTCATAGAGTAGTACTGTATTAACGGAGATTGCTGTAGGTTCGAAATAAACCTATTTATTCCGATCTCTTTCCTGCATAATGATGATGATGAACTCCATGCCGATTTCGGCTACGGCGACCATATTTTTTATTGCTTGGTTACTTGATTGTGATGTTTCCTTTACTTTCCTGCATATCTTTCCTTTGGCACCGCCAGAGGCCGCTGCCGTCCTTTTAATACAACCTTCATGATTAAAAACTCTTTAGTACATTTTCTTTCAGCTACTTGCCAATAGTGCGGCGCTGCTGCTGTAGGTTCGAAATGAACCTGTTTATTTCGATCTCTTTGCTGAATATTTTTACTATTGTACTGGCAGAGGGCGCTGAAGTATTTTCAATACAACCTTTATGATTAAAAACTCTTTAGTAAATTTTGTTATACCTACTCGCCACTAGAGCGGCGCTGCGGCAGGCATATTCCGATCTCTTTGCTGAATCAAAGCACTTTGGCACTGGCAGAGGGCGCTGCCGTCTTTTTAATACAACCTTCATGATTAGAAACTCTTTAGTAAAATTAGTTTCAGCTATTTGCCACTAGAGCGGCGCTGCTGTAGGTTCGAAATGAACCTGTTCATTCTGATCTCTTAATATCTTTACTAGAACCAGCAGAGGGCGCTGCCATGTTTTCAATAAAACCTTCATGATTAAAAACTCTTTAGTACATATTCTTTCAGCTACTCGCCACTAAGTCTAGGACAGCGCTGCTGTACGAGTACGTTCGAAATGAACCTGTTTATGCCGATCTCTTTGCTGAACAACTGAAAACAAAATAGAGTAAAGAATACTTTTCAGAAAATCTGGTTCCAACTAGTCACCGCCAGTTGACGCTTTTAATTTTTTTATGCAATATTTTTTTTATTTTAGTTTATCTATGATAGGTACTTCTTAGATGGTTTTGGCGCCAATGTCTATAGTATTTTTTTGTACCTATTATTGTAGTGTTGGATTTACATACCTGGCAGAGCGTGAAAGCAGCAGCAACATGTTCATAGAGCCGTTTACGGCGGGCGTGTGGTGGACGTGCCTGGGCATAGTGCTCGTGCTAGCGGCAGCGCTGCGGATCACGGCTCGCTCTCAGGAGGAAAAGGACGACTCCTACTGTGCTGTATGGGCTACTTTCCTTCAGCAAGGTGAGAGTCAGGTCTTGGATAAGCGCTTTGGAATATCTATACTAAAATAAGACCGGACAACTTCTGTTGAAAAGTGGCTGAAACTCAAATATAATATAAACATCGATATATGCTTGATTGCTCTTTAAGCTTCAGCTAACTGTCCTATCCTACCAAAAATTATAGACGCAAAAGTTTGTAAGAATGAATGGATGTATGTTTGTTACTCTTTCACGCAAAAACGGCTGAACGGGTTTACATGAAATTTGGTTGTTCATGGTCTTGGTTGTACATAGGCTACTTTTTATCCCTGAAAACGCGGGTGAAACCACGGGGCGCAGCTAGTATTAAATAATTATGACCATGAAGAAGAAGAAGGAGAACTATATTACAACTTTCAGACGCAAGTGCAGTCCCAAAAGGGCTATCAGGCCGGTGGACCTTCATGGTGCTGTCAGTGTGCGCGATGCTGGTGCACGCGTACTACACGTCGGCCATCGTGTCGGCGCTGATGAGCGCGGGCAGCGGCGGCCCCGACTCGCTGCGGAGTCTCGCGGACTCCAAATACGCCATCGCTTCAGAGGACTACAGCTATATGCGCTATTTGTTCTTTGATGTAGGTTTCATGTTTTTTTTATTGTTATTGACCGTCCTCTCGCCTGATGGTAAGCAATGATGCGGTCTAACGATAGAACACGCCTGCCTGGAAGAAACCGATTCACTCGCGACTTGGACACTGTTCCACTGTTCCATACATTTTGTCGAGCGTCATTGACATTTTTCTACGATACAGCAGATTTTTTTTTCGCGAATTGTGGTTTGGTCCCATATAAAAGTTGTTCAAAATAATGAGTACTATAAGCCCTTTTCGGCTTAGCATACCCTTTCTGCATAACCCTGTATCAACATACCTTTGTAACGTATTGAGAACTGTGGTCAAACAACATCTTATTAAAAACTTGCATTTAATAGAAAACTCAAATTTGGGTAAATAGTAATTATTCTACAGGTAGAAACGACCTGGGACGACCTGGAATACCTAAAGAAGAAGAAGAAAACCTCCAAGTTCTACCAAGTGCTGGAGCGAGGAGTGAAGCTCATTGAGGACGGCAGCACCGCCTTCCACACGGAGTATAACCAGATCTACCCGCATTTCAAGACGTTCTCTGATGACCAGATCTGCAAGTTGCAGCATGTCGATACTATTCCAGAGGTACATTGACTTTTCACAATGTCCTTTATCCACTGATACATTGTTTTGTTTCAATAGATAGATATATCAAAACCAGCAGTCCAAAAATCGAAACTAGTACAATCGCCACTCCTCTCTAACCTTTCTTTGTGGGAGTACAGACGTAGGCAACTAGGCATACCAAATTTCGGCAGAGACATCGGCGAGTGGTTTCTAATTCACTTGCAATGTCTGACCCAAACATTTACTTTTATGTTATTGAGTGACAAGACGAGCAAATCGCTCGCCTGATGTTAAACGTCACGTTTGCCCATAACAGGTCTGCGCCACCCATAATTTTGAATTTTGAGAACGCAAAACACTGCGTGGCACAGCCCTGCGCTAGTCACCCTGAGACGTAAGATGTTTAATCTCCTGTTTGCCCTAAACTTTCACTGGAAACAATGTCCTTCCTACCGGAACACATCCTAACGCGGCAAGTAAAATAAAAGGTTGTAATCAACCTATTTGCTCCCAGGTATTGACTTGGATCACAGCGACCCACTTCGGTCAATTCACCAACACGTTCCGCGCGGCCGGCGGCTGGCTCTCCGAGGTGGGACTCGGCCGACGGCTCGTCTCCTCGCTGCAGGCTCAGAAGCCTTCCTGCAGGGCGCAGATGCTCGCTGAGCGGGTCAAGTTCGGGGACGTCGCTCTACTCATGGGGCTGACTGTTTTTGGAGGAGTTCTGTCTTTGGTTATACTAGGGTTGGAGATACTTGTTGCTAGGTATGGTAAATGTGGGAAGGGGAAACGGTTGCTTTCGGATGGAGGTTCGATTGATACAGAAACGTTTGATGTTGAAAAATAAGAACTAGCCTAAATCTATATTTATTACTTTTAAAGCACGTGGTACGGCAAGATTATTACCGTTTATTGCTAATAAATGAGAGTTAGATTCAGTAGTAAATATATTATTAATAAGCTAAGCTACTTGCCTGCATGTAGACTTCTAAGTACCTACCTAGAGATATAGAAGCAACGCATAAAAATATGACATAATATTATCCAATACAAGTTTATCAAGTTATCTGACTCGACACCTAATTTTAATTACTGTAACACACTTGCATTGTTTATTGTTCTCGTTTAAAATTTGTAAGTGCAGCACAAAATTACATTATTGTTACATCAAAGCATTGTTTTATTTAAATGTAAGTACCTACTCTTTTAAAAGCTCTTTATTCAGGGTTAGACAGAAAGGGTATGCTAAGCCGAAAAGGGCTCATAGTACTCATTATGATCAACTTTTACTACGGCACAAACTCGGAACTCGCTAAAAAATCAGCTGTTCTATAGAAAAATGTCAATGACACTCGATAAAATGTATGGCACAGGTAATTTTTATTTCTCGCAAATTCCTGGTTTGACCCATAGTAAAAGTTGTTCAAAATGAGAAGCACTATTAGTCCTTTTCGGCTTAGCATACCCTTTCTGTATAACCCTGTATTATAAAAATACCGGAATTTGATAGTTAATGGTGAAGTTAATAGATATTAGTTTTACCCAGATTGCCTATTGTAATTTTGAAAATTAAATGAATTAATTTTTATTAGACATCGATAGACAATCTCTGCCAAAGCTAGATTTAATTCTAGACTAAGTATAGCTATAGTATTGACCATCTTCAACCATACTTTGGTAGGGCTCTTTTGCAGAGCCTGCCTGGGGAAGTACCACACCTTTGCCAGTTATTCCACCGCCAAGCAATAATGTGCAAACATTACTGTGTTCCGGTTGGAAGGGCATTGTTTCCAGTGAAATTACAGGGCAAATGGGAGGTTAAACAACTTATATCTCAGGGTGACGAGCGCAGTGCTGTGCCACGCAGGGTCTTGAATTCTGCGAGTTCAAAATTCTGGGTGGCGCAGACCTGTTATGGGCAAACGTGACGTTTAATATCAGGCGAGCGATTTGCTCGTCTCGTCACTCAATTACATAAAAAAAAAAAATAATAATACTAACACCTAATATCAAGAACCTGTGATCTATGCCGGCCGAGCCTTTAGAACAATCATATAGGTAAGTATAAGTACATAAAAACTAGGTATTACTTAGGTACAAAAAAGTTACGTAAAAATCATCTCATGTACCTTATCAATGCACCTTTATCCACACGCTCGCGTTACGTACATTATCTTAAAAATAGCTATCATTCAATTCTTAGAAACTAAACAAAATTATTGCATTTTTAGATTACTATCAGATTTCATATTTTGTTTAAATACTCCAGCATCCTAGTGTTTGATTATTACAGCACAAGTGGAAGGCAAACATACAGGTGGCTAATACTTTGGTGAATAGGAAATATTAATAAAATCTAGAATAAAGACTAGAAGAAGAAGAACATAGAAACAATGTTGTTGAACTTAATTCGACTGAGTACACTGTCGCTGGGGTTGTCATATGTAGTGTGTACTACACCACAGCAGCAGTCGCAGGTAAATTTTAATATGTCATATTTTAAATTTATTATGGACCATACTTAGTCATAGATAGAATGTGATACTTAGTACTCGTATCTGTCGTCATCGTAATCCATTGGATTATGCTTTATTCCTATTAGTTACCTATCTGTTTAATTGTTTTATTTCATGTTATAAACGACTGAATTAATCTTGATGACAAGGAAGTAGGAAATACAAGTAGTGGTAGCCATGTTTACTTTGAAAGCTCACTAAAATCATATTACCTAAAGATGAAATAACATACAAAACATATCAACTTACGCTCATTTTTTCCGTTATCTCCATAATAAATACTACACCTTTTGTATTCCAGTTGGCGAGTCTGCACGAGCGTATGAATCAAATGATTAGTGCGCTGTATTCCTCACGTAAGTAAAACAAGGTTAAAAGGTCATCGGCATACTTGAAATATGCATCGCTTTGAAAACTCAATATAAATTGTGTTAATTGCTTTAGCATAAATGTTACAGCATGGTTTTTAAGCAGTCAGCAAAACTATCAACTTATTTGTTCTTACACACCAAAATTTAAATGAATCAGTACTTAGTTACTAACTATCTAGTGCTTATAGTTTAACTTGTACTTATGAAAGAAAAAAACACACTAATCCAAAAAAATGCTATTGTGAAAATCTGAAATCCTTAGATAGCGCTGAAATGATGCTTAAAACATTTTCTTTACAGCACTGCTATCCAAAATAAAAGCAACTACAGCATCTGAAGAAGCCCCTACATCGTCAGAAGAGTCCACATACAGCTACCCCGCCACGCCTGCTCCACAAGTTGTCTTCGTATCCCCACCCAGCTTCTTAGAAGCTGGAGCTCAACCCACTGACTACGGCTACCCAACGCCAACCAACCCAGTACCGAGGGCAGCTTGGCCTTCCTCATACGAATATAGCATTCAGCCACAATTCGCTCCGCCGGTCTATTCTCCTCCATTATCCAGGCCGGCTTACCCAGAATACGCTCGAGCGGCATATCCTCAACTACCAGCACCACAGCCTGCCTCTATTCCTCCACCGTTCCCGTCACCTGTGTCGTACGCTCAGTTTTCATCGGGCCAGTATCCAGCACCATTTCCGTTTCCTGTATGTCAGCCAGGGTATTCAGTAGCGCCGTCGATGCCGAATCCTTATCCTCAGCAGGTTTCATACCCATCGATACCACCTCCAGCACCAATGCCTTATCGCCCATCGTATCCTCTTTCGTTGCCGTATCCACCACCGGCGCCAGCACCGTACCTACCTTCGATGTCACAGCAGTACGCGCCATCTCTGCCTTACCCGTCACCAGTTCCTGCATCCTACCCTCCACTGAACTCAGTTCCGTACTCGCCGTCCTTCTCGTACCCTCAGTCCATATTCCAGCGTTTCTCAGCACCACCAGCCTTCCCCAAGCCTTCCGATTTACTGCCACAGCCGCAATATGAATACGGCGCTTAGAGTAGACCGTGTGTGTTGTTAATCGAGTGTATATAATTTGTTATGATTGATAATAATTAAGTATGTTAATTTATTCTTTACTTTTGTAATACAAATATTTACAAAAATAACGTTGTTTTCATTTTTGCAATTTTTGAACACTGGTTTTTCGGATTGATATTTAAAATAAAAAGACTAGCAAAATTCAACCAATCCCTTTTCGTAATGGCTTTCAGAAGTTATAGTCAAAAGTTACATACTTACAGTATAAGTATGCAATTTCTTAACTTACATTAGTTCTAACGTTGCATATATAAAGATTTCATAGAAATTCTTGTGGATATAATTATGCCCGCACTAAGGTAAGGTATATATGTTGTCAATATCCATTTTTTGCATTACTAGCTTAAAATAATAGTCAATAAAGAATTAAAAACTCACCTCTACTTATAAAGTTACTCGCCAAAACAGTTTCGTAACATTATAACTAACTTTCTTAATATTTTTAAAATACTCAGTTTTTTGGATTTGTGTAATGATTACATTAACATGATAAAATGTGTGTCAAGATGTCGATAAATAGCATACATCAATATCAATCGGAAGAAGTAGTATACTATAGACTTGCTTACAAAAATATTAAAAACAAGATGCCAATTGCTCAACACTAAGAAAACATGCTCTATCATTGTTCAGAAAAGTATTCAATTGCAGTAATATATTGCTGAAATATTTCCCAACCCACTGATATCGTTTTAACATATAAATGTATCCACAACAAGTGCATGCCATATCGCCCTCAACATGGCACCCATATACGTAGTTTTAGCGTTAGTTATTCAGGTAAGGCATCTTAGTTTAATGTTTCAAAGTACTATGCAATTATATTCTTAATATAATTAAAATCATTTATTTCGTTTTAGTAGGTATCTACTCTATTTCATTTCACTTAATAATGACTTTATTCAATTTCAGTGTTCCTTCATACACGCAGACACAGACAAAGCAGAAGACAAAGATGCGTTGAGAGAAACTCTTCAGAAACCAGATATTGACAATGTTCCTAAAGGTTTACCAAGCTGGTTCGACTTGTTGGTATTACCCAACAACAGCAGTATGTATCCCAGCTCTACTTCGATGATGGCTCAAATCACGAACTCTAACAAAACCGTCGAAGAACAGCTGAATGATATTAAAGAAATGGCAAAACAAATCTCGAATATGCTCGAGACTGAAATGGTCGATTTATTCTCAGATGTCATCACTAAAGAAAAAGAGATCGAAGAAAACGGAGCTCGCAAGAAACGATCTGTTGAAACTCCCATGGACAGCACCAAAATGGTCATGAGACTCTTGAAGCACATTAAATCAAACAACGAATACCAAAACGTGGCTATCGATAAAATGATGAGTGCTCAAGAAATCGCCCAGAAATTCGGAATTGAGTTCAACCCTGACCCTGAAATCCTATCAGACCTGGCAGTGGCTGCAAATGAACACGCCCAAGAAATGACAAACATGTTGAAAGACGCGTGCAGTTTGAAAAATGTAACTGTAGAGAAGGTAGACTTCGTACCCGTGACTGAAGAGCCCAAAACAGAGAGCAAAACCTATTACACCTATGAAGTGCATCCCGAAAGTGAGCCGTCGTTTGAATTCTTGCCTGATATAGTGTCGAAGCCTAAGCCTATCGACCACGTCCATTACACCGAGTCCTATCCTTACTACAACTACCCTTACGAGAGCCAAGCCAGCTCTCCTTCCGTACACCACCACCACAGCGCTCCCGTGACCGCTAAGCCTTCCTTTTATGACCCTATTGCGTATCCCTACACTCCTGCTTCGGACTACTACAACTCGTACTGCTCTATGGAGCCTGCTTTATTGATTCCTATTGAAGAGCCAGAACCTGAGCCAGAACTGGTTGGAGAAGAAGTCGAGGAGACCGTCACTTCTAAGATGATTGTCGAGAAAGGTGACGAGCCTGGAGCGACGACTGTGAACCACGTGACTACCTACACGATATCAGAGAAATCTCACTTCAAGCCGCCAGTAGAACAACTCTCGCAGCACTTCCAGTATGCATTTTTACTGATGTAAATTCTATAGATGCCTATTTATAGTAATAAACATAAGTTATTTAAAATAAATCCTAACAACGAATTAAATTAAATAGTTTTATTTTCGATATCAGTTTCGAAATCACATCGTGGTTTTTATATTATGTCGAAATAAAAAAAGAAAAACATAGTTTTAATAAACTTTAATATAACGTATTTTAATAAATATCCAAAATAATATAATGTAAATACACTTATATAATACTTATAAAATACAATCGTAATTAACTAACAAATCTACTCAAAAAGATATATTCTTTGGCTACATTTTGGCACTTGGTGAATTGACTGCTACCTTATTTATTCTGTAGTTAGCAGCCTGATTTTAATATTATATTATTGTAAATATATTTAAACATATAAATTACTTGGTAACATTAAGCTTTACATATAAATCACGTTTACCTCGCGACGTTGCTACATGAAATATCTATCTTATTGTTTTTATTAAGCTTACCTACTTCAAAAAAATACAGAGTCTTACTTATAATTGCTGGCTTAAACTTAAATATCATGTGCATAAAGTGTATAGAAAAGTTTAAACACTGATAAAGTTTTAACCCGTCAACCCTTTATTTTTGTTTGCCTGTTGCGGGCAAACGTTACGTTTAATATCAGGTGAGCGAGTCACCTAATAGCATAAAAAACAGCGTTAATAAGTTAGACCCTATATTATTAGGTATCCATTTATTGTGGTTAGTGACTTCAAGAAATATATATTTATCTAATATTTATACGTTCTACGATGAAAGCTTTTTTTATACATTTTACCTTTGTCTGAAACATTTGCGAATTTATAACTTTCGGTAATATTTATTACTTCTAAGTATATTATTAACTCTAAATTACAAAAAATACTAAACGTAATACAAGAGATAAGTAATAATCTAATATTCAACTTATTTAACTCTACCTCTACTATCCTATTGTTATTCCATTTATCTCACTTTTTCTGAAAAACATTTTCGCAATCCTGTTTTTAAGGTTCCGTGGTAAATTAAGAAATTATTATAGTTTTATCAAGTGCACCACTTTTTTTTGTTATTTTTTTTAACATGGAGTTCACTGTAAGTGGGTACTTACAGTGAACTCCATGACTACAAGAAAAAATAATAAAATATTGAAAAAAAAACTAATTTTATGGGTGGTTGCTGTACCTACAATTATACATAAAAAGCGGAAAGAAAATCCTTTTTACCTGTTTTGTCGGCTCTTTACTGAATTCCAAATCATTTGTGTGGCTTACTTTAAAATATGAAATAATATTTCAATACAGACTGAAATTACCTATTTTCATAATTGCATAATATTATAATTAAATATCTGATAGTTGACATTTTACAAGATACAGCCGATTAAGTTATCGCTCATAACCATTAAGTTATGAAAAGTTAGTTACGGGACATTTTGCTTGGAAATTCAAACGTTCGGGTAAATACTCGTACTCACAACCATCCAACTTTACTTTCCACACTAAAATCTCAGTAGGTATAATATTTATGATGGATTTATTTCGCTAGCTACGGAACCTTATCATGAGCGAATCACAACACACTTCGCCGATATTTCTCACTCAAAGCCGCCTCCACTTAATTTTCCGCTAAATTTCCATACTCATTCTTTCTATTACAATCTGAAGTAAAAAGCAATGTTTAACTTTGTACCTCTATAAGTACTTTACGAGAGAAGGCTTTATCAGCACACTACATTTATATGGAAATTTAGCGATACCTTAAATCTCAGAATATACTTTGTCTAACAATATAAAGTAATTATGATCCTTCTCACTATCGTTCATCTACTTCTGCGGCTGTTGTCTTTCCTATCGCCCCATTTACTCTCAATACTCCAACGAAGCCAACGGCTGTTATCTTATTCATTTTAGTAAACCGTTCAAAATACAAATATATTATGTATATATCTTTAAACATTTTTGATAGGCACATTAATTGGGATATAACTAAATACCCACTTTGAGAGAACATTAAACAGACATAGCACGATAAAGCTACGTTTTATAAGAATTTTAAGGCACATAGGAACGTCGTGCCTGTTACTCTGATATCGACCATTTAGGTATTTAATACTTAGTGTATTTTGAAACTTTGAAACCCTTTTGTATTGCTCTTTTTAGGGTTCGTAACCTCCTTCGAGAAAGAACCCTTAAAGCGAGACTTCGATGTCTCTCTGTATGTTACAGTCAATTATTTGATTTGTGTTGAAAAAATAGGTTGGATTCTAGCTACTATACCGTTGAAATAGGTAAACGCTGGCTTGAATATTACAAAATGCATCCCTTGTGCGATGCCGACACCTCAAAACAGATAGGAACAGAAGTCAATCACATGTATGTTCTTCACTTTTTTTTTAATTCAAAAATAGGCTTGCGTTTGACCGCCATCCTGCCTGATGGGAAGCAACGATGCGGCCTACGATGGAACACGCTTGCCTAGAAGATACCGATTCACTCTTGACTCGAAGACATCCATAATTATAACCATCGGGGAACACCCATTCAAGCAGAACATTCCACACTCGTGCGGTTCGCAAAATGAATGTGGAGTCAAAGCGTTTCGTTCGGGTTTTTGGTATGTCAACCATAAAACGATGACGCCTTTTTGCGCCCTTCGTGGTCCGATAGAAGAACGGGCCAGAGGGTATAAGATCATGTAGATCAGAAGCACACTCTCCGAAATGTATCCGACTTTCATACCTACGCGGCAGTCGCGCTAAGGTTGTCGACTTTGGCTTATGCACAAAAAAATATCGTGGTAGTGGCACTTGTATCTAGTCGTTAGATTTATTGTAGAGAATATAACAGGCAGAACGGAAATATAAAGCAATAATAACTAAAATCCGCGCTCGCACTGGTTCGAACCGGTCCGAAATATCGTGTCCGTGAGCGATGTCGTTGCTCGAGCGCAGTTATTGATAGACTTCTGAACCTATCTGTTTTGTGCTGATACACGACTGAATCACCCCCATATCGAATAAGATAAATATTATTGACGTCTTCTTACTATATAGATAGAGTCTCCTGTGCTAAAATGTTCAGTATCGTCAACTGGCTACCTGTGCGCGTAATACGCACTGTATGCGCTGTTGTGGCTCGAGTGGGGTTGATACCTGGAATTTAGAAATCTTCTATGAATTACTATCATAAAATAAATAGCTTAAATAACGCTTAAAGCACAATCATATTTATGACAAGTTGTGTGTTAGAAAGCTTCAGTGAAACAAAGACAAAAAGGTAATGTTATGACAAAAAAAAGATTGTAAGTGACTACATTTTGAATGGGTATTGCCTCATCACGATAGAAAGACACTGGGAGTGCAGCCTGACCAGATGTCCCTAATATCAAGACTCAAATTAACTAGACATGTGCTGACCTTTTTTGGCTTAGCGTACCCTTTCCTGATAACCGTGTATAGCGTTTGCGATCATAGAATAGCAGCTTGGCTAGAGGGCAGGATCGCTCTGACAACGTGAGATAGAAGCGGTACGGCCCATATACTCGTAGTTCTGTAGTTCAAGATGGCGCAGACTTGTTGTGGGCAAACGTGACGTTTAACATCAGGCGAGCGATTTGCTGTCTCGTCACTCAATAGCATTAAAAAAGTGCTAGTGAGTGCGGAGCTATAAAACTGAACAACTAAAACTGAACACTGTTAACACACTGAAATAAGCACCAAACAATACGTCCGCACCGCTCAAGAGACAGAATAGACTGATATTTGGTCGCAACGTGTACGCGCCCTAAGTTCCTTATCTCCAACCAATGTTCAACGTTCAGCGCTTGATTTCCCCATTCGTTCGTCTCGTTGGACGGACTATAGTACTGAGTAAGTACTGACCGCATGGGGTGCGTGTGCGCGGCGTAGAGCGGGCCGCAGGCGCTGGGCTCGGCCGCGTAGGGCGCCGCCAGCGCGCCGCACGCCTCGCCCGGCGCCGCCTCGCGCCGCCGCGCGCCCGCGCCCCCCGCGCCCCCTGCACCCGCCCCGCCCGCGCCGCGCTGCTGGCTCTGCTCCGGCGGACTGCAAATATCATATCCTCGTCATTGTCAAGTAAGCGTAAGTATGCGGGGTTATTTTCAGCTTGATGCAAATCCGAAAAAGGCTCAAAGTAGGTACTCTTCATTATGAATAACTTTTATATTAGGGGACCAACCCGGAATTCGCGAACAAAAAACAGCTGTTCCATAGAAAAATTACAACGACACTCGACAAAATGTATGTGTGTGTGGTATCCTATTGTAGAGCAATGAGTGCGAAACTTTATTAATCAAAAATGTCATGACAGTGCTTAGTCTAGTAGGTACTCGTTCAACTATACGTATTTATGTAAGCACTAGCACTCGTCCCGGCTTCGCACGGGTGGACACTATTGAAGTTTTAGTAAGGATCCCTAATTTTTTCAGGTAATAAATATAGCCTATGTCACTTTGGGATAACGTAGCATTGAAACGTGAAAGAATTGTGTGGTGAAATGGTGAAAGAATTGAAAGAAACAAGCTGCAAAAATCATTATCCGCTGAAAAAAAATAATGCCAATATTTTTGACGTCAACATAAAAATTCGTCAACTAAATTCCCCGAAATGATCACATGGACGTTATAAATTTATAGTTTTATCTCGAAAACCATCAAGTTCAGGATAATCCCGCCCGCCCGGTAGGCGGGGTCCTATTACGGACTTCGCGCTAATACTTTATTTTGACAGCGAGCGACAAATGACTATCACACGTCAACCCTCGCTTTATTAATCGACTTTACCAGGAAGTTAGAGCGAGTAAAAAAATAATGAATGAGGCTTTTTGTCCCACTCTATCTGTAACTGTTTATGCATGTGAAATAACAATTTTTTTAGACGATGATTTATTTTTAAGTTTTGTTTTTAAAATCGACGGCAAATAATATAATTAATGTTGTGGAAACGGTTCCCTATTTACTATTAGTACGTTTCTTATTAATTAAACGTTTAAGTAATATTGCTGAAAATTGTCAATCCAAAACTTTAAAAATTGTGGAATAAAGTTAACGAATTTCATCAGTTTGTACCAGGATATAATAGTCTGTGCTAAGAACCCAATTTTGCATTTTGTGTACGCTAACTGCTCTTCTCTCGGTTAGGTTTTGTTCTAAGAAAAGCTAAGAGTACCTAGATAGTAAGTTCGTAAGTAGGTATTTTGTTTTACTCCCAAAAAAGTTAACCAAAAGCTACATCCTACTAATATTACAAATATGAAAGCTTGTCTGTTTATTACTTAATCACGAAAAAACGGCTCAACAGATTCGGATGAAATTTTGTACGAAAGTAGCTTATACCCTGGATTAACATAATTATGTATTATACATACTTTTGGGCTACTTTTTAACACGCTTTTATTAGCTTCACCTGTATGTTTGTATGTTTGTATGTTTGTATGTTTGTATGTTTGTATGTTTGTATGTTTGTATGTTTGTATGTAACCGACTCCTTTGAGCGCGTTTTTGACCCACTTTAAACGGTCAGATTTCTTTCAAACTTTGTAGATATATCGAGGACCGATGACAATACACTAAACAAATCGTGTTTTTTAGTTTTTTTAACTATTAATTTTTTTAACACGCTTTTTCTATAAAGTTTCTTTAACTTTTATACCGTTTAACTTACAAATGGTAGTTTCGTCATTCATGTCAGAGAACAGAGTGGCGCAGTGGAAGCGTGCTGGGCTCATAACCCAGAGGTCCCTGGATCGAAACCACGCGCTAGGAATCTTTTTGCTCAATATTTTTTGTTACACATCAATTTTATTTTATGAGGTCTGAGGATCGAACCCACGCGGCTACAAATCTTTTTGCTCAATATTTTTTGTTATGCATCAATTTTATTTTTAATTTGCTTGAGCAGACGGCCAAAATCGGATAACACCAACACATTTGTACATATTAAGGATGGTTAATAGTTAGCAAATCGAACTAAAAAGCGAAAAATAAATAATAGTTAAAAAAAACTAAAAAAACACGCTTTTTATAAAAAACCGAACTAAAAAAATAGAAAATAAAATTTTATAAATTTAAATTAAGAATAGGGTTGAAAATTTCAATAAATATAAATTAATAATAGTGTAAATAAATAAATATATGTATTTTATTTTTAAAAAAGCGTGGGGTGCTTTCTAAGATATTATCAAAATGCTAATCACTCTACTCATGTCTGTCAATACAAAATGTATCTACAAAATATATAATATCTATTGACCCATGCACCCCACGCTTTTTAAAAATAAAATACATATATTTATTTATTTACACTATTATTAATTTATATTTATTGAAATTTTCAACCCTATTCTTAATTTAAATTTATAAAATTTTATTTTCTATTTTTTTAGTTCGGTTTTTTATAAAAAGCGTGTTTTTTTAGTTTTTTTTAACTATTATTTATTATTCCGGAAAACGCGGGTGAAACCGCAGGGTGCAGCTAGTTAACCATAAAACAATTTTCCACGTCTCATTGTATATAACGCCAGATATAAACATAATTATATATACATAAAGCTTCAGTTTACACTACGCTGGATAATAAACCGAGGCAGCGAGATTTATGCCCGATAGCCGTCCAATGCAGCGCGCGCTACACCAGTAACGGTACTGTAAACAAACATTATTTTATACCTCTACGTTCACTGAGACGTAGAGCTAGTACAGTTGTGAAGAAAATTCAGTTCCGTCATATTCTAAGTATTTTACGGTTTAGTTAACAGAGATGCATTTTTGTTTTTTTTTTTTATAATCAACTTTATTTTTACGTCAAACAACGCAACTCGCCTAGTTTACATCGAGCATTTCATCAAGATAAAGAATTTAAAGATTTTTATAAAGCTCATCTGTATAATTTATTATTTTCTGACAATGTTTTCCTTAACCAAATAGTCAGTGATGTGAAAATTCGTACATGCGTTCCAAACCTTAATCATTTTTCGAGGGCAGGTAGGCTGGTATCCCAGCACTAGGATGATTAAAGGTTGAGTTGATGTATGAATACTTCGGAGGAGCAAATTTTAAACAAGTGTTTGTTCGTTCTTTCTTCTATTTTTTATTGCGAACAAACCACGTCTGACGACCACGCCTATTGACTTGTAGCTACTTTTTAAGGTGACTGAGTACCAGTTTTATATTCACCTGTACTTGTGCTAGTGTATCTACTCCCTAATTCATGCAAGAATAATGATAGGCGTTATATTACACACTTTGTTGATAGTTCCAGGTGTTTACGCATATGGCTTCCGTAGGTGAAGCTTACGCTTCACGATTGGATGAAAAATAGATCAAGATTGTGTGTAAAAATACAATACATATGAATTTAGTTAGGTACTTGGTTTTAATCTAATTATTCGGTAGTTCGTATTTTTTGTTAAAGGTATTCGCATTTGTTTAGTTATAAATATTTATATAACTAAACAAATGAACGCATTTCCTATGTACAGGTACGAGTATATTATATTGGCACTATTGGCTACTACTATTGGCATCCTTGTCTAATGGCTTGCAATGATAAAGACAGATATATTTTAGTTAGTTTAGATCTGTCTTTAAATGCCTTCAAACTTGGGCCCATTGTAATGATAAAAGAATTTCAATGTAATTGAAGTTTGAAGCAGGTACGAGTATATCCGTAAAATCCGTCTTGCTACTACAAATACTGCAATTCATATTACGACCAACCAAATTAAATTTTAAGGGAACCATAGGATTCCAACCATTCCAGACCATAAATTGGCGGAAAAAGTTTTTTTGTGGCAACAACGGAAACGAGTCGAGTCCGCCATAACTGTCGCGTAACTCTTTACTCACTCCATCGTTAAACCAAATTGTCACCGGCTGTTGAAACTCTCTTGTCTATGGTTCCTTACTTACAGGGGCGAACCAAGGACGATCGGGGGTAACGGGGGCCATTATTAGTGAAAATATTGAACTGAATATAAAATGTCAATTCTGTGACAAGGTGCCTGAATAATTATTTTGTATTGGAGTCGTCATTAACTTTATTTTTCTAAAAGTGTTTTTCTTCGATAAGATATTTCAGCCGATCATCATAACAGCTGTTTTTAAAAAATCGATCCTATTATAAATTACCTACCTAAAAACTACTTTACAGCATCATACTTATGTTCCAAACGTTGTCTTGCTTTGAGGGCCCCAAATACCTTTTTTCTTACCCTCCTTATTACGACCCAGTGCATTAGTTTGTAACTTTGTGGTAAATTGATTCATTGCCCAAGTTGTGACAAGAGGCGGTGGAGTGAAATGTGGTTGCGATTAACTGAACGTTAAAATTTAATGGTCGACCGTCCAGAAAGATTTACGAACACGTAATTTCTAAAGGGTGGTTTCGAGGAACTCCTTCAGCTGCTAATAAAGAAACAAACGCTGTCTTTAAACGATTAAAATCACTTACCAGTCGTCGGGGTCACAATCTCGGAAGCCTTTTGCGAATGGATTGCTTGCTATTTTCAGTTGAGTTATCTGAAAATTATGAATTTGCTATCTTAGATAAATCACGGACGAAATCAAAAAAGACGTTTTAGAGACTGCTCAAAAAGCTCCACTGTAGAAGGGCGTAGACAGCTAAATATCAGTTGATGCAGATAAAAGATATATCCGGTTGTTTGTCCTACAACAACAACTGACATACCTACTTTATTAGCATATTGCTTTATTAAGATGTGTGTATCGAAGCTGACGATGACGATGTAAAATTATATTATCTAGTGTTATATTATATGCAAGGGATGGGCCCTTGTCCAGTAGTTATTATTGGGCGGTTTTTTTTTTGTAAAGAAAGAACGCAAAGGAGAATGGGCACTTTTGTATGGGCGCCGTCCCCGTGTTGTATCAAGTCGTGACATATGTCATTTGAAAGATGATAATATTAGCTTTATTTAATTGTATGACTCAACCTTGAATGACGTGCAGGGAAAAAGATATGATCGTTTTTAGATTAAAAAAAATTGCTGATTTTTTGCTCTCTAAAGCTATTATAAGGAATTTTATTAACATGTATGTCAAAAATTACTTTTATTATTGAATCCAGGGTTATTCATAAAGGGTACGCTAAGCCGAAAAGGGCTCATAGTAGGAATTATTTTCATTATGAACAACTTTTACTATGGGACCAACCCGAAATTCGGGAAAATTCAGCTGTTCCATAGAAAAATATCTATGACAAACGACAAAATGTATGGAACATGTAGAAGTCATTTTGGCAATAGTTTGCAAAAAATAAAGAGTATTAAGAGTGCTGTCTGATAAAAGGCATTTTATGTCAGTCGCTATGTATCCAGTAGCTGAATATGCCCTCTCTGAAAAACATATGAAAAAGCTAGTCGTTTCCATTAACACCTACTAAGCTTTCACTAGGGTTTGGCATAAAAGCCTTATAAGCAAGCTCCCTTTGTTTGGCTTGTTCACTTGGTTTGTTGCATGGATATCGAACTTCCAGCGGGATTATTTGATTCGAGCAGTGGTCAACGGTGGTTCTTTATCTGATTTAAAAGATATCAAGGCTGGTGTTCTCCAGGGGTCGGTGCTCTCCACAACGCTTTTCCTTGTTCACTATAATTATCTGCTAAAGCCTGGTGTTTTTGGGTACGCAGACGACAAGCCGTTGCCGTTGCATATCCAACGCGCGGTTCAGCGGATGAAAAATCTAGCCTCTGAGAGAAGCCATGGTCAAGCCATAAGCTTGTCTCTTGGCAGTTTTCGATTGAGGCGGTACTAACCTGGTTAAGTTTGATGCACACTATGACATTTTATTGAATAATAAAGCAATACCTACAGTATAAACACGAGTTTTTGCAATCGGTATAGTATAAGATATACGTTCGAAAGTAGTGTTACTGATGGATAGTCTATTATGGATAGGTTTTTTTGAGACTGGGAGAAACCTTAAGAAAATAACCGGCTGCGTTGGGGGGCAACCGGGTCAAGGGGATTTTTTGTGGGGTTATACCTACTAAAACTACCTCTGTTACCATCCTCTGTCGGTGGTGATATGAGCGCTTCATCATGTTTTCGATAGTCTCTCAGATGTGAGTGATAAGATCACCAGTAGACCAGTTTCAGCAAAATCCGTACTGCCAGTCACTTACGAGGTCATTAGCTTCTCGGTACGCCAGTTGCTTGTTCCATAGTATGTTGTCTTGCAGAGTATGAATATGATCGGGATAGGCATGTAGTCAGATTCAGCACGACTACCCTTCTCGATAAATACGGTTCTTAATAAGATTTCTTAATTATTTCCTAGAACATCAATAATGTCGAAACAAGCCGATTTTATCGATAGTACCTCACACAGTTAGCAGTATTGTGACGTTTTGAGCCAAATTCATGGCTGGCTCTGCAAAGAAGGCCTAATTGACCACTATTATTAAAGTCAAAAGCATTTGAAAAGTAAAACTCTCTGCATTTAGTCTATGATTGCTCTCTGCTCTATGCCTTTACTCTTATCTGTAACCATTATTTAAAGTTCATCTCGCTCGCTTTAATAGTGTCTTGGTAAAGGGAGAGATAATTAAAAAAACAAACTAGATTGACGAAAGGTTCGGGCTTTTAACCCTTCGACAAGACAACTTATAATCTTAATCAGACTTCACTTACAGGTAAGTTCGCTTAATTTTTCAAATATTGATAATGGTAATAAATCGATATCATATTATGGCATTATTCAGACAAAAACTGACGATAATCAGCAATGTAAGGATTTTGGCATGTGCCAGTATAAAATTAAAATAATTACAACTATATAAACGTTTATAAACAAACTATTATTATCTAATTGTTATAAGGAAGTGATAAAATAGTCACAGGAAATGCATACACGATAATAAAATTCGATAAAATAGTTTTTAAAACGAAAAAAAAACAGCACTTTTTGAATCTAAAAACCGTCATATCTTTTTCCCTGCACGTCACTCAGGGTTGGTGTCATATAATTAAATAATGCTATTGTTATGCTCTTTCGAATGACATATGTCATGACTTGATACAACACCGGGGACGAAGTGCCCATCATCCTTTAATGTAATCCGGTGCTACTTGTTTGTTACCCTGTGGTTCTGGTACGCGGTGACGGCAGTGAAGCCGGTCTCCGGGAACACGAAGGTCCGGTAGGGCACGGTGCCCGGCGTGGTCTGCCCCTCGCCCGGGAGGTACACCACGTGCAGCCGCGGCTGGTAGCGGTGCATCGAGTTCAGGATTATCTGCACATAAACGTGCTTTTGGTCATGGCTATGACATATCGAGGGCATATTGCCCGAGAGACGTATAAAATTTTGCTATTTTTCAGGAGACAGAACTTTTTGCTTGGATATCGTATCATACTGAATTTTAGTAAGTCATACTGCACGTATATCGCTGAATTCTTGTAAATATTGGTACCTACAGAAAGTAGTTATCAAAGAAACACTGGTTCCTGCAAACAATAATTTATACGTAGTCTGTAAATGTTTTTCATTTCATTCAAGTTTAACTTAAAAAAATAAACTCAGAAACTTAGCACAAGTCACGAACAAAAAATAACACGAAAACAGAATCAAATCAGACAGATTCGAAAGTCAAGCTGAGGAAAGGCAGATATCGACTTTTGTGACCGACCATTGACACTTACATGTCCATTATCATCAAGCTGGTTGTTAGTTAGCTTGAGTTTGTCGAAGGAGACGAGCTGTCTCATCCAGTGCGAGCCGGGCGCCGGCGAGTCGGGGTGCACGTGGATCCGCGGCGGAGACACCGGGTCTGCTTTGCCTGCCACCACCCAGCTTGAACTACGGGGAGACAGGAAATATGTATCGTAGAATAAAACAGTGTGTCCAATGTTTTTTTTTTATTATTCATCTATTATAGGCTTGCGTTTGACCGCCATCTCGCCTGATGGAGCAATGATGCGGTCTACGATGGAGCATGCTGGCCTAGAATCAGTCGCGACTCGAAGACACCCAGATTATATCTATCAGAAAACACCCACTCGGGCAAAGCATTCCATGTGGTGATTTTGCAGGATTTGGAAGTGACGATGTTAAATAGGAATAAATGAAAACGCAGCAAAATTTCAACCATGTGGTGTCTAAGATAATGTCGTCGTCGCATCGCTTAGAAATGTGTGAAATGGTTTAAATATGAGTCGTTCTGCTATGCAGGTTTCTATGCTATGAGTCACCTGTTATGTACCTACCTACTCCTATTTCACTGACTCAAATATTATATTTCAAGAGCTAGTGACAAAACTTACATAAATAACAAACGCGGCACAAAAAACATAATTAGATAACTTATTTATAACTAAGGATGTCTTTTTTATTTTTCTGGCGACTAAAAGAGAACGTTATTAAATTTCCTTACCTATGAAAAGCATATCGATATCTCTTGTCATCGAGAGGAACAAAGTCCACAAGCAGCAGATAGTCAGCGTTGGGCAGGAGGCCGCCGAGGCGCGCCTGCAGCGCTGGGAACATGCGCCGCCCCGCCTTCGTGACTATCATCTCGGTGCCCAGCTCGTGGAAGCTGCGCCAGAGCGCGGCTAACTCTAAGGACGCGGTGCATCGCGCCACTGCCGGGTGGAGAGTCACGTTCTGGTTTGACGTCTTTTGAAACAAACAAAAAATAAACTGAATATTATGAGCTTCGTAACTATGTATTTGAAAAGACCAGAAGAGACTCAGCGCCGAAAAATGGGCCACGGCTAACTCTTCATTTCAAATTTCTAGTACAGTTAGTAATTGAGGCGACACCCTAACGTTAAAGCCAATTTTGTTAGAGCATACCAAATTCATATTAAAACATCCGAGTTTAATCAATCATATGTTTCTCGCCCTTGCGTTATCACTCGAGCGCTAAGGGTTTGCGCAGTATACACCAATCGGACACGGATCTTGCAAACGAGATAAAGTTACGATATCGCACTACTGGTCCTTCGATGGTACATAATCAAGCTAGATAGTGTTTTCATGTAGCGTGGCATTTGCTGAGACTTACGAAGGCCTGGGCGGCGGAACAAGGTAACGTTACGAATTTACGATATCTCACTACTGGTCTTTTAATGTTACTTATTCAAGCTAGATGTTTCCACGTAGCATGCCCTTTGTAAAGACTTACGTAGGCGTTGGGCCTGGGCGGCGGCTGCGGCGGCGGCGCGGCCTGCGCGCCGTGGTCGCGGCACGTGCTCTCGCTGAGCGCTTGCAACGGGGAGTACGTGCTGCGCGTGCATACTGATACCTATACAAAACAAGATCATCAATATAAACAAGATTAAATTTAAAAATTGAAAATCCCAACGTTGAAGCGGCTGAACCGATTTTCATTAAACATAGCTAAGTCCTAATTCACCATTCTAAAAAATAATTATCAGTTCATCCGTTCGGGAGCTACGATGCCACAGACAGACAAGTCAAACTTAGGGTCGGTACATATCTGACGGAAAATGCGTCGCGTATTATCGGTCGCGTAACGCCAGAACAGAG
This sequence comes from Alcis repandata, assembly GCA_949125135.1. NCBI lineage: Eukaryota > Metazoa > Arthropoda > Insecta > Lepidoptera > Geometridae > Alcis > Alcis repandata. The sequence continues at coordinate 9,086,010 of OX421241.1, forward strand.
AAATATATAATAACTATATAGCTGACTCGACAGACGTTGTCCTGTCTTAACGATGACTATTTAATTCGAATTGATAAAAAAGCCATTGCGTCAATTCTATGTCAAATGTCAAAAGTTACATTAAAAAACTTTACATTGTCCAAAGCGCTAAAGTTAAATTATGGTTTAAGTATTTTTAAATTTTCTAATTTTTCATGTTTTTTTACTATAAATTGAGATGTGAGCTATCCTATCTCCTAAGTTAGATCGAACTGCACACGGTGTGCAAAGATTGAAATCGGTTAAGTAGTTTAGGAGTCTATAGCGGACAAACAACGTGACACGTAATTTATATATATTAAGATATTATACATCCAACCTTTCACACTCAACCGATGATGCGCTAGTGCGTCGAGTGTGAAAGGTTGGATGTTTTATTATACATTTCTCTGTTCTGGCGTTACGCGATCGATAATAATTAATACACGACGCATTTTCCGTCAGATATGTACCGACCCTTAGCCCCGTCGTTTTTGCGTCGGGGGTTAATGAAAATAATTTAACAACATTAAAGTAAATAAGCTCGTAAGTATATGTCAAGTGGTTATTTTGCAATACTTGTAGTAAGTACCTGCTATACCGACTTCGATCGCCTAAGCTTTCGATTTTGGTAACATTCTTAGTAAAATTAGAATAAGCTAACAGTATGCTCTGCCTGATGAATAATGGCATGATGGCATCGTATCAAATTCAGACCATCGCGCACTGACTTATTTCTTAACAAACTAGACTACATCTCATTTTTAACCGACTTCAAAAAAGGAGGAGGTTATCAATTCGACTGTATGTTTTTTTTTATGTTTGTTACCTCATAACTTTTGACTGGGTGAATCGATTTTGATGATTCTTTTTTTATTAGAAAGCTGACGCTTCCCATTTGGTCCCATTTCAATTTAGTCCAGTTCTGATAATGGTATCCATGAGAAAACCATATAAGTCTTAAATTTGCATTAAGTAGGTACGTGCGCGACAAATAGATGAATAACTCAATAGTCGGTCTTTTGAAGTCGGTTTTTGTTTTTTGTTTTGTAAAAATAATGTTCTTGTATATTATTGTAAATCTTTTGATTTTAGGTCATTCAAGCAAGAGTGTAAGTAGGGCCTTTTATATACCTAGTTCTTTCTATAAAAGGAAAGCAATGTGACAACAAACAAATAAACTATTTGCATAACAGTGAAGTCGTGAGAAAGACACGTCTTCAAAATGGTCATAATTATAAAATGAATAGGTACTCACATCTCTGATGGGGTGGTGCAACCCTGGCTGCTCATGATCGCGCCCAAGACGTTCCACCAGTGACTGTGAAAGTGTAAACCCGCTGCGAGGACAATGACTCGTACCCACTCCTGAACCTGTATGATGGAAAAAATACAAATAAAAAAAATTACAATAAAAAAGTATTCATATTAAAAAAACATACCTACACTAATTTTATCATGAAAATTAATATGACACATCATTGGAATTCTGACTTTGTTACTCATTAGCAGGTAAGTCCGTGTTAATTATAACAAAACATTCGTCAATCGCTTTAAAAACCATTAGCTGACTTCGACATATAAGTACCTACTTACTTACCTTTGCCAAAACTGAAAAATCGAGTGTTTACCATCTTAAGCAAAACACTCGGTGATTGATAGGTTAGCCTTTTGAAGTGTGTATTTTATTTGACTTATATATTCTACGAAATTCATTAGCTTTCGTATATTTATTGCAATTTGAAAATATTCAACCCTGGTACCTATATACGCTAATTTCTAATTTTGTCAGAGTTTAAGATACGGGAACAATTTATTTATTTGTTTGAACATTATAACAAATTAATGTATCTAATAAAATAGATTCCTATGCATTGTCACAATTTCTCACTTAGGATTTCAAAGATGTTGTTTCTTATTGGAGTTCGGATCCCTGATACAATTTCTATGAGGGCATAATTTAGTTACTTTAAAAATGCCCACGAATAGTCTTATCCACTTACAGCTTCCGTAAAAGCATCAAAGCAGCACTTGCACGCTATTGTTTACCACACTTCCACTTTAACGTCCGTATACACACGTGTCTAAAATATCACATCCTCACATAAAAACAACAAACAATCTCATAAAAACGAGCGTCCACCCCGCAGCGGACATCTCACTCAACTAATTGCTTTAATGGCGGTTATGGCGGGAAAACGAACGCATCCAAAACTAAAATGGCGGCAATCATTTCATCGCCTGATGTCAACACGGGGATTATAAATAAGCCAGGCGATGAAAACTATACTTTCGTAGAAACGACAATGATCTTTGCTTTATTTTGGTTGCTTTCTATTTTATGGTTAAACACTTTTGTAGACTAGTTTTTCTGTTGATCTATTTGTGGAACAAAACAATTACATATACTTCTTATCTACCAATTGAGCTTAAGCACTGAGTAATTTAACCACATTCTAGTTTACACTACAATTTACCTATTTAAAACATTTAATTATCACTCCAGTCACGTCAACACAAACAATTAACCAAATGAAGAAAACAATAGGGTAGTAGACAATTTCAAACTTCGAAATTTAAAGTTGACACTTTCCACGATCATATTTTTTTCATATTTTTACCAGACATCTTTGGTAATAATGGCTTCACTCAGCCGCGGGTGCATGTAGTCGGAAACGATAAATTTTTTCGCATACGCGTTGAGTAAAGCATAATTGTCAGCTTATGAGTTATTTGTGAGATGCCACCGGCGCTAATGTGGCACATTTGTAAGTAAATCAACAGAATACGTCCTGGGAAACAAAGCTGATTCTTCAGAACAAAAATACTTTTTGAAATTTCGATTGCTATAACTTAAAAAGAAAAGGAAAATATGCGGGTAGAAAGGCAAACAATTATTGCAGTATAGAAATATGTACAAAATACATGTACCTAATGTTTAACTTCACTTCTACCAATAAAAACATAAAACGATAGACATGATAGGTTGATCTTCTAAATTTAAAGAAAAACCTAGGTTCGTGTTATGAATCGAAGCAAAGCGCTCTTTCACTGCATTGAACCATTCTACTCTATTGGCACATTCAGTTAGCGGGGTGCAATTTCAGTTCTCTACTTTTATTATAAAACATCATCTAAAATCACCGAGATCGATGTCTAAAATAAAAGCAAATAAGTCCCAATCCTAAGTGGATTCTTTCAGTAACTCTCCAAATTGAAACATTGGATAGAAACTGAAAGCCCTTTCAACTAAAACAAGACCTTTGCCCTCAGCAACAAGTTTCAGATTCCCTTACATCTTCGTTTGCCTAAACAAATCGCGTGTGGCAACATTCCTTCGAAGAAGTTTGATTTACGCGTCAGTCAGGTCGTCACTTCCCGCCCCGAGTTATAACTCCTGACTTGGGGTATGCTTCAAGATGTCACATCAATTAAATGGAGCAATATTTTGAGAGGCGCCAGGTTTCTTAAGCTTGGTGCTTGAAATGCGGTAGGCAAGTAGATGGGCTCGAGAATCGAGCTACTGGCCTGGTTAAATACAATTTTGTTAAGTACATAATTTGAAAAGCTAAACCTATGTAAAAATATTAGATAATCATATTTATTAATGTCAGTTGAAAGAGTGATAAAGTAGAAGGACGAATTCGCAGAATGCCTATACAATGAAACGTTTATTATTTTTTTTATATTAAGTGGCCCTGCCAGTCATAGAAAATTTCAGTATGCCCCACGCATAACACTATGGCATAACGACCTTGCATTTCAAAACTTGACATAGATCTTACCACCGTTTGAATAGAGTTTATTTTTAGTGGGTCGAACTAACAGAAGCTAGAAAAATTAATAACTTGTAGGTATCATAATTCTTTAAAAAAGTTTCCAAACCAGGCCGTTTTTTAAAAACGCTATTTACGTGGTTCACTAATGAGGCAGCACGGCGTCGGTTAACAGCTAACGAGGCTTGGGACACAAATCACCATTAGCGCCGCCGACGGACCGTGGCCTGCGCGTGCGCATCCAACACTGCGATTCAGGACTTGGACGGCTCCCGTAGGTATTCAACGGGTAAGAAAAAAAAAATAAAAGATTTCATTAATGCACTTCAAATGTATTTAGAATATTGAACTTAGTTTATAATAACCAGGCAACTACAAAAGATCTTTCAAAAAGGAAATCGCAAACAAAACCTATTATAGTGTTGTTACTCTAATTCACGTATTTAACTTCTATGCTACTTATACCATAAGAATGATAATTTTGTTACTATTTTTATGAATAAAACCACGTTAATACATATATCTTAATTTCACTCCAAATAATGATAAATGTGTATTCAAACTCCACAGAGCGTCAATCGGACAACTCCTTGACTCATCTCTATCATCACCCCACAGTCCTAAGTACTGTTTTACGTAACGAAAACTTTGCCAGTAGATGGACGAGTATTTAGCGTCAATGTCGTTACGTATAAAGAGTGTCTCTTTTCATGTTTATAAAAACCCAGACACCTTTAAAACTTGCATAACATATATCATAATTAGCAGCAGTAAAAAGATAAAATTAAAATAGTAAAGAGTCGGTTCAGCCAGTTTTACTTAACTAATATCTATTATAAAATGCAGACAAAATTAGGTATGTTTAGATTTAGATTCTTTGTTACGCTTTCGCTGATCATCGTGAATTTTTGCCGCCGCGCCATTAGAGGTACAGAAAAAGACAGGCTGCTTTTCATCGGTATCTCTGTTTTTCAACATTGTGCGGATAAAACCGCGAGGCGCAGCTAATTTTTACTAAAACTATGATAATAATATTTTCACTATCATCATTATTAACCATCCACTGTTGTTGTTTGTTGTCCTAGGTCCCCTTCTTTTACATATATTTTACTACTGAAAAATGCATTCCGCGCTCAAAGCTCTATGTCACCTTAATTTTATGAAACATCCTGTACAGTTGGCCGAAGCATGAAGCCAGTAATAGCTCTGGCACCATTCAATCAGCAATCACAACACCCTTGCAGCTAATTGGCTGCTGGTGACCGATGTGACTCGTATCGAGACCGACGTGCCTCTAATGAAACCTAATTTATCAAAGATGTGAGTATTTTTCGGAAGAAAACTGCAAGTCCTGCTGCACATTTAGACGTTTGCACTTCATTAAGAAAATAAGACAGGCATGCAAGAGCTCGAAATTAAACTCTTTATTGTGCACATAAAAAATATTTATTTTCATGGTATTTGAAGACAGAAAAAAATTATATGAATTAATATTTTGAAAAGACCGTTAGAAAGTATAACTAACTGCTTTCTAGGTAGCTCTGCTTCAGAACAAAAAAGACTGAAATAAGAGGAGTTGGCTGCGAGTGCGATGCAATGGAAAGATAAATTATAAGTAGGTACCTACCTACATATTAATATTATATCTATGCGCCAACAAACAATCGAAAGATGATGGACCCAAAAACATTTATTCTGACTAAAAACTTTCTAGAAACATCGACTAAAGTGTACTTGCCTGAAAGATGACAAACGAAGCAATAACAAACCCAACCCAAATAGCATTTCCCTGAGAACAACAAGGAAGAACATGCAGCTCAGAATTGCAACGGCAAAGTGCACAAAACGAACACCTCCGAGAATAGCTGGAAGCTGGCAGCCCTGGAGCTCCGTGACTGGCAGCATCAGTCAATCAGCAGTCACAACAGCGCCGCGCAATGACAGTGACACCCAGATACAGATACACAAGCATAGGGATATAGTATCGAATGAGAAGTATCGATTCAAATTCAATTCAATAGTTTAAATAGTAGGTAATTTATGTCAGACAACAAAATAAATATTGTTCCTGGCATCTATTTGGTATTGAGTGACGGGGACTAGCTACCTAGCTAGTAGTTATGTAAAGTATCGTAGGAGATCGAAACTATGTCGTAATATTAATATAATATCCGCCGACATAAAAGCGTAGGTGTTGTAGGTAGTATATTCCACCATTATGAATCATATTTCGTAGCAACAAGAAAGTGGCCACTGTTATTTTTAACTATTGAAAAATAAGCATATACATAATACAATTAAAAACTCGGATTACTTAGAACATCCACTCTTCGTTAATTTAAAGTGTAAGAATCGATTAAAACTACGTAAATCAACACTGTAATCGCACCTATTCGATACACGATCCTGTATCAAGTTATCGATATGTCCATGTTTCTAGACACACGATGTTCCCAGAATGCGTCTCATATCCGAATCATAACGAGAAACACAGATCGCGGAAGGGAAATTAAAACAAACAGCCCGTCTTACTGTTTAGCTTGATTGTGGCGACAAACAAAAATGAATGTAGGTAAGTAGAATACTGGAATTAGGTATAAAATTGACCCAAGCTTAAAGCTTTAGTTGATTTTTTTTTTCAAGTATTGATTGCCTTCTTGTGTAATTGGTTGCAATGACAAATGTGGAAATAATTTAAATTACATTAGATCTGCACAAACTGAACTGAAACTGAAATGTAAAGTACAGAAATACGAGAAATAAAAAACGATTCCTAGCGATAAGGCCTTGTTAGGCGTTGTCATCTTTTTTTTGTAACTTTTGGTAGGTAGGTAAGTAGGTATGTCAGTTTTACTTATAAAGACGTTAAAATAAAGTTATAAAGTTAACTTATAAAGATTATCTAAATCTAGATGTTTTATTATTAGAACATGTCAGAAAATAAAGAGACAATGATAGAGACGAATGTTACATTCAACGAGTGATGTTTTCTGAATTTGTTTGTTTTTTTCCGTAATCTGGTTACTTTCTGTTAACTAATATTTGCTAGGTTTTAAATCCCAGTTACAACATTTAGTCAGGCGCTTCAGCAAAGAATTAGCAGGATGACGACGTTCCCGGTCGGCTTGTTAACGAACCCCGCCAGCAATGTTGACACCACTCGAGCTGATCAAAGCGGTCACTGCTTGTAATTCCTCGCCACTTCCTCCGTTGCATTGTCTATTTGTAATGAAGCCGGAGATTTGAGTGATTCCAGGAATTCGATGGAGTGAAGGGTGCTTTAGTTAATCACAAGGTTAATATAGACGAAAGGTTGTTGATAAAATAGTCACTCACGCGAAAATTACGAACAATTTTGCAACTGAGTCAAGCACTCAAGTTGCAAAGTCTATTGCTGACAACAAGGTTGTTGGAACCTAAAACTTCATGGTACGTGTATGAATACAATTATATAGTTGTTATCACATAGTATGTAGTAGGTTTGTGAAAAAAATATAAAACTAAAAAGGTTTTATGGAAATCCAAAAAAAATATATTTGTTTACGTTATAGATCATGCAGTAGCGTTTTTGCTAAAGCAATGATATTTCTGTACTCAGCTCTATGCAAAATTTTGAGTAAGTTCCACAGGCTACTAATTTCAGCACTTTTTTTATCTATAAATAAAAATTTGCAACAGTGTTGCGCTTATTTCGTCCGCTACAAAGCTTGTAGCTGATACGAGTAGGTACTACGCTCTTTCGCTTGCGGTTTTGATGTCTCAATTTCTCGAGCTTCTTTTGTTCCTTCATCTCAAATGTATCTCAGTGTGATTATAACGTATTTGTTTGTGGTATGAGCGTCAATTTGTACGGCCGTAAGGGTGCGTAAATCAAACGTGTCGCAGGGACGCGCAACGCACGTGTCGTTCTAACACAGGGCTGTCAACATCTTTCGTTGCAGCAAGAATATCTTTCACTAATGGCAAAGATAAGATAATGTGTACATTTAAGATAATGTGCACATTTGTTAAAGTTCACAATCTGATAGGTTGTAATGATTCAAGGGAAAATGTGTTGCGTTTTAATACTTTAAGAATATTTTCGCTTTCTAAAAACATTACACGTACACAGCTTACATTCAAAATAGCTTAATATGAGACTCTACAAATACGCGTTCTATTATTTCTCTGAATTGCTTACAGTTCAAGTGTAATAATTTGTTTCTCTGAAAATGCGTCACTTAGCGACCTATGTGTAATTTTTTAATAAACAATACAAATAAAAACACACACTTACTTCCAAATTGCCGTTAGTGTTGAATACTTCAATGATTTAGAGTAAACATTCCAATAAGAAAGAAAAATCTAAAAGCTATCCAAGTAAAATGTCTACGTCGAGGCAACCCTGCCCAATCGGGCGATGCAACCGGAGCGGCGCTCGCGCATCTGTAGATTTATAGCGCTCAATCAATGCGGATTTATTGCTAAGGAAGCGCCTTTTGTTACCGACGCTTAAATTTAGAACAGCCATTATAATTGCTCCTTTAATTTGTTGCACCTCAAATAACGGAGGCTAATTAATTTATCTCTAAATAGGAGCAATTGGATATCTTAGTAACTACCTATTATTCAATGGTCCTGCCTGTCTTAAGGTTTGCTAAGACTTTCCTGTCTAAATCCTATCGTTACTACCAAAGTGTTTTGAAAAAAGGTCTTGAAATACGCTACCAAAATGAGAATGTTTTTTCATATATGTAATTCGTGAAAAAAACGAGCTTGAAGTGACTTTGGGCTGGTTTACAAAAAATAAAAATTGTCCGAAATAAAAAAAAAATAAAACAAACTAGAGTACTTACTTTTTAAATCTATATTGAATTCTTTAATGCAGACGCAGATACCACTCATTCGGATACCTGTATCTATCAAGTGCCAAAGACAGCTAGTACTGGTATCCAAACGCTAATGGCCGCCATTCATCTAAGTATTGGCAAGAGCATCGAATATCACACCAACTGGACCGGAACAAATATGGCACCTTGGCGGTAGTTGGCGGGGCTGATCGATATTTATTGGTATCTAGACATTTATTGACCATCCAGCGGGCAGAGGTCGCTGTTCTGAATAGTGGAGAGGCAATTAATGCTAATTTTATTTAGATTTAGTGAATGGGGTATCGAAGTGAAAACTGCTTCAGGGCGTTTTGCGCTCTTTTTGAACAGTGAACTAAACTGAAGAGGCACGCCATCAGGCTCACCTGAAAAAAAAAAGTTCCCCATAAAAGATTCTTAGGCATAATCTATCAAAAGCGTAGTGTATGATTTCTATTAAGACCACGCTTGATCGATGATTAATAGACAAAGATTTAAAAAGTATCGGGTTGGTGATGCTGTAAAAAGGGTGATACCAAAAAAGTTCTGAGGCCTAAACTATCAAAAGTGTCGTGTCTGATTTCTTCTAAGACAAAGAATACAAAAGTTCCTACCTACTCCATAAGTCGCAAGGGTTATCCACGACTTCCAATGTCATCCCGGAAACGGAACTAATTGGACTAATTTATTCAAAATAAAGTAACAACCACACGGGCTGAAAATACTCGACATAGTTTGGATTACTGACGATCTGTGATTTGTTGTGCGTAGACAAAATTTGTGTAACATTCTTATGACTTCAGATACAAGAAGAAAGAAAAAGGTATGGTAAGGTAAGACGTTTTAATGATACGTACCTAAGTACCTATTCAAGTTTTTTTTTAATCGGACTAATATACAGGGCTATTCATAAAGGATATGCTAAACCGAAAAAGGCCATAGTACTCATCATTATGAACAACTTTTACAATGGGACCAAACCGAAATTCGCGAAAAAAAAATCAGCTGTTCTAAAAAAATGTCTATGACACTCGACAAAATGTAATCACAACAATCATAATGATGAGTACTATGAGCCCTTTTAATATAAATATAAGTCGATCTAAAGTCGGAGATGCCGACTTAATGAAACGTTAGTGGATGTGTCAAATAATGTTGTCGTTGTTTGATGTTGATGATGGTTAGTCTTGACTTAACTAAAAAGACAAAAACTAAAGTTTTTACATTTTTTAGTCGTTGAGAAAAATTAGTTCAAAATTATTTATCTGTAGCTATAATTATGGGTTTTTTTTTATCGTTTAGCCAACTAGAAAGGAAGAATCACTAATCCAAATTATTGGTGGCTAAATGTGTTTAATCTAAGTAAAGTATCACAATGAATGGATACACGATTGTTTACTTTATCGATACTTAGTCTTGAACGCCCTTATGAGAACAATTTACGCTCGCGTAAACAAATCCAAATGGTAGCGCGAAGCTAGACGTTTCCCCTGGGTTTACTTGCGTAATTATTTTAATTTCATCTGTGATTATCTCGAAATTAGAACTTATGAAAGCAATTTTTTTATATGTATGTAAAAATGGATCGCTGTTTGTTTATCTCGCTAAAACTCGAAAACGGCTGGACCGATTTGAGTACCTAATTCTTTTTTTGTTTTGTTCGCTAAGGGAAAAAAACAAAAAAGGGAAGGTTTAAAAGTAAAAAAACCGCTGGTGAAACCGCCGAGTGCAGCTAGTCATAAATAAAATTTAATATCAAAATCATACAAATTTTACCAATGGAATAGTCTATAGTATCTAATAATTGAGTATAATAAGTAGTGGAATAGTAGTACAAAAATATCTGCACTGCACTTCCTTATACTGTACTACTAGGATACACTTAATTTACACATACATACCTACTAGTTATAGGTACTTAGTAGGAACTCTTTTCTATATTTTATGCCAAATAAAACATTTAAAAAAAACGAAGCATATAAATAGATTCACAATATTCAGATAAATAAATGTCATAAATGTTTGGTACATTATCAAAGCGAGCATTTATTCGAACAGTTAGTTAAAGATTGACGATGATGACAATAAAGTCTGACGATGTTGATGAAATTACAAACACACAGAAGCCCCGCAGCTATAGCGACACTTCAAAGCTACCAGCTTCTTACAACAAACACGTTCGAAATTAAAATATTACAATAACAAACACATGACCCGGCTCCCAGTTTATTTTGCTTACAGAGCTATATCGCCGACCGCCGAAGACGCGCTCGGAAACATTTCAATACGAAAGCTATTCTGCTGATATTAATGTATCGTTAAGTGGAACGGCTTTGAAAACAAACATATTTTTTCTAGACTTGCGTTTCCTGTAGGTTTGCTTGTCTGAATTATTAATAGGTTGATATAACTTGCTTGAGAAAACTCGGAATTCTTGATCACTTGTTAAAAATTCATTGGTTAAAGTTTTTTGTACGATTTGTAGGTATGAATTATTAAAGCCGAATTTAAACGTCAAGAACTCGGCGGTTTGAAAAAGACTGGATGGCGCTGGCCCAAGATCGCCAGAACTGGAAAAAAATGGGGGACACCTTTGCCCAGCAGTTGTTGATGCAATATTGTTGATGCAAGAAATATATTTTCAAATAAGAAGATTAAATGTCCACAGTGTCATAAAAATTACAACATACTATAACAACAATTTTTCATGCCCAAAATAAATTATCTCTATTTTACTGTTTAATTCCAACCGAGCACTTACTAATAGATAAAAACCGACGTTGTCTTCGCTTCAGCGAATAATATCGACCTTAAAGCAAATATTTATAGATTTTTTACATCGAATGGATCGTAATTTTCGGTTTAATTTGACAGCTGCCTTAACGAGGTGCGAAACGATATGCGGAATATGGAAATTGAAAAAAAATAATCGACTGTCCGGTACGTTTCAAATACAGCTGCGACTACATCTAATAGGCAAATTAATGATGCTATTAGAATCGTTTGGAATTGCTAAATTTATTCTTTGCTTTTTATAGCTAAACTAAACTTTTGTGGAAAAATAATACCTACGTTTATTCGATAGAAAAATGTATGCAAATTCTATTTTTCATTTAGGTACTTACGCCAGATAGGTGCACTTTTAAAATTTTATATCGTACATCCTTTGAAAACTGCATAACACATCTTTTGTACTTTTACAAAATTATTGTTTTCTGATTTAAAACATACTTCTATAATTCTTATTAAATGCTCACTAATGCAAGACACAACAAATATTACTTTAGCATTCAATTAAATTAAAAAAAAACTTTAAATTTAGAATAATTATACTTTCATAACTGACAAGTTTACGAATTGCAGTGGGGGATCGTTATTAATTTTATGTTTTAATATTAAGGTTAAAATTGCACCTGAAAGAACAGGTTTGATTTTCCTAGGTACGAATTTATATTTGAGCTATTCTAAACCATCATCAAAAAGAGGTTGAAAATAAAAATTGTATTACCTACTGTAAAAATGCTTTTTTCAATTAGAATGTATGTTCTGGCAATTAAATCCCCCTACGAGTATTAACATAACATTACTAATACAAATATATTCCTTTTTCGAAAATATTTCAATAAAGTCAAATCGCTTGCCACCGGGTGCGCCGGCGCCGCTCCTACTGTTCTCCAATCTGTGTCTCTCCACATAGTAACTATTGCTTACCCTGTGGCCATACCATGAATTATGCGCCGACTGTTTATTTTCTTTATAAGCTTCAGTAATCCGGTGGATATATTTTTTGTTTCATTTTTGGCCACTTTAAATAGATGGCTTGTTTGGTAGAGCGTGAGAATTTGAAGGTGTATGACAAAAGTGGTTACATATTAACTGATTCATAGAGGTCGGGTATTCACACATCCAAACATTTCAGTTTGTTTTTTCGCCAATTATTCATCGGATTTAAAAAAATTAAACGTGCGAACTTCTATTTAGATTGGTTGGTCCGTCATCTCTTTCTAGAAGAAATATCTATAAAAACTTCTTCTCAATGTTGAGTTTTTAGATGTTCATGGGAACTTTAAAAACGACTCTTAAAAGGTACCGATGACGCTTATGCAATCTGTTAAGAATTTCAGGCTACACAGGCCTTACTGCAAACTTTCAGCGCAAGCCTTAAATGGATCGCCCTGACTTTTATCTCGTTCTGTCAAATAAAGAAAGAGTGAGACAAAGATATAAAAGAGAAAAAGAGGTTAGGTTAGGTTCACAGGCTCACGCTAAGAGTACCTAGAGTAATAACCTCAGAAACACATCGCAAATTTTCTTTCTCATGGTACACACATCCAAAAAACATCATCCTCCTTCTTGAGCAGTCGGGCAAAATATAACGTAAGACAGACTGCACAAAGCGTCGCTCTGAAGACAGGCATGTCGACATAATGGGTTGTAAAACAACCTCTAGATAAGATACCCGCCACGTGTATAGCGAAAGTCTGCAATGTGCTACGATTTTTTACCACCCCTCGTAAATTTTACACTCCGGCTTGATGAAATGGTAGTTTATTTTTGCCGATAAAAAAACTCTATGCCATTCATGGCTTACTCGTAATTGGAAAAAAAACTTATTTTATTTCTTACCGTATTCTTTGCTAATAGTATGAATGTACCTACTTTTGTACGACAAGACGGTAAGACCGCCTTTTGTGACTTTCTCATACCTACATATTTTACTATGTTTGTGATTTTCTTTTTGCGGTGTCAATAAAGAGTTATTATACATATACCTATTGTAATTTATCCGATATTTAGCAGTGCTTCCCGGTTGCTATCACTACGTTATAAAGTTGACAGTTTTTGAACAAATTTTTAAACGTGATAATCCTGTTCTTTATAATTTCTGGAGTAAACAATAAATTATTATTTTTTTCATCTATCACATGCCTTTTCTATGGGATAAAAACCTAGGTAGGTATGTGTATTCAGGGTTTGTACGAAAATGCGGAATTCATTTTGAATGTACAATTTTAAACTCACATACTAACACTCTAACTTTCGCAAAAAGTTTCGTGTTTTGGGTGGTCCCTCAAAGATTCAGCAAAATCAGTATAAATGCACCACTGACGGTATTTGCCTGTGTGCGAGCGTTCCAACAAATGCCTACATGCATGGACTATATAAAGAGCTGCATAGGCAATATATATAAATGCATTAACATCAAAATTGTTGGATATTTACACGAAATGCATAGAGCTACATATTATGAGCTATAATTCTACATTTTACGCTAGTTTCAAAATACATAAAACTATACTAGTTACTATTTCATATTTTCATTTAGCTTGCACATAAATTAGGAAACATAAGAGACATTTCAAGATTATACTATTTTTCAGTATTTTTAAATGTATCCAAATAAGTAGGTCTACCTCTATACTAATTTGGATACATTTAAAACTTAAAATATTATTTTTTAATATATTTTTTTGAGCTTAGAGCAGATTAAGTTTTGAGTTTCGTAATTTAGACACAACGCTAATATTTAAATCCTCATACAAGAGCCAGTACCAAAAAAGTGTTCACAATCAACCCCGTTTTTTCCTTCGTTTCTCAAGAACACTCGACCAGTCAGACTGCAGTTTTGCAGTGCATTTATCAACTGGCACACGTGTTACGCATAAATTAACTGCAAACACACACCGGGGGACAATAACGGTGATCGTAACATAAGTATACGAACTTACTAACTCGCTGTTTCGCACTTAGATTTGTAACTTTAGTACCTATCTAACAAATAAAAATAATATTTTAAAAAATTAAGAATTTTAATAACAAGTTTTTCATGGATTTAGTCATCGGAGTTACACGGGTATACCTCTACTATATTTCAGCTCAATCCGACATCGGGAATTGGTTTAAAAATTTAGTTGCAAGATTTGACAAGGCAAGTTAAATAAAAGCTATTAAAGAAAACAGGGGTAATCTAATTAGGAACCAACTGAAATGCTTGGTTTTATCGTAAGTAGGTACTAAAATTTAACCTAGAATTCCACAGATTATAACTTCCGTGAGAGTTGGAAGAAATAACAATAATATCTGTCCGTTAGAAAGAGGCTTAGCTTTTTAAAAATATTCTACCTAGTTATTAATTTTGAGTAATTATTTAATTCCTCCACTTTAAAAGACCTACCACCGTGTTATCTACAAAGAATGTTTCAAACTTTCCACTCAAGTAGGTACACAAAAGTGGATGTTTAAAGATTTATTGTTTATTTAACAGGCAACTTTTTCAGACGCAGAATATTTACCCACGGTGTGTCAAGCGATGAGGATTTAATTAATCACTTAAAACTTTGGATTTCTGCCTATGTTATAAACATTGCCCTTCCTTTTTGTTTTGCCGTAGTCAAATAAACAGAAACTTTTTTTTATTAGACACTGCACTAGATCCATAAACATCGCAATTTTTTTTCGCGGCTTGCGTTGCATTTTTACCTTTTTTGCAGTAAAATTTTAAAACGTATCGAATGTCTTCATTAGATTCACTTATCGTGACAATACGAAAAACAAATGAAAATCACACATTTTCCTAATTTGAATTTGGAATCATGTTCTTTAAAATTTAAACTTTCAATGATACCAAAACCAGCCAGATACAAATAGTATAGCCAAAGAGATTTTATTACAAGTTCATACACACTAAAATGCGAAAAGACTTTTTCCCCGACCTAATATGATACGAGTAGGCTTGTGTTTGACCACCATCTCTCCCGACGGTAAGCAATAAATCTACGATGGATACCTACGCTTGTTTAGAAGAAAGTGATTCACTTGCGACTTGATTGTATCTACCGGGCAACACCCATTCCAACTCGGGAAACTCCTTTTACATACCTAGAAAATTTCATTGATTTTTTTAACTCTTATTTCAAGTAGGTAGAGAATATGAAAAAGAACAACAACAAAATGGACTCAAATTCTAAATGAATAGTCTTAAAACTATACATCTGTATCTGACAAAAATATTTTGAAAGCAATAAACAGGATTGCGATTATGTAAATAAGTTTTAAACGGTAAAACTCTCATCATTTTCAGCTGTATTGAACTTTATTCCCGTCCAAATCGATATGTATTGAAGCCCATTTATTAAAGACAAATCTACAGAACCGATTCACATCGGCATTGGCATGTGCGGTAGAAATTCCAAGACACAGATTAAACGCTACAGACCAAGTGTTCTAAACAAAATATGCGTGATGCAGGGTTGCCAGGTCTGACTTTACATTTTTCCTCATACTGAATTGTTTTTCCCCAAAATTATACATTTCACAAGAAATAGCCCCAAAATGGTTGAGACGAAAAGTGACGTCGATAAACAAAGACCGCGCTTGCTCACGCCGTGCCATTTCCTCAAAATTTTCCCAAGAGTTAATTTTCCCCCAAAATCGTGCGAAAAGCCTCCTAATCTGGCAACCCTGTGTGATCGGTGCTCATTCATCTATCTCTCCGCGCTTGGCCTGCGCCCGCGCAGCGTCGCTTGCGTTGACGATTGACGACTGGCGATTAGCTTTTGTGATTTTTTTGCTCTGGATTTCCGTATTTAAAGAAGCGTAACATAAATGTTTGCATCTATTTTTGCTTTGGTGGTGTTAGAGAACTTTCATTGTTTTAGTTGTAAATATGCAATTATATAAGTATCAAATTTTATTGTGAAACTAAAAGATGTCAATTTTTTTTTGAGGCAATGTATATTTTTTCAAAGGCCTAACCCAGCAGTGGGTCGATACAGGCTGACGATGATGATGATGATGAATGTATATTTTCTTGACGTAACAAATTAGTAGTGTCTTAATGCTTTATTTGTCAAAACTAAAATTGCAAACTAGGAAACTACATTTAACATCAAAATAAAATAAGTGCACATATGCGAGAAAATTAATTTATTAGATCTTAATAAGTTGTTAATAAATAAGTTTCATTGACAAGATTTTTTTTAAAGAAACAAAATAAACGAAAGTGTGTTGTCTAATTTCGTTGTTTAGTTCATTTAAAACTTACTTAGCTATTATGTTAAGTACATGAAAATATTTAAAAGAAATCTAAAGAATAATACGAACGATCATCATCACATACTCGTACCTACATTTCCTTCAAATATTATTATAACATTTTAAAAAGCAAGGACTCACGTCACGTTGAGATTGATGAGGCTACAGGGCGGGCGACATTTTTTGTGGTAATTAGGAGTGGGCCGGCAGAAATCATGTGGGCCACTTGAACATTCTCATGTCTTGTAGCAGAATGCGCGTGTTCCGTGGCGCTTGCGCATGGTTTTTTCCTCGTCGATAAAGTAATTAACTATTAGTTGCTTTATGTTTTACTAATGGCTCCGAAGCTACGAAAGCGAGGTAACGACATATTTTTTTAAAAACTACACATTACCAAGCCAATTCTTAAGACTTTAATTTACAGAGTTTAACAGACAGAACGTTAAAATATGTATATCTGTTTTTAACCACCTTCAAAAAAGGAGGAGGTTATCAATTCGACTGTATGTTTTTTTTTTATGTTTGTTACCTCATAACTTTTGACTGGGTAAATCGATTTTGATGATTATTTTTTTATTAGAAAGCTGATGCTTTCCATTTGGTCCCATTTTAGTCCAGTTCTGATAATGGTATCCATGAGAAAACCATATAAGTCTTAAATTTGCATTAAGTACGTGCGCGACAAATAGATGAATAACTCAATAGTCGGTCTTTTGAAGTCGGTTTTTGTTTTTTGTTTTGTAAAAATAATGTTCTTGTGTAAAAATAATGTTCTTGTTGTACAGTTGTGTTTGTTGTTGTGTTTTTAAATTTTACACAAAAACATCAACAATTTTAAGAAATTTAGATGTAATAACCATGATAGAATTTAAAATTTGCTTGCAAAAATATATACCTATCTAAGTTTAAAAGATTTGGTAGCCATTTTTAGAGTAAGTATGGAGCAGAAATTAACTAGCAAGTAGAAACAAAAATTTTACATTTTGCTAATAAGTACTCGAGTTTTATTAGGTCGGAGACTTAACTACTCCGATGGTAATAAACTTTCCTCTAACTGCTAAAAATTAATTTTATCAAAATTAATGAATTTTTAAGCAATTTTAAAAGTTGATCTAATTTACTTCTGCCTGAATCAATTAGGCATTTTTAATCAATAAGCTGCTAAAATTGGGGTGGGAATGGACAAGTATTGTACACATTGTTGTTATTAAAAAAAAATCAGCGCTTGAACAAAAATATTTTAAATGATATCTTGACTTTAATTTATTCGTGTTCTTTCATAAGTATCTATATATATATACCTTTAAGTTTTTGTCTTCGATTTCAGACCTTTTTTACTTAAAAAGTTTTAAGTAAAAATAAACAGCAAAATACTTGGAGTTAGGGGCTAACATTATATTAAGTATTTCAACTCGATAGTTAAACGAACATTCGAAATCTGGCTGTAAGAATAGAGTTCTTTTTACCCCAGAAATAGGTATTTGAATAGCTTTGACAATAAAATTATTAATGAACTTGTTCAATGGCATTATATCTAGTTTGTTTCTAAGCTTAACAAAAAACACTGATAAAAGACATTGTCCTAAAAAATTGTCTGAAACTTTCGAAAGCTTATTTTACTTCATTTCAATAGAAACGAGCTCGTTTCTAGAACTCAAATTTTTACACACTCATATGAAAAAAAACATAGGGCTCAATCTTAATTCTGAAGTAGAATTCAAAATAACAGAGATAGAGCACTGAACATCACCGCAGAAAGGCCGCCAGGAATCCTAGGCCTGGACAATCCTGAAAGAGCTTGGAACGGGACAACTGACCCCTCGTGCTGGGGCTGTCAACGGTCACAACAAACACCAGGACGAAAGGTGCTGCCAACAGCGTCCGCCGTCCAGCCCAGGTCCGCCGCTGCGACCGCTGCGCTGACGGGCCTGTCAGCGTCGCACTATAAACACTAGGATCAATCACTGACCGTCCAGCTGGCGCTGCTGCTGCCACTCGCCCCGCCACTCCTGTCCCTCCATCACATGTCCTCACTTGCCGCCGATTATTTTTTCAACGCGACACGATAAATCAGTTTTCTGTACGTTAATCAAGAACAGCGCGCGCGCACGGGCGCGAGAGGACCGCTTCTGTCGTCGGGACGCATCGGCGGCGCGCCCGCCCCGGCACGCCTCCCGCCCAATCCCGACCACTTTATTCTTAACCTTATTTATTTTCAATGTGAATTATGTACTGCAATGTTTGTTGGTTCGCGGTTACCTGCGCCCGTGGGCAGATGAATGCGCCCGCTGAAATACGTTTTGATTTTCACGATTTTGTGTAAGCCACGTGTATTTTCTTCGTTTTTTATTTATGTTTTTCGTAAATTATCTGGCTTGAAAAACAGGTTTTTTTTAGAACAGGACATGTTTTTTGTACAAGTTGTTTAAAAAGGAGAGACATTTAGGTAAATAATTAACTACAGATACTATTCAAACCTACATCTATTGAATTTTACAGAAAATGGATACCGTGCTCTAGCTACTTACATCAAGAAAATAAATCTTACAAGCCCTTCTATTAAACTAACCTGTTTGTTGATTAGTATTTTTTTAAGAAACAAGGCTAAAACATTGTAAATACCTAAGAGTCGGATGCCAATGCAGTACAACCCCACTATTGCATAACTTAACTCGTGACATTCTGGTAAACTCGAGAGCTTCAAATAAAACCAGCTTTCTTGCAGACCATGTATCTACTAGAAATAAATTAAAAACCTAGTCGTTTACAGAGATGCACTTAATTTTACCACATTGCCTGTAGGTAGTAGGTAAGTAACTTTACAAGAACACAGGAGCTATAATTTTGTTATTACAAAACCCAAAACTACAAAACTTACCTATGCTCAGGCAAAATCTTAAAGCTATAAAATAAGCAACATATAGATAAACGTTTTAAGGAGTTCCTCTCACTTAAACATTTTACCTACACGTCTGTATGTACCAACCTTAAAAATGACCTCCGTCCAAAAAATAATTCCACAAAACAACGAAGCTTCTCCGAATGTTTCACATAAATATCGAGTAACTAGAAACAGTCAATTTATTTGTATAGGAACATAAAGATCTGTCTTCGGGTCTTCATTCGCGGCTGTACGGGTTCTGGAGAAGCGGAGTTGCGCAGTCTAAACAAACTGGTCTGCTCTGCTAAAAGCTGGATGCATGGACTGGCCATGTT
This sequence comes from Alcis repandata, assembly GCA_949125135.1. NCBI lineage: Eukaryota > Metazoa > Arthropoda > Insecta > Lepidoptera > Geometridae > Alcis > Alcis repandata. The sequence goes on from OX421241.1 coordinate 9,105,901, forward strand.
TAGGAATTGGAAATGGACAAACAAAAAAAAAATATTTTAATCAAAATATTCAATTAAAAATGCAAACAAATAATTGTTGGAAAAAGAAGTCACATAGAAGTTACACGATAATCACTTAATGGTAACAATGGGCCCAAGTTGAAGTCTTTTGTTGACAGATCTAAGACGACGACTCTAAGTTAGCATGATTTTTTAAACTAAGATAAATAACTAGCTGATCCGATAGACGTTGTCTTGTCTCATCTATGAATATTGAATTCGAATTGTGTTAAATCTTCTAATGTTCCGCTCAACTTCCGTAATTTTTTCTTTCTTAAGAACCTTCTTTCCTGACAATAATTAGCAGAACAAAAAACGGACTGGCGAAATTGTTCCATCCGTTCACGCGTGTTGCGATGACCAAGGGAAATAGAGATTTATTTTTATGTTATAGAAGATATCGGCTGTATTTCGTTGCATACAGTCGTCGAGATGTCTCAGCGATAAGATGCTCAGTTTGCGCCGGCACTTAGTAATAATCTTCTCTTATATATAAAAATGAATCGCTGTTCGTTAGTCTCGCTAAAACTCGAGAACTCGGGCTGGACCGATTTTGCTAATTTTGATCTTGAAATATTTGTTAAAGTTCAGGGAAGGTTTAAACGGTGAGAAACATGAATAACAAGTAAAGAAAAATACTAAAATCGACAATTTAATTTTTCAATACAAACTGTTCCTACCTGTGAAACATTTGAAGTTCATCCTATCGGTACGGTAAACTCGTGATGTACGATCTCTTTAATTTGTCTTTTTAGAAATAAAAATAGTGTCACTTGGTTGTCAAATATTTATAGGTGTGTTCAGAAATTGGTCCGATCTTTTTGGTCTGCTTTGTTGGATTTTTTTTTGTTTTGTTTGCTCTAATACAGGGAAGGTTAAAAAGTAAAAAAAAAGCGGGTGAAACCGCCGGGGGTCAGCTAGTAATCTTTAAATTTGCTCGACGACTGACCCTAACAAAAGTCCGCCACTGTACTACTGCCAGGGAAGAGATCGCGACTACTACTGTGCTCTGCGCTTATCATTGTGAATATCTATCATTTTATTAATTCATTTTACTTGAAACCGTCATTGCCCCACTGCAAAATATAATTTTTATAATTTACAAACTCATTTTTGACGTCAAGCACGTTTGAAGTTTAGGCTCTCACTGGATCGAAAAGAATGTATCTACCTAATAAACGAGAGGAGAACCAATCTGTGGTGGACACAAACTGAATACATAACAAAGATTCAAATATTACCTAGCATTGACAATATTTACAGGGCTCATGTTGAGCTCTTAGCACAAGCCTGTATTGAATCGCATTTGCATTTGTCTAGCTTTTTCTTCAGCTGATAGAGCAAGACGAAAGCCACGGCGATACAGTTTACGCTCACGCTTAGTGCTAGTGGTACGGACTCAGTCCGTATCCATCTGTACCTAAACCTATAGTCTCCTCAGAAGTGCACTGAATCAAAAGTAAATATGCGCAATATAAACATACAGGTGCTGAGTGGTTCCATGCACTTACGCATATATATTTACTTCAGCTGGCGGGCGTCTGGAGGTCTTTTGGTTCATCGGAACACGTTCTGGTTCGAAATAGAAAGTCTGGCGCAAGAGGTTCATAAATAAAGTTTACACACATTACCGCCTTGAATAGGTACCTGTTTATTCTATCTGATGTTGATTCTGTTTCACCATTTTCTATAGCGAACTAAGTTTTATAATTCCGAAATTGTTTCTATTCTTTTGCCACTTGCTGATTTAAAAATAATTTAAAAATGAAGATTGAAGATAATTTAAAATTGAAGATAATTTTAATCCTGTCAGATTAGTTTTGTTTTTAAGTGGCAAAACAGAATCGACCTAAAGGGCTAAGAAATGAAGCGGCTAAGTAGGAAGTAGATATTACTCCAGTACTAGGCGTTCTTTTGACAAGTGACTTGTAACATAAGTGGTTTTGTGATGTAGAGGACAGATTCCTAAGAAAAATAAGCTTAAAGTTTCACAAATCTTCAAATAAAATTAAGATCGGGGAGACAAATGAAAGCTATTCAATAAGTAGACAGTAGGTACTTAGTATTTTGTATCTATGTACTTTGCAAGTCTTTCTGTTTTTGTAACTTTCATTGATTTTATACACAATATACCTAGACTGTCTTCTCAATCCATTATTTATCTATTGTATTTTTCTCAGCCCTCTATTTATCAAATATTTAGTTATATAAAAAGACTTTTCAAAAATAAATATGCGCAGGTATTGCGAAGGTGATTTTTATTTTATTCACGAATAATTTTCTCAAAATATTTTAAGTGTCCATAAACATTCTTTAAAATAGAAATAATATAGAGGTCAACTGAGCTGACATGGAAAAAAGATATTTTATAACACCAATTTATTTTTATTATCATTTTATTACAAATGAAAAATTATATTGTCGAATGATATTTTGTACAACCATAACAACATAATATTTCAAAATATTTTATGTGGTTATTTGCAATATATTCTGAAATATTTCACATAGCATTTTCAGTTATGAAATCTGAGAGCTTCCGATAGCGGTAGGCGTGCTTTCGGTTTGTCTCGCTCTGTCGCTTTGAAAAGGCGCACGAGTGAAAGAGACCGTGTTGTTAAGGCGGAGTTTCACTCAGCGATCGGCCCACGCGCATGTTTCGAAGAAAAGATTCGGTGAAAATAAAACAGATAGCCAGTTAATAGGATGTGTAATGTATCATCTATTCAAGATTAATTGTTAAAACGGCTGGAAAGTATAGAGCGATTTATCAAAGCATTATTATCTAAAGATTACATTATCTACCTTTTTAAATAGATGAATACATTGAGGTACTCAACTATTTTGGCCGCACTGCATTCATTGATCAAATAATAAAGAACATTGTGATATAATAAATAATAAAACATTTTTACTAATAAATTAGACAGTAAAAATAAAAAAACGAGTAAAATTATAATAAATACAAAAACAAAAATAAATAAATAAAATTATGCTTCTTGAAAAAACAAAGTAAAACATCTCCCAAAAAAAATATCTGGGTTAATCCTCGATTTTCTTGGAAAGTCGTCTAAACCAAACTAAATTTTACAGCTCTAAATGATTAATTCCTTATTTTATGATATTAAAATGAAATGAGATTAGCATCTCATTTCACTTTTTTTTTTTATACCTACGTGATAAAAAAATAAGACATTTTATATTATTTTTTTATTTACAATCAGCCTCACTCTATTCTCAACTGTCTACATACTAACAGTTTACCACGTGTAGGCATGTTTTTTTTTAAATGCTATTGAGTGACGAGACGAGCAAAGCGCTCGCCTAATGTTAAACGTCACGTTTGGCCATAACAGGTCTGTACCATCCAGAATTTAAAACTCATACAATTCAAAACCCTGCGCGGCACACCACCCCAAGACTCCAAGGCTCGTCACCCTAAGATATAAGATGTTTAATCTCCTGTTTGTCCTGAAATTTTAGTTTAAACAATGCCCAACCGGAATTGGATTAATGTATGTATATTTACAAAAATAGTTGGCCCAGTTTAGGGCCCACTGTAACTCTTATACACTGAAAAATATACACGAAGAGATTGATTTCTGAAAGCTGTTGTTCGGTTCTGTACCTACTTACCTATTTTACAACCTATAGGTTTTTAGAAAAACGTGTAGCTTGAGTGTCCGTTGTATAATATTTATAATAGAGAAAGACATCATTATTTATTTCAAAATACAATGTAAAATAGGTAGGTAGGTACAGAACCGAACTTATAAGAGTTACAGTGGGCCCTAAACTGGGCCAACTATTCTACTTTCTGCTGACTATACCCAACTCTTGCTTCACTACATACCTACACTCTGACTCATCCACTTATGTTACGTGTAAAAGATTGTGAGACTGATTTAAACCGTAAAAAACAATTTACAAAATCAGATTGGACTCACTAATGAGGGTCAAAAGTGGCAGTCTTATAGCTAAGAGCAATCTATTCTACCACAATCTTACGACCGTCGCGTCGTAACGGTTGCACTAATTTGTGAGTTTTCCTGATTTTGTGAGCTTATTTTTATAATATATTTTTATTAAGAAAGAAAATAAAGCTGTTTTCTGCTCACAAACATCGCTTCTCTACTATCTCCCATCACTACAGTTATGATTTTGTATTATTTTATCTTCTTACAAGAGAATAAGAAAAAGAGAAAAAGCAAAGAGATCAAAACCATGTATGACAAATGATAGAAGATGATGTCGTTGTAAAATTTGTTTAGGTAGAAAATTTATGTAATTGTCAAAACTCATGGAGCACTAAGTCTGCGGTGTTTAGTTAATGTTACAAATAAAGAAAAAAAAGATAATGATGATCTCTTTAAAAGAGAAGGTAGAGCAGCTTTCTCCTCACAAGCAGCACTTCTCCCCCGTCACTTCTCCACAGTACCTACACTCCTGCGCATCGAGGCGACGACAGCGCTAACGACGCCGCTTTCCTGCCGCGCGTTTGTCCGTCGTCGCCTCCAGCGCCGGATGCATGTGGAGATCGGCCCGAGTTCTGTCGCCAGGCGTTTTGGAAGTTTAGGGACATGCGGAATTTGAAAGTATCTAGTAGATACTATCTACTGATAATGGAATCAGAATAAGATAGTTAAGCTCTTTATTGTTCACTCCTGAAATTTCAAACAAAATTGTACCTGCCGACCTGGTTTTGTACGTAACCCACTGACGCATAGGTAGGTAATGTAGAGTCATACTACATAAATAATTATGTAATAATAAGAAACAGAATAAAAATTGCGCTTAAAAACGAGTGTTACAACTGGCATCCTTATTGCTAAGAGCTATCCCTTCTAGAAAAATTACAAGGGTGGTAAGTATTTTCTTATTACAAAAAAATCTCTAACCTTCTTCCGACTACTTAAGAGGCTTAACAGACCCAGAAAGTGGTGAGCACTGAGCATTATATTAGGTCGAGAGTAAAATACTTAAAATAACTACCTACTTTACTAGAAAATACTATGAGGCCGCCGGTCGCACCTAAAATGGACTATTATATTATTATTCATCATAAAGTTCTGTTTTCGGTTTTCTGTTTTTAGCCTAAGTACCTACATAGAAATAACTATTATTTTGCGTTAAACTATCTTATTTCGTCACGAACAAACGTTTCTCAATTTCTGTATCTTAAAATTACTGTTTTTATCAAAAATGCTAAAATTGTAAAACCTCATGGTGATCCGAACTTTCACAGTAAACACAGACCCGCAGTAGCTGCGTGTGCGCGCTCGTAAACCACTGCGCTTGGCTGGGAAACATTCACTAATTTTATTTTATGTGCTGGCTTCAAAGAAATACCCTGTGAAAAGAGGTCGTCTTAACTTTTTTGAGATGAATATTATTTGAATATTTTCAAAAAACAGTTTCGTTTCTCAGTTCGTAAAATTAATTTTGCGCAGCTATTTACAATGTTTGGCATGTCATATTCGTCGGTTTATTAGTAGGTATATAGCTACTTTAGAGTAGCTATAGTAGAGTAGCTATAGCTAGGCACGAGTAAGTAGGTGACATACCTACCTAAGCTTGATCATTATCTACATTTAGAAAATAATCCTAAGTACCTACTTACGTAGGTTCTTACGTACTGGTAATTATTAGGAATACCACTTTACTCAACGGATTTCTTAACGGATTTTCTCTTTTGCTAATACACCTAGATAGCAAAAGAGTAAATTAAAAAAAATGAATGTAATCATATTCTATTACCTACTCTTTTGTCTCTTATTTAACTCCACTAAATGTAGGTAAAAAACCTACATTTAGTGGAGTGAGAGACTGATACCTAAAGCAAACATTTCCAAATCTACTCCTTTTAGTCATGTCTAGATAGACAGAAGGAAGGATGCGTGAAGGATCACGCTTCCTTCCTTAATTTTCCATTTCTGCGTTCTCCTCTCTGGTTCTCTACCCTTCATTATCCACCAACTCATCTTCTTGCACTTATGCCTAGATATCTAAAATCAAGGTACCTACTTGACAGGTATCCATTTCAATATTACTTATGTGCTGAAATTATGATCAGTGAACCATATAATTTTGAATAAGAGGTATTGTACAGTCTATGTTTAGAAGACTCGTAAACCCCGTCACAATCTCTGACTCAAATTTTATTTGAGTTCGCAACCTTTCTACAATTGACCGACATTTTCCTTGGTCAAGGTGTTATTATTTTTATCATCGCAAAACAGAATGTCATAAAAGCATCATCAGGTTTCAGGTGAACGGCCTGGAGACGCGCCGGTCGAGATGGCATCCATATATCCATCGTCGGGTCTCTTGATGCGCGCCAAAATAACGCCGCCGAAGACAGAGCTCCGTTTTACGACGAGACTAGACGGGCTTTATGAGAAAGATCTCGGCGCGATGACGTACATAAGTGGTGGGTATTTCTGAACACTTCAATGGGTTAGGTATGAGTAAACTTGGTCGGTGGATTGATGACCATTAATAGTTGGGTGGGTAGATATAGATAGCTATAGATGTGTAGGTACAATGTAGACGCATTTTAAGATCAGTTAGTAGTTATGCAGATTGGTTTTAGTGTCGATTTGTATAAGTGTCAAAAACATTATGTTGTAGGTATATAGCTACCTAATGTATTGTAAAATTAATAATTATGTTTTACTCTGGGATATACTATAAAGTTGTAAAAAATCAGCAGATCTAGAAAAATATGGTAGTAGGACTGTTAGGTTCGACAACAAAATGTACGAGTACCTACACAGAACAGTAAATTTTATAATTCGCATTTTAGGGATTGTTTTTATAGTAAAAGTAAGAAGGTTAACTTAGGATTTGTGACCTGTTATAATTTTACTATCTATTCCTAAATTAGATAGGATCAATATTTATTTATTACTAGCTGCACCCAGCGGCTTCAACCGCTGTTTTTTTTTTTACTTTTAAACCTTTCCTGAACTTCTACAAATATTTCAAGATCAAAATTTGCGACATTGGTCCAACCATTCTCGAGTTAGCTTAGCTAGCACTTAGCCAGACAAACGAACATCGATTCATTTCATCACCAAACGGTGTGAAATAGCTGTATGTATCTAGGCGTTTTGTTTATCATCTTCGACCACATTGTCTTGACTGTCTGACTTGACAGTACCTAATTGAATTCTGGATGTGCGTACCTAGTTCTCAAACCACAAAAAGCATCTGTGGAACAACGTTTCATTCCATCTAGAGCCCGCCAGAAACGATTTAATTACATTTTTAATTAATTGAATTATTTATACAACGTTACTTATTTATACAACAACTGATTGTAAGAACGAAGTGAGTGATTAAATTGATTTTAATAAATTTATGAATAAATTAACCAGGCAAAGCATGAAATGCAGTGCGCCACATTCACGGAATTTAATATCTTTCGTGGCGAGGTTTCTGCTAACTCTCGACACTACATTGTCATTATTGTATTGTGCTAGGAGGCGTGCAGTTTTCTACCTTGGAATAGTCTCTATCCATCATAAAAGTTATTAGAAATTACTTTTCGATTTAATATAAAATATTATGCATTGAGTTTTGTAGTGACATCTAGCGGGATAACGTGTAATCAATATGTGGTAAAGCGACATCTAGCGGAATATTACTAAAATAAAAATTATTTATTTTACTGCCATCTAGCGCCTAGTAGCGTTGTCATTATTATCAGTTCATAATTGAAATAATAGATGGCGCTAGCTCTACACTTTTAAATAGCTTGATAACTGACGGTAGCTTGACTCCACTCGACTCGGATGGTCGAGTGGATTGAACTGATTGAAGCATATTTTTTTCATATGGCAACAAAACTTGTTTTCGCGAGAAAACTTGTGATGGCATCGTGAACGAAAATTATTTATTTATTGCAAATTTGGCATGAAACAAGACAAAAACACGTTATACCGTGAATTAATAAAGCATCCGTGTTCTATTTAGTGTAGTGTATGGGTCAAACGCCTTCCAAGTGGAGCTTCTAAGGAGATTGCTTGCCATGGCGGGCCCGTCCGACGGCGAGCCCGACGGATGGGTCGAGTTCTGCGAGCGTCAGGCCCGCGCCGCCGCCCAGGACTTCGCCAAAGGCTGTTTACCGTATGTGCAGCCTAACGCTGCCGACCCCGCCCGGCCCCACGCATCTCACAAGGACCTACTGAAGAAATTCGTCGATACTTTCGCGGAACAATTTGAGCTCGAATATGGAAAAATGAAAACACTGCACAAACTTCCGAACGGCACGCATACAGGACACGATGAAAGCGATTATTCTGAAGATACAGATTCGCCTAAGACTCAACACAAGCCTTTCTTCCGGAGATTATCATTCAAGGGGCTAAGGAGAGGTAAAGGCTTGTTCCACAAGCAGCATTCTGACGAGATCGAGCTTTCGTCAAACCTAAACAAACTCAACAAGACTAAGTTAGCTAAGATAGTTGTAGAGTGTAGAAAGGAAGGTTTAGTGAATTATTTGACTCCAGAAAGCTTGGAACAGCCTGGAGGACCTCAAAAATGGGAGAGATGTAGACTGGCGTTAGTGAAGACTGTCGGAGGGTATATGTTAGAGTTTTATTCCCCTCCGAAAGCTCAAAAGCCGAGAAGTGGAGTGTTCTGCTTCCTGATATCGGAAGCGAGGGAAACAACTGCATTGGAAATGCCTGATCACGAGAACACTTTTGTATTAAAGGTAAATAAATATGTAATATAGGTACATGCAAGTGTAATATTTTCATATCCTGAAATATTATTGTATCAAACCTGCCAATGTAATGGCAAGAATATTTAGGTAGGAAACACATCTTTATTTGGGTCTGTAAAATAATGATTCTGTAAATTACGTTGTTTCTATTCATTTATAACAAGAATTTTACCCATATAAAATGTAATGTAAACAATTTACTCACTACTGAGTGAAGAGGAGAGCAAACAAGTTGCCAAAAGGTGAGCAGCATAAGCTCATATTTCACATATCGCTACCCTAAACTAAAATGACAACATGCTCTTTCTCAATTACAGGCAGACAACAACATGGAGTATGTAATTGAAGCGGCAGATGTAGATGACATGAAGTCGTGGCTAGCTACTATAAAGTACTGCATGCGGTCGCCGCCCACGACGCAGCCGCCGCCCGACGCGCTGCCCGGAGGCGCCGAGCCTGCGCCGCCGGACCTGCCGCCGCGCCGGGATCTACCACCCAGCTCCAGCAACGCAGACCTAGCGGCTGACACGCCTGAACTTGAATTAGGTATACATAGTACTTACATACTAGCACAGGGGTCACAAGACATCTGCGGAACCATTAGCTTAGTCTAGTATACAGGGATACAAGGACAGGGTATGCTAAGCCGAAAAGGGCCTGCAGTACTCAACATACAAACTCTGAAATCGCGAGAAAAAAATCTCAGTTTCACAAAAATAATTATGTATTTGGTTTGTTTTTCTTCATTATTTACAACTCCTTTGAAACAATGGATAAAACTTAGTGGAACAGCAAGTATACAAAATAAAGAGGAAAAGGTTGTTTACAATAATGTGGTTTAGGTATGTATGTATTATTCAAAACTTCACATGTCCAATCATAGGAACTAAATCAAATGGAATTTCTCAAGTGAGTTTTAGTCATAACTTAGGAAAATTTCACACAATACCTTAAAAGGCATAAACAAAATTTAGGTCAGGTTAGTTATTAGTCCCTTGAACTGACTTTTTTTTTTTTTTAGTTAACCTGTAATGTCCCACTGTTGGGCAAAGGTCTCCCCCAATTTCTTCCATACCTGCCAGTCTTGGGCCAGCACCGTCCAGTCCTTTTCAAACTTCCCCAGTTCGTCGCGCAATCGCGTCGGAGGGCGGCCTGAGGGTCGACTGTCCGGGGGCACCCACTCTGTAAAGACCTTTGCCCATCTGTCCGGGTGCATTCGGCTTGTGTGGCCCGCCCACTCCCACTTGAGCTTGGCAAACCTTTTACCTATGTCAGCGACGCCTGTCATGGAACGCAGTATGGTGTTACGGACGCGGTCTTGTCGTTTGATTCCGAGGATACTGCGACTTAACTGTTACTGTGACTTATTTTGCCTTAACTAAAATATATTTTAACTAAAATATATTAACCTGAACCAATCCAGCTCCTTAAAATACTGGAGCAAGGCTCTGGGCCACTGGTAAAGATGGTGTGACTGATGATGAACTACAGTCAAGCTGTTGTGATAATGATGATGCCAAAGCCACCTTATGCAACCCAGTAGCGACGCTAGTCTCCTCTATAGCCTCACAATGCCACAGCACATGCTATGCATTTTCGTTCTCCTGCATAATTATACTCTCGTCACCTTGAGATATAAAATGTTTAATCTCTTATTTGCCTTCCAACTGGAATACAGTACCTAATGTTTGCACAATGCTTGGCAGTACAATAACTGGCATATTTAATGATGATTTCTACTCTATACCCAGGTTCAATAGCAGAAGAAGGCTGCGAGTCGTCCCCCCGCATCTCCCTGGGCGAGTGGCCCTGGTTCCACGGCACGCTGGCGCGCGCGGCGGCGGCGGGCTGCGTGCTGGCGGGCGGCGTGGCGGGCCACGGCTGCTACCTCGTGCGCCAGAGCGAGACAAGGCGGGGGGAGTACGTGCTTACATTCAACTTTCAGGTGAGTAATTATCAACAGCAATTAACTGGTTTCACAAGACTAAAAAGTCAAAGCATCTTATTTATATTCTAAATGGGGCCGATAAGTCCCGCACTGGTGTCCCGCAAAGGGTGCATTGTGCGTTTCCCTCTTGCCAGCGATTACCTTAAAACCCTGCCCATTAAAATAACAGAGCGCTTGCTCCGTTTTTGTGCATATAAAAGCTGCTTGAGCTGGTCTATAGAAAAATGTCAATGACTGTCGACAAAATGTATGGAACAGCTGATTTTTTTTCGCAAATTCCGTGTTAGTCCCATAGTAAAGGTTGTTCATATAGATGAGTACCATGAGCCCTTTTCAGCTTAGCATATACTTTCTGTATAACCCCATAATTATGAGGTCACAAACATAAAAAAAATAAACATACAGTCGAATTGAAAATCTCCTCTTTTTTTGAAGTCGATTAAAAATAACCATCCGCTTGTTCCAGGGTCGCGCCAAGCACCTGCGCATGACGCTCAGCGACTCGGGCCAGTGCCGCGTGCAGCACCTCTGGTTCCCCAACGTGCTCGACATGCTGGAGCACTTCCGCGCGCACCCCATCCCGCTGGAGTCGGGCGGCACCGCCGACGTCACGCTCACCGAGTACGTGGTCTGCCACGACGGGGCCAGGCAACAAGTGAGCCACGCACACTTAGCCTAGTTTCTACCAGTCTGCATTTTTGTGAGCCACGCACACTTAGACTAGGTACCAGTCTGCATTTTTATTGGACTTGCTTGCTGTACAAGCTCGATGATGTCCCCAACCAGTCGATTTTGAATTTTTATAATTGACAAAAACAGGTTGAGTTGAGAATCGTGTCCTTTTTATAGTGGTCTGCCACGACGGGGCCAGGCAACAAGTGAGCCACGCACACTTAGCCTAGACTCTACCAGTCTGCATTTTAGTGAGCCACACACAGTTAGCCTAGTACCAGTCTGCATTTTAGTGAGACACACACAGCCTAGGTACCAGTCTGCATTTTAGTGAGCCACACACAGCCTAGGTACCAATCTGCATTTTAGTGAGCCACACACATCCTAGGTACCAGTCTGCATTTTAGTGAGACACACACAGTTAGCCTAGGTACCAGTCTGCATTTTTGTTGGACTTGCTTGCGGTACAAGCTCAATGATGTCCCCAACCAGTTGGTTCTGAACTTTTATAATAGACAAAATGTAGCATTCCCAACCAGTCGATTCTGAACTATTAAAAGACAAAAAAAAAAGGTTGAGTCTTCTTTATAAAGCAATCAACATTGTTTCCTGTCTCAGTGATTTCCATGAAGTTGTAAGCTATAGATATTATATCTGTTCCCTAAAAAACTCTATCCGACTATCCAAATCCAAAGATTCTATACTTTTTAAAATAGATTTTAAGAATTGTCTCCTCTATAAATTCAGTTAAAAACTATCAACATACTTTCCTGTCTCAGTCACTTCCATGAAGTTGTAAGCGATAAAAATAATATCCGTCTCCAAAAAACCGGAAATCGAAATCCATCATCAAAATTATTAAAATGTAAAGCCATGTAATTAATCAAATACAGTATAAATTGAAACTTAAAGCTATAACATTTGTTACCAGTGTAAATTAACAAGTAAGGAAACCAATCAAAACCATCAATGCACGAGGTATGCAATCAAAGTAAAATTTACAGCAGGAATCATTATTTCAGTACCAATGTTTAATCCATTCTATATCCAAGTTTTATTCTTCATCTCACCCTAATTCTACGTTTTTCACTTCCTAATAATGTTTACTTTAAAAGAAATTAAGCCTAAACTTAAATACATGACTACAGAGCTTGTACCGTACTTACTGCTCCAACTCATGTGTCAAGCTCATGATAAAACCTTGTGAGGACAGTTGACCAAATGAGCAATGCACACTACTTGCACAAATCCGCATTTTGTATTTTCCGCTCACTTTGTACACTAAATAAAAAATATATATGTTTCACACTAAATAGCTCCTAAGATAACCTGTGTCAGGGACACTACAACATTGGGGGGCATACAATAACGTAATTCCTGACAGAATATAACCGTAAAAAATTAACGTAGGCAGTTTATTATTGAATGAACCTAATTTGTATGGAATGTAGCAGGCATTACTGTTAATGGATGGCCTAATATGTCAAGCTTGACTGGTTACAGATTTCGCTTGTATCAGTGAATTACTATTTCACAATGTCTTTGAAATACTATTTTATACCTACATTGCTACACATGTTTTTTGTGATCAAGAATTCATAATAATTACTTTAAAATAGCCCACATAATCTTTTCCAAATAAACAAGTACAACAAATTATATTATCTGGTCAAATTAATTTTATAGTTTAAAATGGTTAACTGAGGCATGAAATAACTCCCACCGATGCCTTACGATGCTATGAGCTTTAAAACAACATTGGTGCAATCTATCCAAATCAAATAAAACATAGAATAATTTTTAAATAAATACATGATAAATTTCCCAAGATACCTTATTTTATTCACTACGGTTTAATCGTTAAGATGTTGCCAAAGTGTTAATAAATAAGAAATCGAGATCAATTTATTATACTAATAAAATCATATAAAAGAAAATCCAAGGTTTCAGTACCAAACTACCAACATTCAAACATTGGTCACCGAAACATCAGCAAATACTTTTTGCACATTCGCAAAGAGGCAGTGAGTTAGATAGATTAGGTACATACCTAGGAGTTGAGAATAAACTAGTTTGCCGCGCTTAGCGCTACTACGCTAACACCTAGCCTCAAAGTATAAAAAACTACATAATCTAAGTACTCGACGCTGAAAACAAGTTTGAACAAATGTATATAAATTGTTAGAGCATGGAATTTCCACAGTAGTTTTGTTTTGTTGTATATAATGTGCCTGTTTATTGTTTTGTTGTAGATGTTGTCTAGCTTTAATGCCTTGTTTACACCACGTTAGCGCTCGCTCCATTAATTGATCACCTGCAGACACACTTGATCACTTGCATATTTCGACTGCCTCTACAGACACTAAACTGCAAATATCACGATTTTTTTTTCATTATATACCAATTATACGAATATTTAATTTACTAAAAAAATTATATTACACATTTTAACTTAATAATTAAGGTCAAATTTTGAGTTTGAATTGCTCTCCTGTAAAAAATGCCATTTGCAGTTTCGATAGTGATCGTAGGGGCAGTCGATTTAACAAAGCTTGTGCTGGCGTACTTGTTCAGTGTATGAGAGGGCATTATACTTGTGCTCAGTGACTTTGTATGTATGTATTAATCACAGTTTTTAGAAGTTCCATTTAATAAGTACAGACGTAAAATAATTTTTATAAATCAGTTTCTAATTTAGATGGTAAATTACAAAGTCATATTGTACTATGAAAACTGACGTGGTGTTGACACATTTTGTTTTATTAAAACGGTAATACTCAAGTACAATTTTTACTATATGTTTTTTGATAAACATAATACAAGAGGTTTTTGTCGAGAGACTTGATTAAAAATTTGCCATTTTACTATTTTTGGTAGCTTTAACAAGTACATTTGCCAATTAGTTATACTTTAGAAAGTATATTAGTTTCGTTAAGTTTGAACAAAATATTTCATGTCAAAGATAAGTAATTCATATTTTTTGCAATTCGATAAATGTCATCTGTAAGCTAAAATCCTAATATTTCGTATAACCATTGATTCCTAACTTGCATTTTATTTATTTATGGCAATATTTTTGTAAATTATATTTATTATTGATCAATGGTAGTACTGAATTAGGTGTATTTAAATCACAATATAAGGATATATAATATGTAGGATAGCTTAGGTTGGTAGGATATATTATGATGTTATTCGGTGTTAATCTTTAAAAAGTGCATTTAGTATTAGAGGAAACATACTTTTTGTATAATTATTATTGTATGATGCATTCAATGTGAAATGCAGTTTATTGCAGCTAGGTATTGACATTCAGGGTCAAAGCGTCGATTTTATAATGGCCATTTACTCAAAAATTATGTGAAAATAGAATATTTGCCTTTTTATTTTCTATGTGAGAGAATAGAATTCCGACAATTTTTGGGCAGTAAAATTTAATACATCACTTCAATTTAATCAATTTACTTTATCTTGTTTCGCCTATTATTTTCATGTTGAAAAATGTTTAAAAGTTGTTTCAAAGCATTCATTATATTTTCCATAAAATGGAAAATTCTAATATGAGGTGTACATTCAAACTACAGTTGATATCACAATAAATGTTATAATAATATTCTATATTACATAGATATTATTTTCAGAATGTCTTAGATAGAAATTAACCTTAGGCGTTGATGAAATGGACTGTTACAATTATACTAACATGTATGCAATACCTGATTCAAAATATCTTTTTACTGTCTATACACATACGGTTGATGTCCACCGGTATTTAAAACAATGGTTATTAACCAACTTCATTCATTGAATAGGCTGATTGTTTATTGATGTTTAACAAATTGGAGAAATGTCTTAAACAAATGTGTAAAAATCATGTTTAGTAAGTTTTAATGAACCAAATAACCGCTAAGTATATTTTTGTTCAGGTATTGTATGTGTCTATTTAAGTTTTGTACAAAATCATGTTCTTCCGAGCTTTAATTTTAATTTCTTGGTTGTAATTTTTTAATTAAACTTATTCTATGGAATGGCTTTGTTTTCTTTAATTTGTTGCCTTTTGTCGCTGCCTGTCTGTTGATTGAGTTTGGTAAGTGTACTTTTTTACTTTTGGCTTTTTTATTTGCTTAGTAGTTAGCTTGTTTGAACGTTGTAGTTGTCCGTGTTGAATTGTGAAAGTTTGTTGACTTTATAACAAAGTAGAAATACTATATAACAAAAATATGAATAGATTATGTACTCGAAGTATACCACTTTATGAAGAAACATGATCACAATTTAAATAACTTTCCTAAAAATGAGATACGTTTCAAAAAATGTATCTCTAAATTATTAAATTTTATGTTAATTTGTACAACTGACTAGGTACTGTGTGTTGATCGTATATCAACCGCTAAGCCATGTCCGAGGCATTCAGGCGGCCTAAGAACTCTGACACCTGGGTTAGCCAATCAACCTATACGAACTTATTTATTAGGAGATGTTTCCGTAACCGTATCCGTAACTACTCCACCGATTTTGATAAAATTTTTAATAAACTTAGCTTATGCCCAGGACTAACACACGTTACTTTTCATCATTTCATGACTTAGTAATGTAGATTATTACAATAGCATTTTGTATACAGAGACTTTAATAAGATTAGTAACTGTTTTTATTTATTAATACGACTATATAACATCGTTTGTTTGCAGCTGGGCGTGAGTCACGGCAGCGACGTACGAATGCGCCGCGCCGAGCTTGAGGCGCTGCTGGTCGCGCATCACGACATCCGCGCCGTCGACAACCAATACAGCTTCGTGTAACATTCGCACTCGATCTGTCAGATGTTTTGTATCCCCAAGTTTTGTACCGGAGAGTCTAACAGATCTAATGTTTGAGTTCGTATTTAGTTCATGCTTGAATCAATTTGAACCCTGCGTGCATTTAGGTGTCCGAATTGGGAAAACGAATTCGAAAATCAAACCAGGAAACCGAGTATGTGCGGCCAGCCTTACTCTTATCCGCAATGTTCGATAAGGGGGCGATGGGTCTCGCATCGGCGTCCCGCGAGGGCTGCAATGCGCGTTCTTTGAACCTCTAATTTTTTGTAGTACTTAATCATGCAATAGAATTATCAGCGTCAAATAACTGGGTCATGTTAAGGAGTCCTACACTTCTGCAGAATCATGCACTGAGCTAATGTTCTTGTTTAGTTGCGGACTTCCCAAGTTATAGTTACTATATAGAAAAAGTATAAATAAATATACCATTTATACTTATTACTTAAAAATGCTAAAGTAACAGAAACCAATCTTTAAGAAATTTAGCAGGGATATGTACGTTTTTGTTATAATTAAACACGGGAATACTCACGTAAAACAGACACGGATACGTGTACGGATATGTACAGTACACTTACATCGTGAGATTGCGTAATATATATTGTAGGCAAATTTTTATACCATAGAAAATTCGGTAAAACTAAAATCGCGAGGCGCATCTAGACTCTAGTTATAAATAAGAATATCAAAACCGAGGGTAGTAATGAATTTGTAAGCTATTTCCCAAAGATATTTTTTTGTGCAATAAGTGTGTTTATTTATTATAATTAGATTGAATTATAATATCGAGGCTTAGCCGAATGTAATTTAGACATCTATATATTTATCATTTCTGTCGGTGTACTCGTACTTTAATGTACCTAAGGGATTAGGTAATTTATGTATAAGCAGTTAACTTCAGATTTACTTAATTATTTTTTAATACTTCCCAGTCATGATAGCAAATCACAGACATCTAATACCTACAGAAGCAGACGTACCATACGAACTATATGACGTGCCAATTACGCTGCCCTTAGATTAAATTTAACATTAATTTCAGTGGTTTTATTACGATTAAGTATGTATTGTAAACTAGCTCCAAAGAGCACAGCATTTTACCATTGTATTCAGTAATATTTCCAAAAAAATAACTTATTCCGCATTGCGTTGTTTGTTGTTCAATCTACATGTTAGATCAGCTAACTGTTAGATTGTAACAAGACGTCGCGCATCGCATTTGCTTCTACTGCCACAATGTATACAGTACGACGACCTGTTTATAACGACGACCAGCCTTATAAGCCAGAGGTCCCGGGTTCGATACCTAATTACCTAATTTAAATATCTGTTCTGGGTCTGGGTGTTAGTTGTCCTTGCCTTCGTGTGCTCGACACGGTAGCCTAGTGGAGAGCTGAGTGTGAAAAGTTTATTTATTTATTACTCTAAATAGTTACGTTAAGTCTGCTTCTGGTAGCATACATTACATGTCTGTGGTTCTAATGCGGGTGTGTCAGTAAATAGTCTGACGTTTTTATACATTGTACGTAACATCGTTCGTAACAACTGTGGGGCTAGCACAACTTTGACGTAAAAATACGTAGCGAGTTTTCGATAGAAAAGTGTACGCCGTTTACGACTGTCAAGTGTGCTCCCGACGGGTGTAAATGGCGTACACTTTTCTATCGAATACTCGCTACGTATTTTTACGTCAAAGTTGTGCTAGGCCCACTGTCCAGTCCAAAGCTCATGTAAAAATGGCATAAGAACCTGTATTTTGAAATGTTTTATGTTCTTATACGTAAAACAAATAATTCATTCGTACCTAATCTAGAAATAATGGTACAGTGTTTGTACATTCGGGTCTTACTTATAAACAGTGCTTAAACTTAACCACTGCTTAAAATTCTCCGTCTTGTTCTCGCACGTAACATTTTACGTTAGCGAAAGGTTAAGTTTAAGAAAGGTTTATAAGTTAAACTTTTTGTTTTGTCTAACTCTAGTTTTACAAGGACGGTGGTTGATATCGACCACTTAGGTACCAATTCGTGTTTTAGCCCAATTTTAAGGTACTCAATGTTTTAGTCCCTATTACGTATGTCCTTAATTTATTGAGTTCCTATCCTTTATTTATTTGTAATTATAATAGTTGTTAATTGTGTGTCAAACGTTAGAACTTTGTTCTGTGGAAACGAAGTTTCTTAGTTGAGGTAAGTATCTAATTCGCAAAACGTTTGATGTGGTAATCGTCTATGTTATAGGTACTGCTTTGTCAACTTCTTACTAATGAAAAGTTTCACGCGCGAAAACGAGACAGATTTTTTTTGCTAATAGTTAAAAAGACCTGAGACGTTTTACTAGAAAACTAGTCCATGTTTCATACACGTTCAGTTCTACGATTTATTAAACCAACCCACACAACAACTCGGTTCGCAGTCGACACAGTTGTTTTGTAACTCTACTTGTGACGAAAATTGTTGTATGGGAAAATAAATGTTGTTGAACTCGCAACTGCCGTACGCAAGCTAGGAAGCTATCGACTGGCTCGTTTCCATCTCGAATCATTTTGATACAAACATATGTATTCAAAAACATAACTTCAAAAGTGACTAGTCCGATTGTTAGGAAACTTGCATTGTTGAAGCACTCAAAAGCACTCGGAAGTAAAATTGAAATCAAAATTTTCTTTCCTGGTTTTCAAGAAAATAAATCAACAAATTCATTTCTGAAATTCAAATACCTACGTATGAAAAGTTACATCACCACTTAGTGAAAAAAAAATTACGACATTGATGTAAAAAAATCCCAAACTTCGGGGAGATTTCAGCTCACGTACGGCAAAACTGCTGAACTGTTTTATAAATGTAGTTAGGTAGGTAAACATTTAATATAGGGAACACTAGTAAAACTAAAACCGAATTGTACATCCGGCTTTATCTTTTAGGTTAAAATTAAAAAGTCCCGACTAGAAAAGAGCTCAAAATCTTCAAGCGGCTGAACCGATTTGAAATTAAAGCTAGCCACTCCACCTTGAAAAAACAACAAAATCCGTACCTACAGCCGTTTGGGAGCTACGATGCCACAGACAGATCGACTGATCGACTGCAGCTACGAACAGTATAGAACTGCAAAATCACGATTTTTTTAATAGTACCTATTATTTTACGAATATTTTTTTAGTATGAAAACAAATATTTAAAAAAAACACATTTTTTAAATCGAATAAATAATTAATTGAGATCAAATTTTGACTCTTTTTTTGTTGTAAAAAATTACATTTGAAGTTTCGATACTGTTTGTAGGCAGTCGAGATACACAGGCCCTCATTCTGGGTCGGTCGGTCGGTTAAAACTTGATCGTCGTCGTTGACTGATGGATAGTTCCCGTAAATACGAACTGTTAACGAATAAGTCACGCTGAATAAACTTTAGATATAATTAGAAGAGTAAAACTGTCCAGTGTCTACATTTCCATAATCAGCTGAATGAACTTTCATTGAATGTGCTCGATTTTTATATTCTAAAGCGGATTGAGTCGATACTCGATTTTGTTTCACCACTCACTAAGAGGGATAAAATGATGTGGGTCTCTTTTCGTACCAATATGTAAGAGAGAGATGGCAACAATTTTGGAGCTGTCAAAAGTTTGAGAATTTTCTTGATGGTTGGATGATTTTGTTGTAATAGGCTTTTTGACTGATTTTGAAAAACTGTTTTAAATTATTCGTTGGCATATGATTAATACACCACATGTATATTTCTGCGAAATTTGCAGTATTTTTCGTAAAATACTGTGTTAAAATTTAAATTACAATATTCGCGCTAAAAACGCTGTTTCGGTAATGGCGGACGACATGTGATTTGCGTGACGTCACAGGCAAGTAAGCAAACTTTATTCTTTGACAAACGTCAAACTTGTACCAAAGTGTACATTATAAAATCACACAGTGTCTTAGCATTAAACAATGTTTACTTGCGTGTGACGTCACGCGAGGCGTAGCCAATCACAGAGCGTTCTTGTGGCTGAAAAATTTTAAAAAATAATTTGAATTTATTTTGTTTATTTTGAAAAATCTATAAATATTTTTGGATAAAACAGAGATAAATATGTTTTTTTATGTTATTACCTAATAGAATGACCACATTTCGTAGCATATTTTTAATAGTGTCAAATAGCCTATAGACACAAACAAATCACAATCAATATAACAATTGACAACACATTACATACATTTATAAGTCCTGAACTGGATTTTTTGTAAAATAATGTCAAAGTTTGGCTATTGGTAGGTGAAATGATAATATATGTTTTAATTAATAAAAACCGAGCATAACTTAGACAAAATAAAAATACACTTTTACAAGAATATTTATAAGAAAATAGCATACTAAGTGTTGTTGGAATTGATGCTAAATATAATTAACAAACTAAATTATTAACTTTGGTTGGTGTAAGCGGAATGCTAAAAAGTATTTGTTCGAATTTGTAAGCTTACTTGACAATTTTTAAGTCAAATTATATCAATGTTCAGTAACCAGTAAACTAATATTAAACATTCCTTTGATGTATGTAATATTTGGAAAACGGAATATAAACAATATATTTTGCAGAAGTTTTTTATTTTTGTACAAAAATGGAAAAATATTGTATGTACTTACTTGAAATCCCGAAAAAAAAAACAGCTGTTCTATACAAGAGTGTCAATACTTTACTATATGTATGGAAAAGCTGTTTTTTTTGGGGTTGGGTTGGTCCATAGTAAAAGTTGTTCATAATGGAGTACTATGACCTCTTTTCGGCTCAGCATACCCTTTCCTTATAACCCAGTATTGTATACATCGTACTTTATCAAGAAAACTGATAGGGCCCTTTTCAACAACTCTTAATACAACATAACAAAATATTTACCAGCAACAATAACAAACTTCAATCATCTAACAAAGGAACAATATAAAACTCTGAAAACATTTGCCGTTGGTCTTCCTTTTCCAACTTGAGTTGCAGCAACAGTAGTCCATTCGAGCTGCATCTCAGTACAACCTGAGAAAATAAAGAAAAAATATAAAGTCAACTTGGTTAATTGATAATAGCAATCTTTAAAGATTGAGGACTTAATAGGGTTTTTTTTTATGATAGGCTTGCGTTCGACCGCCATCTCGCATGGTAAGCAATGATGCGGTCTACGATGGAGCACGCCTGCCTAGAAGAAACCTATTCACTCGCGACTTGAACACACCCAGATTATACCTACCCGGAAATACCCACTCGGGCAGAGCATTGCACTCTCTAGCAGTACGCACAATAAAGGTGAAATCAAAGCGCTTCGTACGAGTTTTTCTTATTTTAACAAACAGAATAGATACAGAACCGTGCTACTAAGTCAAAAGGGGCTCATTGTCATGTCCTCATGTCATACCTTGGTAGAAATAGCCAGCGCCTTCATAATCAGTCTAATGTGGGGCAGCTGGTACTTCAGCGTGACAGCGTTCTCGCAGCTGAAGCTTTGCACCATGTCTGAAGACTTGGGCATGTCGATGCAAGACCGGTCCTGAAAACGTATATAATTGTGAGTATTTTAATGAAAATTTAGACTATCTATACTAATATTATAAAGAAGTAAAGTTTGTGTGTTTGTATATTTGTTAAATTGTAAGGGGTAATCTCGGGATCTACTGAACCGATTTTAAAAATTCTTTCACCAATAGAAAGCCACATTATTGCTGAGTGTCATAGGTTATATAAAAAACCGAAAAAAAAAAAAGGCTTTTACGTGGTAGCAGTGGCGTAGCGTGAGTGCCGGCCGCCCGGGGCGGATGACAATTTTGCCGCCCTCATAGATAGGTATTTCAATTTAATGTATACAATACATTATTTGTAGACAACTTTTCGGCAAGAACAGTCATCATTATTTTGCATTATACAGGTTAGATTTTAAGTAAAAAAGTTTATCTAAGTTTTACAATAATAGCCTAAGATCCCGCTATACAATGACCTTCACCGAGATGTTTATTTGATGAAACATATTTTATATCCAATTTAATATGTCAATAAATATAAAACATATGGGTTGCCTAACAAATTACAGTCCAGGATATGATTAAATAAATATTTTAAAAAAAAATCTATAAACATTTCACCGGTTTGAATATTAGACAAATTCTATACTAATCGACAGTATGAAACCCATAGAGAATACGCAAAGTTTAGGTTGCCTATTCTTTTCCGGTCACAACTCTCCGGATCCCTCATTGCCTGGTATAAACAGGTAAATCGATACCTGTAAGCATTATGCACCGGTCTGATTATTGAAATAAAATAAAATTAAAGATTATTTCATTATGAACACGATGGTATAGAGTTGCCTGCGAAAAAACAGTCCTGAATTCCGGTTGTCGAATTTTGAAAAAAATTAAATAAATATTCCTTTATTTTAATAAAAAAAACTACTCCAAAATGATGCACAGCATATAGTACGAGTCTATCGCTATCCTTTTCATTTTCAAGAACAAATAGCATGTGCACTCTCTTTCTTTAAATGGACGGACTTCAAACAGCTGCTATACTGTGTCCTCTTCTATCGCATAGGATGGTTGGTTGGGACCTCTCACTCGCACATATTCACTCACAGCAATATTTCACTTTTCAAAATTCGACAACCGGAATTCGGGACTGATTTTTCGCAGACAACCCTATATCACCGTGTTCATAATGAAATAATCTTTAATTTCATTTAATTTTAATCCAATAATCAGACCGGTGCATTGCTAACAGGTATCGATTTACCTGTTTATACCTGGCAACCCGAGAGTTGTGACCGGAAAAGAACAGGCATCCTAACGTTTGCACATTCTATGGGCTTCATACTTTCGATTGGAAATGTTTAAATTTTTTTTTTTAGTAATTAATCATTTCCTGGACTGAAATTTGTTAGACAACCCATATGCAATATATTTATTGACATATTAGATTGAATATAAAATACATTTCATCAAAAAATATCTCGGTGAAGATCGTTGTATAGCGGGATCTTAGGCTAGTAGTAAATTCTGCTATTACTGCACTTTTGACTATTTACCTGTAATTTTTACTAACTAAAGTGCATTATTCATTTGAAAATTATGCTGTTTAATATGTTTTTTAAAATAATATACTCAAGTTTTTCAAGTGTAGTAAAATAAAACTACTCAAACGTTTAAACTTAGTAAAAGTTTGTATTTCTTGCCAAGAAATACAAATCAAACAGTCGCTACAAAATGTCATTCAAAGAAAAGAGATTCACCGAATTCGTCACAGCATAAGTAATGAAAAGTTCCGTGCTCTTTTCAATCGGTCCCAATTTGTAATTGCGATAAAAATATGAAATGGTTTAAATATTTTTATTATTTATTGTGAAATTTTGCCGCCCCCTAAAAAGTGCCGCCCGGGGCGGGCCGCCCCCCCCGCCCCCCCTACGCTACGCCACTGCGTGGTAGTCCGTTTTGCAAAGTGAATCGGAGAAAGAACGGTCCGGACGGCGCGCGATGGCTTCGGGTTTAATTAACATTATGCCCAACGAAGTGGGCACGGGTCAGCTAGTCTAAATATATAAAGGAACAGGTCCTGACGTAAAGGCTGGTAAAGGCATAAATGTCGATGGGCGATGCTACTTTAAGACCGCCGACAACCAACCAAGATATAATAACCAAGAACCAAGATATAATAAGTATACTTAATAATATACAGTTCGAACTAAACTTGGTAAACTATTTCACAGAACACAGGTGTGAGGAAGAAATAATCAATTGAATTTGATTGTGCAAGACTTCTACATACCGATGATATCTCTTTGATGATGGCATTTTTAGCTGTCTGGGGGTAGTTATATTGCATTGGCATGGATATTATTATAATGCTGGATTTGTTAGTAATAAGTAGAATGCAGATTACTTCATTCAAGGTCACGATATCAATGCGTATCATAGATCATTGTCGCATCAGTTGTCGCACTAGTTTTTAGCTGTTATAATCCTTCTGTTTGTAATTTATGGTGTGAACAATAAAGAGTTTATCTATCTATCATTGAAAATTTTATAGGTACTTTTGACCTAATGTCTTACGTTCTTAACTGAACATGCTTGGTAGCTTAAGTTACGAACCTGCATCCCATACGTCACAATGCTAACATTAGGGTGTTCCGGCGATAGGTTCAGCTCCATAACGTCACAAGAGCGCTCTATATCCGCCAGCAGGCCGAGGAAGGCCGGCGCCTTCAGGACCAGCTTGGCGACCTCGCCCGCGTCCTCGTCGCGGAGCTCCAGCACCGAGTCGGCGGTTTGGGTGGAGATTTCACAGTCAGTCATCACGTTGTGGACTGATTGGGGCTGTAACCTGATAATTCGAAATTTAAAAATAAGCCCCGAGCCAAATTGAACACTATTCTAAAACTAGGTTTGACTGTGCCTTGAGATATCATCATCATCATCATGTTGTGAACGGATTAGGGCTGTAATCTACAATTTCTAATTAATTTAAAATACCCAAGCCAGACTCACACCACCATAAATGTATTCACAAGCAGATTAATAGAGTAGTAAGAGTTCTTTATTGCCCTTATAACAAACTAGCTACACCCTGCGGTTCCACCTGCCGTCTTACAGGAACTGGTAAGTTTTTTACCTCCACACTAAATGTTATCCAAATTTTTTCAGCTGTTTTTGCGTGATTAAGTACAGTTGGTTGTAAAAACCACCAAATTAACATCATTTTTGAGAATGCTTTCGGCAGTAATAGTTACATACATACTTACACCAACAGTAAAGGAGATCCTTCACTTCTGTAGTACATTTTCAAACTAGACTCTTCCCCTGAACCAAAAATGTTGAGACATTCTGAGAGCACCGCAATGCTGATCTGCAAAGGAGAAAATTAACTTTGAAGATGAATTCAACTGGCAGCCCCGGATCTAGGGGGGGGCGAGCCGGGGCCCATGCCCCGGGCGTCAAGCTTAGGGGGGCGCCAAATTTACACTTTACAGACGAATAGACAACTCATTATTTACTAAACTTTGACCACGGAATAAATAATAGTACAAGTACAGTCATGACCATAATATATATCAACTCGACCGATACCCAGAGCGCGGAGTAAGACGTCCTGTACGAACATCCGCTCTATTTACGCATTAGGTACTGAGTGCAATTTCGTTTGGAAACAGGCTCTCGTAAAATAAATATGCATATCCTAAATTGCTAAAAATACGTCTCAAAAATTTCCACATCGTTATTATTTAGTGTTTTGTGTGACCTAGCGCGTGAATTGACAGAAAATGACAGAATATAACTCAAAATTTCGCGCTCGCTGCGCTCGCGTATTCTTGATTTCTGATATCTATTAAATACACTCCGTTACGTAATAGCCCGTCCTAAAAACAAAAGATCTTCAAATCTCTGCGCTCGCTTCGTTCGCGCATTACTATTTATTTTATAAAGGCCACAATTATTTTTAAATTGATTGAAAATATTACAAGCTTTGTACCCGACGCGATGCGAGTGTTGTGTAATTTTCGTTGTAAATAGCCTGACGCGTAAAAATCTATCGTAAATTGATCGAAAATATCTCAAATTTTCGCGCTCGCTGCGCTCGCGTATTCATGATGCTTAATTTCCGTTATACGTTTAATTCGTAAAAATTCTATGTTTTGAATTAATTAACAATGTCGAAAATTTTCGCGCTCGCTCCGCTTGCGCATTTTTGTTATTTATTTGTGCTTTGCTTTTAAACTTGCCGCGTATAACATCCAAATGCCGGTTGATAAAAACTACTACGAGATTTGAACTTACTTAATCAAGCACTGTGTTGTGGGTAGAGCAACTGTGCTTGATTCACAAAGCTCTCCAAAATCGAATTATTTGGTTCATTGAAAAAAAAACACGGTTTTGTATATTTTGAACAAGTGCGGCCCGCCACTATTTCAAATTGTCACTATGCGGCCCGCGTCTGCAAAAAGGTTGCTGACCCCTGATATAGATGATAAAGGTAAAAATAAATAAAAGTGGGCGGGGGCGGCATTTTTCAATTTTTGCCCCGCCTAAAAAAATTTGAAGATCCGGGGCTGTCAACTGGTTACGAAGTTTCTCTCATATTCATAATAATTCATATTTATATATAACTAGCTGACTCGACAGACGTTGTCCTGTCTTAACGATGACTATTTAATTCGAATTGGTAAAAAAAGCCATTGCGTCAATTCTGTCAAATGTCAAAAGTTACATTAAAAAAGTTTACATTGTCCAAAGCGCTAAAGTTAAAATGATTTAAGTATTTTTAAATTTTCTAATTTTTCATGTTTTTTTACTATAAATTGAGATGTGAGCTATCCTATCTCCTAAGTTAGATCGAACTGCACACGGTATGCAAAGATTGAAATCGGTTTCGGTTAAGTAGTTTAGGAGTCTATAGCGGACAAACAACGTGACACGTAATTTATATATATTAAGATTATGAGCTAACTACAATACAATGTATGCATTGAGATTTTTTAAATTAATTTGTAAATGTGGTTCCCATATTGGACACAGCTAAAAGCAAAGGATATGATAGAGAGAACTTGGTAAATTCTTTGGATTCAAATGTTATTATGTAATTCAAACCTTAATTTTTATTTCTATTTTTCTTTTACTTTAAAATATATGTAAAATGATTTCAAATTAACTTACTTTAAACATAACATCCACATCATCCCTAACATGGTACTCTGTAAAGTTGTCCGAGGGTACGTAAGCAGAGGCCTGTACACACTTGCCCTCCTCCACCGTCAGCTTTAGCCCTTCAGGTAGAGCACAGAACACGGCTGACTGGAAAATAAATCAGTTAAGTTAACAAGTAGTTAAGGTCCGACTTTTTTTCATTTTTTGACGTGACAACGTCTTATAAATTGGTTTGCCGGGTGACACTTCAAGAAACTGCGTTACGCTCCGCTCACGTTATGCGCTCACAATGAGAGCGAGTGAGAGGCACGCGTCCCTTCCACTCGGGCATGGTTAGCCCGCCTAAGAGCGAGAGAGACAGACATAAAATTTTGTTAATATGAAATTCAGTGCGAGATTCTTTGTATAAATTAATGTTTTAAATATAATTCTTTGTATAAATAAATGTTTTAAATTGTTACTATTATTTCATCCTTCTTCCTACTATACGGAATGAATATTCACATTAAAATTATTTTACCACTCAAAGTCGTTGTCACGTAAAACTTTCGCCCTTATACCGACTTTACAGGCAACCAATTTTTTATTGTATTAAGTGACGAGACAAGCAAATCGGCCTGAAGTTAATTGTCTCGTTTATTCATAAATTAAAAGATAAATAGATATAATTTATTACAAACCTCTTGAAATTGTATAGCCTTCAACAAACTACACAATGTCTTCCCAGAGTCCATAGAAGCAGTGAAATAGTATTGCGACGTTCCTTCATCCATGCTGCTCGTTCAGTTCAAACATGGACTTGACCAACATCAAATGCTGGTCTGGAGTTACAACATGCTCCTCTGTTCTACCGAGAATGTGAGCTATCCTGGCTGCTAAAACATGCTTACAGACCACCTGGAAATTACCAAATACAGTGCTAAAATAAAAAATTCTGACTTTAACTTGATAGATAATAAAAAAATTATTTAAGTTAAAAAAATCTATTTTTAAATTTATTTATTTGTGTATAAAAGTTGTATTTGTAGAACAATTTAATAAAATAAACTAAAGAAAATTTGATACTTTTCGAAGTAAAGCCCGTCACACACGTAGCTATAATATATATTAATATGCCTTGCTATAATATAAATTAGTATGCCTTGCTATAATATATATTATAGCTCCGTGTGCGGTCACTTCAATATTTGTATTGAAAATATATCGTAATATGCCTCGCTATATTTATATTAATATATATTATAGCTACGTGTGTGACGGGCTTAATTTTGTGATGATTAAAGATAACCATGCTTTCAAATTCATTTTCTTCAAAATACAACTCACTGTATTAGCCTTCTGATAAGTGTGTAAATCAAATATGTATTGGTTGATTGATAAGATTGGCCAATTTCAGACGAGCGGGTTTAAACATTTTTTTTACAAAACTATGACTTACATTTATGTCCAGACCTCAATCATTTTTCTGTTTTGTTTGTTAACATTCATAAATTAAAATTAGTCAAGTATTAGCCTTCTGATAAGTGTGTAAATCAAATATGTATTGGTTGATTGATAAGATTGGCCAATATCAGACAAGCGGGTTTAAACATTTTTTTTTACATGTCTTACATTTATGTCCAGACCTCAATAATTTTTCTGTTTTGTTTGTTAACATTCATAAATTAAATTTAGTCAAATGCTACTTGCCTGGCTTTTCTTTTCAAGAACTTGATGTTTGAAAGCGAGACAAGGACAGAAGATGATCTTAGGAAACACTCTGTAGCAGCGGCCGTTTTCTCCCTTTACTTCAATTAAAGTTCTCAGCTTATCTGCAGTAACATAGGCGACGAGCGTGGGATATTTTTCAATTATGTCTAGTGCTCTTTGCAACACGCTGCCAAATGCTGAATGAATAGATAACAGATCTTCATCTGAAACTAATATTTTTCCTATGAATTTAGTTTATCTATGTGTAAACAAGGCATTACCTGACTGATTTCTACATACAAATTATAAACTGCTGGTCCTAGAAACATGAAATTAGGATGGTAGGTAGATACATTCTGTTGTTTTTTGTAATAACTAAAACGGTTATATCAAAACGAATTACTTTGTACGAAAAAACTAATGATAAAATGTAGCCGCCCACTACGAAGGGTAGGTATTTGTAATATTCAACCATAAGAGGGTGAAATGTTTGAATGCCGGCTATAATATCGCATTGTTTACCTACTGTAAAGCGGCAAACCCGCGCGCAGAAGTTTTACATAAAATTGAATCGAAACCTTATTTCAGTATCGATAGCAGTATTCACATCCTACTCTGGTTTTAATACGCTTCTCTCGGTTTCTGTACCATTTTGCCTTTGTTTACCTACGTTGGTTTTCCTTAGCTTTGCGAATTCGTTCTTCCACTTGTTTCAACACTGCCTCGGCTACTGCTGGTAATTTTGAATTAGCTTGGTTTTGTTGGAAATCACATTTATTCATGGCTAGTTCAAACTAATAACATAAAACAAATTACATTTCAATTCAGCTTTCAGGAAAGGAAATTAAAATTAAAGTTGGTTTGGTGAGTTTGAGTTTTTAAAGCATTATTTGTTTTGTTTTTGAAGTGCAGTGCTGCCAGTCTTAACTTTACACGAGAAATAGTTCAGCGCGTGGTAAGAAATTAAAAAAAAACTGGGGTGGCCTCTATTTAAAACTTTAAAATAAAATAAAAATAGAGAAATAACTGCAACGTTTTTTGAATTTAGGCAGCACTGCCAGTTTTCTCATTTTTTATACAGTAAGGAGAAAAATCGTATCGATTATAATAACAATCGATTCTAAGTGTATGTACTATGTATTTAAAAGTGTACGGTAGCTGTACTGTTGGGATACAATAATACGTTTAAAAAGTGAATTGAAACAATGACATTACAATTAAAACATTGGTACAATAAGCTTTTTATTTAGACAAAAAAGTCGATTCAAAAAGTGAATCAGTGACTCAATTTTATTACGCGCAGAGAACAAAAAATTAAACTGAATGTATAAAAAAAATTTTTTTTTGTAATACAAGTAAGTATCGGACTAGTAAATGTTTTTAATAGCAGTTGCGTACATTCTATACGATGGCTCAGTGGTGTAACCATAAATGCCATAGATTGTGATGCAACCATCTTTAGCTTTTGTTTCTGGCATGTGCTGCGCGCGCAGAAATTTTCAGGCTGAAATGTAAAGAACTAAAACGAATCTCATACGTAATGAAATAATGAAATGTCAGATTCTTTGATAATCCCATTATAATAATGTACATTTATTGTATTATTTATCAAATATTAGTTGAATATATTTGAAAACATGAAGTCTAGAATATTAAGATAGGGAACAAAAATACTCATTGAATCAGAATTCTCTAAGGTAAGTCCAATATTTTTATTTTGTTTTTGAGTTTAATTTTTTAGCTTGATAATTGAATACGGGGTGCGGTTTCAGGAGATAACAGCAGAAAGATGCCTGAGCACTTGGAACTTCAACACCTAGTAGATTTGTCCGCAGGCAGTGGAGATGAAACCATGCCAAATCTACTTGAAAACAAAAGACCACTCATAAAAAGATGTCCGTATCTTGGTCTGATACTCGCTACATTATCATCGTTATTTTTTTCTTTATGTTCAGTGATCGTCAAAAGTCTTGTGAACATTGACCCAATGCAACTTGCTATGTTTCGTTTTATAGGAGTTTTGCTTCCGACTATACCGATAGTTATCTATACAGAACAGCCAGTGTTCCCCCAAGGCAAACGATTATTATTAATTTTACGATCTATAGTAGGAACAGTGGGATTAATGCTAAGTTTCTATGCTTTTCGAAATATGCCTCTGGCAGATGCTTCAGTCATAGTATTTTCTGTGCCTGTTTTTGTTGCATTATTTGCTCGTGTATTTTTAAAAGAGCCATGTGGAATGTGGAATACTATTTCCATTATTTTAACTCTTATTGGAGTTATTCTAATCACTCATCCCCCATTTTTGTTCGGTGATGAATCTACCATAGATCATAACCAAAACTACAATAGCCTGAAAGGTGCTGTAGCAGCGTTCGTTTCTACAATATTTGGAGCTAATGCTTATGTGCTGCTACGGGTACTCAAAGGCTTACATTTCTCTGTAATTATGACGAACTTTGGTGCTATTGCTATATTACAAACACTGATGTACTCTATTATATTAGGCGTATTGTGTATGCCTAATTGTGGAACAGAAAGGTTGTTAGTGGTTTGTTTAGCTTTGTTTAGTTATCTAGGGCAAATTTTGCTGACAATGTCCCTCCAAATGGAGCAAGCTGGACCAGTAGCCATTGCCAGATCCGCTGATATTGTATTTGCTTTTCTATGGCAAGTTATGTTTTTCAACGAGATTCCAGGAAAATATTCTGTACTTGGTGCAATATTAGTTCTAAGCTCAGTAATGCTCGTTGGTTTGCGGAAATGGGCATTGGCCTTGCCAGCAGATTCAAAATTAAGAAGTAAACTTGGTTTATTATCACGATAATAAGTAGTACTTAATTTTATTTTAATCGATTCCTAAAAGTGTAAGCACACCTAGTGTTACGACACCAAAGTACCTTATTAATTTTTATGTATTTGTAATTTTCGTATATTTCTGCTAACTCACATTCTTTTAGTACTAAAATGTAAGTACCTAGATGTTATTTGGGATAATTTTTTAAGTTTTTTGTGCCACATTTAGTAGTAAATTCACCACTAAATCATTGAGATGAATATGGTTGGGTAAAATATCAGAAATGTACCTATGAATAAAGTTTGAGCAACTCATCATTATTTTGTAATTAAAATATTTTAAATTAAAATTGTTATAGGATGAAACAAACACAATAATTAATATATTAAGCGTTATACTTCACCCTTGAAGACTGTTAATTAAGTCCACTTGAATTTGAGTTATGTATTTATTTTGGCGATTTAAAAACTTTATTTATCTAGTCACTGAAATGTATGTTACAGTGACTAATTTTAACATAAGTACGAGTATTTCGCTCAAACATTTATTCTTGTTTATGCGAATAATATTGGTATCGTACCAAAAATTTCATAAATAAGTGAGTGTTTACCATATCACTTAACTCTACAGGGTTATTCATAAAGGGTATGCTAAGCCGAAAAGGCATTAGTAGGTACTCATCATTATGAACAACTTTTATTATGGGACCAACCCGAAATTCAAGAAAAAAAATCAGCTGTTCCAAACATTTTGTCGAGTGTCATTGACATTTTTCTATGGAACAGCTGATTTTTTTTTCGCGAATTTCGAGTTGGTCCCATAGTAAAAGTTGTTCATAATGATGAGTACTATGAGCCCTTTTTAGCTTAGCATACCCTTTATGAATAACCCTGTATTAATTAAATAAATAAAATTTAGGGGGACTTTAGATAGTTGATTGATCTTTCACAAGAACTTACTTTCACAAAACAAATTTTATATAAAAAGTATACTTATGTAAAATATTTTATTAATTATGTTTACCAGAAACACTATGCAGTGTGCACTAGGCTGTAGCAGTTTTACCTGATTTTTGCTTACTCACGAAACAGCATGGCACA
This sequence comes from Alcis repandata, assembly GCA_949125135.1. NCBI lineage: Eukaryota > Metazoa > Arthropoda > Insecta > Lepidoptera > Geometridae > Alcis > Alcis repandata. The sequence goes on from OX421241.1 coordinate 9,138,364, forward strand.
GCAGCGCCGCCGCCGCGCCACCGATTTTAGCAAACTGAGCTAAATTTAGTGTTACTGATACTACGATGATGTTTGATAAAAAGATTTATGAAGTAGACCTTAATAGTTTCAATTGTATCGCTCTAAGATTTTTGATTAGCCTATGTTATATTAAATGACACATAATAGAAACGATGTCAATGTTATGTGTTTTATAGCTATTACATTTTTTCACACTCTGCAAATTTTATTAATTTTATTAATATTCTATATGATATTAATTTTATTAAAATATGATAGTGACTTTGTTTATAGTAAGTACATATTGGGTGAACAAACACAAATCATGTAGACAATTGCTTTCAAAAAATAAAAATAATATTATGAATATAAATATGTGTTTCTCTTAAAGTAGCTAAGCAAGTTTTGTTAGTTTCTAAGTTTTTCAACTAAACTTCAACTCCAACAAAAATTAAATTCTGCCTACTTAAATTTTCGATAACCTAAGTATAATTTTATTCGAACATTTATTTAATTTTGAAATTAAATTATATGTTAAAAATTAAATTGAATTATTTTTTTTACAATTATAAGCTATTTTAAATATCGATCGAAAATCGATTTATTTTATTTTATCCCATCCTTATTTTTTTAAGATGGTGGTCCAAAAAAACAATAGACCCAAGTTTGAAAGCATTTTAAGACAGATCTGAACTAACTAAAAATATGTCTGTCTTTATCATTGCAAGCCATTAGACAAGGATGCCAATAGTTTTAGAAAATTTAGATCTGTCTTTTTTAAGATACAATTTTCTACAAACTTCAAGTAAAAATAGGCAGTAGCCAATATTAAAAAAAAATAATAGTTAATACGTGTACTGCCAGTTTATGTAATTCTCCCAGAGTACTGTACAATACAGAGAAATCGGGAGGTGCTATATTTAGAAGCATTTATTTGGACCTAAAATTCCTACTCGGTGTTTTTTTCTTTAACCCGTTTTTTTAATGTTCATCAAAATAAAAAACTAAAACGAAATATGGCTGATATATTATAATATATGTATTTATTAGTGCTGGACGTTTTGTCCGTTTTGTGAAGAAAATATCGAACGTGGATTCATTTCAGAAATTTCAAGTATTAAATGATTTTTTCAGGTGATTAAGATTTTTGGTAGCTGGCAATACTGAAACCAGTGTCAAAGTCAACACGACTCACTGACTGACTGTCACAGTCAGAATAAGCCAAAGTGATCGAATTTTCGAAAGGATTTGTAAAATACTAGGTGTTTGTAAATAATAAATTTTCCACAAACTTGGAATTATTTCCGGCTTAGTTAACTAAACCGTAGCAATGGCTGACCGGCTTACCCAACTACAAGACACAATAAACCAGGTAAATGTTCACAGTAGTGCTCACCTTAATTTTCTGTTCTATACTACTCTCTTCTTCTATTTACCTCATTAAAAATGTTTTAGCAAGCCGAGCATTTCTGCAACAGCATCGGAATATTGCAGCAATTTTCTACGCCTAGCAAGTTTCCCGGTTTCGACCGCAGTGGTTCGCAAACCCCTCAACAGCAACAAAATCAGGAAGATTACGCCGTGTTGTTCGCTGCGTTGATATCTAGATGCGCCAAGGATATAGACACTCTAATCGACTCGCTACCGAGTGAAGAGAGTTCAACAGAGCTACAAGTCCAGAGTTTAAAGCGACTCGAGGCCGAGAATAAGGAAGCTGCAGAGCAGTTAGAAGAAGTAAGTCTACCTTAGTGATACGCTTGTCTTATGACTCATATCACACAAATATAACTAAGAGTAGTTTTCTCTCTTTTACTGCAACAACTTGCACAACTTGAAATGGGAGCAATGTTTAAATTATGCACAATCATGTGGCTAATAAGTCTCCAATAATAATATGCAAGGTAGCTATATCAATTTACATTGATAAAATGCCACCTAAAGCGCACATATTAGTGATTGATTGTCTAACTCTTTAAGTAACTAACTTTGTTGGTGCAGTAACCCTAATTGTGTCGTGGCTTCCGATACTAAAACATTAAGATATTATAGTTTTATTATTATAAAATCATTACAAGTGTAACTCAGTTTGGTTAATTAACTTAAGCCATTTCTACATCACCCAAGTATCTATAACAAAGCTATTTCAACAGGCTTAACACTTTGACTGCGGCTAATAATCACATGCGCTTGCCTTAAGTGCGGCTAATAGTCAAATGCGTTGTGTTTTACGCGCCTGGCGTGTGCAGCCGTATTCGCGTCGCACAAAGGAAAACACACAAGGTATGTGTTTTCCGCAGTCAAAGTGTTAACTATATTAGTAACAAAGCCCATGGTAATTTTTTATTGTAATAATTTTTAATTTCTAGGTGGTTCGTCAAGGAGAGATACTTTTAGAAAAGATCCAAGGAGCCCTCAGTGATATAGCACAGTGCCAGTTAGACATGCAAAACCCCTTGCTTATATTAAACAAGGACATCAAACCACAGTTATAGGTGTAACACAGATGTTATTTAGGCTTAATGCTAGGCTAAGTGTATGAAACTATAATCTTTTTGTATTTATAAATAAGAGGTTCTTTTTGTATTTATAAATAAGAGGTATAAATAAACAACTAATATTTTGAACTTTTGATATTTACTTTTTGTAATATTGTAGAATATGGTTGGTACTTGAGAAAATGTATGATGCGCGCATGTATTTCTCGTTATTAATAATATTTGTATTAGCGCCATCTGTGTTCTATTGCCAATACTACGCAGTGTCGTCAAAATGTAACTGTTGTAAAGTAATATAGATGTCGCTAAACAGCGTGGTTAGTTTCAGCGCCATCTGTATTTTGTTACAAATAGTATAAAACAACTATCTTGACAAAATCTAAATCCTTCAGAGCGGGATAGATGGCGCGTTACAATTTTCAATTTGTTAAAAAATTACAATGAAAATAATAAGAACCCACGATTGTCTTGTCTGTCTTTCCGTTAAGTATTTCTATTATACGAAAAAAGATTTATAGAAAACTAAGAAACTAATAAATAAATGGAGTTACGTGTAACGGTACGAGTTAATCTTATTTGCTTACATAGTGGGAGGCCAGTTAGAAAACTGATAATAGCAATATTGGGGGATACAGTCTCGTGCTGCAGCTACATACATCTACATCCAAAATTAAACTACACCACTCAATAGCTAATGGATCACAGTTCCTAATATCTACATACGTTTTTACTTAAAACACGGCTATTAGGGTGGAGCGAAATGGGCGAAAAAAAATGTTTTTTCTTTTTTCGAAACTCCTGTATCCGCGATCGATGACCCCATATGTAAGCCTTATTTAAGCAAAAAATCAGAACTCTACGACTTCATCTTCAGGTGGCGCACTGAGAATGAATTTTCAAAAATTACAATTTTTGTGTCTTTATGTTTTCACCAAAGAATAAGGCAATTACGTGTTTTTTTGTCAGAAATATACTATTTCTAAATTATTTAAAGTCTTATCTCACGTCAAAATGCATATTTTTCTAGTAAAACCTTAAGAATCGATCCTGAATTTTTTCTGTTTTATATGATAATTTCTTGAAATTTTTTATCGAGAAAGAAGTCAACTTAATTTTTAAGAAGCTTATTTCCGAGACTTTCTACTCAATGCAGTAGTGATTGGCCTTTGGTCTTGCATATTTAGGGTTTAAATTGAAGGCTTTCTTACAGAAAGTTTCAGCCAAATCGATTCAGACGTACACAAATGACGCGCTCAACAAAATACAATATTTTATTTATTTATATGGAGTATTGCCCCAAAAATGACTTGGACAGCGTGAGTAAAATGCTTGACAAGTTGATTTAGACTTGAATTTAATATATAAGTAAAAAAAAACAACCTATTTCTACACAATTGCTGAATTCTTGTTAAGCGCCGATGAAAAGTTTCTGTTTCAGAAGTGCTCTGCAATTTCTGCCAGTTTCAGTCTTACTAGACCAGCAAAGTCTCAGGAAAACTTATATATTCTCGACAGTTTAAGAAGGTTCTTTCTTTATAAATAGAATATAACAGATAAAATAAACTAAAAATTAAAAAGAACCAACCACCTTCATCATGAAAATTTATGTATGAATTTAGTTTGGCATTAAGACAAAGTCATCTCGTAAATTAGGTAAGACTAATGTTTTTAACATGATTGCATGTGTTTGTAATTGCAAAACGACCCGAAAAGTACTGTCTTCAAAAATAATCTAAAAAACGCTTTCTTTGTGCAACTATTAACATTGTTGCGTGCTATGTTTCGAAACGATGCGTCAATCAATGATAACTAACTTTCGGGAAAATTTAAATACTTGAAATGAGTCCATAGGAAAAAAACTCTGTAGATTTCAACCTGACGGAACTTTATTTTAATGTGTCAAACCATTTTGATTAAATAGATTGGGCGAAAAACATTTTTTTCGGCTGAAAGTTTTTGGCTTGCGGCAGGCGCGTGCCCGGCCCCGGCTCACATTAAGTTAGCCAATTTCTGAGACTCATCTTGATTTTTTTTGAGAGTGTAGTGTAGTATTCCATTTGCGATCAAATGTAACAGAACCTCCAATGAAAAATCTCTTCCAAAAATGTAACAGAGCCTCCAGCGTAAATGATATATTTGCAACACAAAAAAGTCAAACACTGTATTTCGGAGGGCAATTTTTTTGAAGTATAAAGATATTTTTACTACTTTCAGGATGTAAAAAGGTGCATCAAGCTCGTAACGAGACTTCGTTATTTGTTTGTGGACCAGAAGCTATTTTTTCATCATTAGAACCAGGCTAATAGCAAAGCAAAACTTTGGCATTTTTTAATACAAAGTCTCAGTATTTTCGTCACAAAAAACATATTATGCTGAAACATCTAATTTCAGACATTTCAACGTAATTTTAGCGGTATTATTAGTTGTTATTAACTATATTAGTAATTTAAAGTGGTAATATTGTGAAATTTATAGTAATATCGCCTTAAATGAAAATCTGGCTGTGACCCATTTTTGGTCTCTAATATATCAAAAATTCAAACCTAATGCGCCACCTCAAGATATCGTCTGAAAAAGCTGAAATTTTGCATAAACACTTCACATAAACTAAACTAAACTAAACTATGGAACATTGATTGCTCATACAGGAGTATCAAAATGTAATAAAACGTTTTTTCGCTCCAGCCTAACGGCCATGTCTACGACACAGCTGCACCCCGATTTTTTTATTGACTTATTACATTTTTCCTGACTTTAATCTAAGACTTTTGACTATCTCTTGTAAAAATCATCATAGACACAAGTATTTCCAATGCCAGTCCCCGGGCGACCCTAGCGCCGTTTCGGAAGCCCCAGAAGGTGGACAAGTCGCTCGGAAGTGAGTGCCGTTCTTCGTGCTTCAATGTCGTCTAGGGTATTTTTGTCCCCACCTACCTACGAATACCTACCTAGTCACAGAATTTTAAAGAGCTGTCTGTCTGCTGTATTTGGAGGTAGGCAATAAATACTTCGTAAGTATTTATAACTTTCGATAATTCGTAAAATTAATTAAGTATCTATTATACCTAATTATAATTTTCAAGAATGCATACTTAAATGTTATTAGGTATCTGTTACGTATCAAAATAAAGAGTCCTACATAATAAGGACATACCTATAGTATATTATGTCTATATTGGCAACACGGAACCATCTAGCTAAGAAATTTGAGGATTGTCTATTCTGGAATGGGAGCTATAAGTAGAGAGTTTTTCCCAAGAGGTTTATCTCTTTCTTTCCCGTGTCTATATACCTCATAAATGATGGTGGTGGCTTCCTAACTTTACTCCTTCACTTCGCTCTTTCCTCGGATACATCCCTGAAACCTTACAATATCTCATATCATATCCCTTAGCACCTATTTACGATATTTTCTGCATTTTGTCTGCGATATCGCGATCTAGTTTATAATCATTACAAAAACTATTAAGAATTCCATTAATAGAAATTAAAAAAATCGTAAAATTATTTTTGCTACCCGCATGTGTATCTGAATGCTGAATTATTGAAGTCATATTTTCAGATACCCCAACTACCTTATCCAACTATGCAATATAAACCATTTCTGCATTATTTCAAAATTTACTAGCAATCGTCAAGTCTGCAAGACACGGAAGGAAGGAAGATTTCACTTGACCATCCCAGTCCCTTCGAACCGGCTGCGGCACTCCCTCGCACCTGCTGTCACCACCGCCACTTGCCTCGCAGCCTCGCCAGTCGCCAGTAGATACCCGACTTTCAAGCCGAGAGCACGTGTCTGCGCCACCGCCCGAAACGCACAGCCGCGAAATACGAACACAATCTCCGATAGTAAAAACAATTCGAGAAGTGCTGGGAAATATGGACAAACTGTGACTTTGTGGTTTTTAAAGTGGATGTGCTAGTGAAAATTGGGAGGAAGGGTGCGTGGGTTGCTGATATCTTCTGCAACAGGTAAACAACTTTTCCTTTGAATTTTTTCATTGCGTGGATTTCGGTGAATGTTACGTGTGATGTTTTTCAGGAGCCGGTGAAATTATGAATGTTTCTATTGCTTACATTATAATACCAATTAAGGCTTTGGTATAAGTAGTAGGTACCTGAAGCGAACACACTCAAAACATCAATTCAATGCTCGTGGGTATTATTAGGTTTGTACTTACACAAATATGTAGATATAAGTATGTACTTGTATAACTAAAGTTAATGTTGTACCTACTCCTATCTAAAATTGATACACATGTATTAAATTACCACATCTAACAATAAAAACAAATAACACACAAAACAAATAAACGGCCCTATTCACTGATAGGCGCTAATTCTCATTGAAATTGTCGACACAAACTTAACACTTAGTTATAATTGTGTATTTATTTATCTGATAAAGATCTCATTCATACATTAAAAATCAATTATCGCTATTAAATTACGTTGCTAATATTTTGCGGATTGACTTTAATAAATCAGAACTGTAAATTAAAAGAACCTAGATATAATTAAGTAGGTACCGACTGTGGGTACTTTATTTTACTTTACTTTATTATAGGTATATGGTTATAGTTAAGTATATGGTGGCCTGGTGGGTATATATAGGTATTATACAACTACACAGATATCTAAAAATTGAAAAATATTTCTATGACTACCTGGTATCACTACCTACATACCTACCTACAATGTGCCAAAAATTGATTTCAGTAAAATTCCCATCAATGGTCAAAAATGGCACGAAATAACTGAACGAAGTAAAATTTTCAGGTAAAAAACTCCGATTGTATTGGGATTTCTACTGAAATTAAATGTTGGCATGAGATGACCTATACGCAATGACCTGCAGTAGTGGGAGTATTCTTCAATTTTAAGGTTCTTTTAACCCCAACTCGTACCAATGAGTTCTTTCGAACTTATGTACGAATTTTCATATCACTGGCTTTTCACCAATCCGCACTTAGCCAGCGTGGTGGAATACGACCTAATCACCCTTCGAGGATGGACCTGTATCCCAGCAGTGGGAGGATCAAAGATTGAGAATGATGATGATGATGAAGGTTCTTTTAATTTACAGTTCTGATTTATTATTATCGTATGTGCATAATATTGGCAACATTAACAAACTATAAATTAATGTAAGTTTATTTTTATGTGCAATTGGCCAATAGTGCTCATGCATTTTGCAAACATGCTGGAAGGTTGGCGCTATTCATCGATGCAGTCACGGCCAGCTGATAAAACTTCATTAAATGCTAACAAGGGTTTTGAAATCGATACTTGTTTAGAAAGGTTCTAAAATAAGTTGGCATCTTTCTCGCCTTGCCATTTTAGCCCGCGATCTCTCCTGCCTCGTTATTTTAGCCCACTACTTTTAGCTTTTCAGCATTTTTCCGAAAAATAAATACTTATACTATGCATGGTTACAAAAAAAAGGATAATGAAAATGGCTCATAGTACTAATCATTAACAAACAACTTTGAATTTAGGGCAAACCCTAAAATAAAATCAGCTACTTACTATGTACAAAGAATAGAACCTCTAAATATACCTCTCAATCTATGATAGATAGAGGTTAGGATTATTGTTCTAGGGCTTATATTTAGATGGGCTAGACTTTTAACTATGGCTAGACTAAGTTAGCTTAAGTAGGTACATTAAGTAAGTATGTGATAAAAAAATCAAACCAGCCTACGCTGACAAGACTAAACAATCAGCTGTCTTTATAATAGACCCAATGAAGTCTATAAAACTAATCTACACAATGTTCACAGCC